>OZ024831.1:19009194-19109194 GCA_964016985.1 Anodontia alba | reverse complement strand
TTTATTTCTTCCAACAGCTTGCAAGGGATGCTTGTCAGGAAAACAGGCCAAGTATCATATTGAATGAAAGAAATAAACTTAAAAAATCCCACTTGGATTTTGAATTAGATATTTCCGTGCGTCTAGTTTGTCTACATATGATTTTTTTTCACGCTTAATACAACATCGACGCTTAATCTGATTAAAGATAAAACTTTTTGACTAAATGGAAAGAAACAAAATTCTCTTTACCTTGTTTTTTTAATGAGAAACATGCCTTTTCCACTTCCGAGGACCATAAATATTATATTTTGTGGTCTTGTCTCGTCAGAAAGTTTGTGAGGCGTTTTCGTTTTATTCAGTCTGGCACTAAATTATGCCAACAAATTGTTAGGTAGAGGACCCATATGCGGACCGAACATATATTTGTAATGTGGGGCTGCGTCAGAATTAAGGGTAAGGTTTCGCGCGAGTAAGCCTGTTTTAAGCCCCCCAGTGTGATCATCTTCAGTAGCTACCCCCTTTTTCTGTTTGTGCTTTTATTTCATCACGAAAACATACCGATATAATGTTGACCCCCTTAAACCCCACTTTTGTATAGTAAAACTGGGGTTTACAGGGGTATACATTATTTTTCTTATTTCTGCTCAAAAACATAGATTGTGAGTACTCGTTAGAACCGCCTCGGCGAGGTGGTTCTAACGAGTACCCACAATCTATGTTTTGAGCAGAAATATGAAAAAATATCAGTTTTTTATCTGATTTTTTTTTTTTCATTTTTGGTGGTAAAATTTTCAGTATAATTGAATAGGCATGTTTTCGTAATGTTGTTTTGAGCTGCATCAAGAGATAAGGGTGAGGTTTCGCGCGAGTAAAACAGGGCTGCGTTCAGTTAACTGAGACGTTCACGGTTACTCGCAAAACAAAAGCAAACTTTCCGTTCAGTTCTGACAGTTTTCGGCGGAAGGTAGTGAGCACCTAGTCAAGTCAGTGACTTTAACAATCGAAATATAATTTTTATTGCGTGTGGAATTATTCATTCTGTTCTATTCTGTCACCAAGACGAAAAACTTTGGTGCGAACACTTAAGAAGTACGATCGTTGTTATAGAAAATGGTGGAGAAATAAAAACACGATTGTTAACATCTGTATTCGTGGGGCGTAGAATTGCTGGTTTCAGTTTTGTCTGGTAAATTAAAATCAAGTGGAGAATGTTATATGTATTTACTGTGTACAGAAGAATTATATTACGTAATATATTGATCACAAGCTTTTTTCTCAGGCTTTGAAGTGGGTGGGGTGACAACTGGTTAACGTCTTGTAAGAGGAATCTGAATTGATTACGATACCAGTGCCACAAATCTTGACACACAATCCTCAGAATCTATGGATTGGTCTATCTTTCTTCCAATATGATGTTTTGCAAAATGCTTGGTTCATATTTAATCATAGTGTTTTAAAATAGCTTTCTATTCTCATCGAGTGATCAATTAAATTTCATATCTAAAAATATTAACGTAATTTTAACTATATACTTGATAAAACTAGACATAAAAATGGTCAGCACAAAGCAATATTAAGGTTGCGTATGTGCCTGCTGATATCAGAAAAATTTCATTGAGGCAGTTGTATTAGTCTTAAGAATCAGTCTCAATGAAATTTAACTGTAACTGTATTAACTTTTATTCAACAAATTTACTTTCCAGTTTGTTTAACATCTGAGAAATATGAGCTGGAATATTCCATGACCTAAAATCAAGCGATAGCAGGTGAGGGAAAATCTCAAAAATATATTTGGGGTCCATAAACACCCCAAACCAACCAAACACACACCAGACCTCCCCAAAGGGAACAAGACAATTCATCGACAAGACAACTCATCGACACGGTTTTTGGAGACAATTCACCGACACAATTGAAGACAACTCATCGACACTTTTTGAAGACAATTCACCGACACATTATTATGTTGAAATTATACCCAAGCTGATAAAATGAAGACAATGTTTTGAAAATAAAATGATTTATTATCAGGTTTATGATCAAAATAACGAATTTAGGATATTAATTAAATATTTTTTGGCTTATTGATGACAATTAAGAGACCATTTTAACGGCATAGGATGGCTGGCGTAAATAAACTTACATTTTATTTTAAAAGCATGATTTAAAGGAAAATATACGTATAGGGAACGTGTTTATACATGTATAGTCTTAACTGATTTATGTGCTAGTTTGTTTTTTATTGATATTTATTTTGTAAATAAACAATTAAATGATATATCTGACTTTCATTCCCCTATCCCTTTATGTATTTTATTGCTGAGTCACATCCTGTTGGATGCAAGCCAACCATCATGAAATGCTGCATGTGCATACATTGAAGCTTCAGACGAGCCTGCTTATCCGCGCAGTCTCGTCAAAAACGCCACTGTTCGCTAATACATGCTATATGTCAAGCTGAAACTTCAGCCTAAAATAAGAAACAACATGGACCTTGTCGCGAGAAAAACCGGGGTTTCCATACAGGTGTGACAAAACCAAACTGCTTAGTCTCAGAAGCCCACGTAACCATACGCATATACAATGCGCTGTTTTATACATGGCATTTTTAAGGAGAAAATACAGAATCATATAGTTTTCTTAATCTGCTCAAACCAAAACGACTTTAACGATAACGCCTAACGTTTATAGGCAGAAATATGAAACAGCGTAATCCCTCTAAAGTGGGATTAACCGAGGTCTTCATCGCATAGGCTTATTATCTCGATGATAATTCACCGACACGGTTTATATCTTGATGATAAGAATTGGTATCTAAATGCAAATCGTACAAATCTCGAGGCTCAATTAGCCTACAATTCCAGTGGTCGTATTATCAATATTGCAGTTCCATAGCAATCAACATCCTAAAAGCTACATGTTAGCCTCAGTGGGACTTTGAGACAGCTCCCCGACAGTCAAAGTGTGCGACATCAACATGATCAAGTCATCAAGTCTATTAAACTTCCTATTCCTGTCTTACGGCACAGCGGTGGCGCTGAGCGTGCATCCGTCAGCAGCTGCATCGTAAATGATGCAGAACATCAAATTAAAAACCTTTCCGCATTCTTAGCCCAATAATCGATTCTGAGACTGTTCACTGACAGGCAGAACAGGTAGGCTAGTCATTCACAGGTATGATCAATCAAATACAATGTACCACTTATCCATAATTACCCTTAATTACCTATGATTGCCAATTACCTTCAAACAAATGTGTCTGTGAATTGTCTTCAAAAAGTGTCGATGAGTTGTCTTCAGTTGTGCCGGTGAATTGTCTCCAAAAAACATGTCGATGAGTTGTCTTGTCGATGAATTGTCTTGATTCCTCCCCAAACCATCAAAAAACATAGTTATCATGGCACAGCAGTTGTGTTGACTATGTGTTTGCATACTATGTTGTGTCAACATTGATAGGAAGTTATACAATCTCAGTTAAGAATTAACTTACCATGGTTATAATGTCTGATTTCATGACCATTAAAAAAAATGCTGTTTACTTCATAGTTGTCTGTGCATAGATATTAATGTTATAAAACATAATTGGACAGCTTTGACAGGAAAACTTGTCTTGAGAAAGCCCCAAGAAGTCAATTGTCACGTGATCCCCTATTGGTAAACATGATCTGGTGTTGGCAGAAGTACATGTAGATGAAAACTATACAACATATTAGCATGTAAACAGGACAAATTCAAAAGACATAGACATAGAAATTTTATTTTACATTGAATATTGTTAACATGAACATGAGCCTGGTAGGGCTTTTACTTCGACAAATGGCCTCGGTGGCTCAGTTGGATGCGCCGTCCGACTGGAGACCAGGAGGTCTCAGGTTCAACCCCCGCCGAGGTCGGCAACATTCTGTCGTGGACATTGATCGTGAAATATTTTCTACGGTCATTCTCCCCCTTCCGCTGATTCAAGAAGGGCAGTTGTCAGTTTCTGGCGAAAGAATGTGCACAATACTGGTTAACGGCTTAGAAGACTAAGCCTGCCCAGTAAACGTGAGGTTAGGTAAACTGACCGCGCTCAACATGACCCCATTGGGTTGACTGGGCCATAAAACCTCAACACAAACAAACTTCGACAAACACGTAAGATAACAGATGAGTATAAATATATCACAGCATGCAAAAAACAATATATATCTATTACTTATACGTGTATGCATTAAGAATCCTTATCACAGAAAATTACATTAAGACATTTAAGAAGCAATAAAATGTTGTACATAAAAGGTTCTAATCAGACACTAAAAAAAGGGGCACTTAGAATAGAAATTTACTTAAAGACTAATCTAACATGTTGACATGTTTCAGTTTGCAAGAGTTATTTTTTTTCCATAAATACCTGATACTTGAATAGTGATCTGCTAATGGTGAGTTGACGGCAGTTGGACATTTCTAGAAATTTGGTTGACAAGACATCAAGAGGGTATTATGTAGTAGTGATGGGTCTATATGAATTATGATACACTTGTTCTGCTGTGCATTACAAAGTGGCTCTTTTAGCGATGCAGTAGAAATTAGAATATTCGCCTGTCAGACAGGGGCCCAGTTTGATCCCCGGCTGTGGAAATTGTGATAGGGGTCACATACTGAGACCTCATTATTATGGACTTTGTCAATGCTTTCTGTTAGGTTTCCCATAGACGACAGATCTATAAACTTGAGTATTATTGAATTCAAAATGATATCCTCCAGTGGATTGTTGCCTGTCTATCTTGACCAGCATATAGGGGTCTCAAACAGACAGACCTCATTATTATGGACTTTGCCAAGGTTTTTGATAAGCACATCTATGAAATTACTAGTAAGGCTACTAAGACACTGTGTTTCTTTCATAGAAACTTGACTTTTGCACTGAAGGTAACCAAGGCTGCTGCATACAAAACTCTGGTCCAGGTGTTACGACCTAGCACTCCTACCTTCGATTATTTGCCTTGGCAGATTACACATACATGTAGCTTGAAGCTATATATTCAATCACTGACAACTGCATCAGAGAGTTAGCTCTTTAGCTCAGTGGTTAGAGCATTGGATTTTTATCCGAGAGGACTGGGTTCAAATCCCAGGATTGGCAGGAAATTTTTTTCAGCTATGCTTCATTCCCTTGTTACAATTTTCATGTGGTAAGATGGGGGCTTTTCCGGGATAGGACTATATTTCACCGAAAATGGTTTCTCCCAACCTTGGCAGGTTACGCATAGCTTGTAGCTATATATTCAATCTCTGACAACTGCGTCAGGGAGTTGACTGGCTCAGTGGTTAGAGCATTGGATTTTTATCGGGGAGGACCGGGTTCGAATCCCACGATTGGCAGGAAATGTTTTTCAGCTATGCTTCATTCCCTTGTTACGATTTTCATGTCGTAAGATAGGCCAAACCTGCAGCGCCAGTTTGGATGCTCTGTCACCAAGTAGATATTAATAGAATAGAAAAAATGCAGAGTACTGCTGCCGGTTGGACTAGTAGGTGCTGCAGCAATCTGAGAAATACTTGAAGAACTCCAATGGCCAGATCTGCTAGAAAGATGACAGCAGGCTTCTTTGTCGCTATCCTACGAGATCCATAACAATCTTGCTATTGTAAATAAGAATAGGTACCAGTTTGAGGCCGGTGGAGGGAGCCAGAGAACTAGGTCCCATCCTTTTCAGTATCGCCGTCAGAACGCTTATACACTGTATACAAAAGGTTTTAAGAACTCCTTTTCCCCCAGGACAGTTGCAAAATTGGAATGGTCCTACAACAGAAGCTGTCTCTTCGCAGATAGTGTATGGGTTTAACACCAAAATATAATATAGAATTGGGCAGGGGCTAGATATGATTGCCTTCCCCTATGGACCTTGTAATAGTTGGTGTTTTTGTCACAAATTCATTTGTTTTTTCTTATTTGTGCGATAACACAATGCAGATCATGATCAGAATGCTTCTTTAAAAGCAGTCTGATATGGGTCAGATGTAAACAAAGCAGGCCCTGATCAGACTGCTTCTAAAGAAGCACTGTCTGTACTGTTTGCTCAAGCAGATGTGTCTGAATACTGAGGGTAGACCCAGAACAACTTAAATCTCATCCATATCTGTTTTCAGCCGAGCTTTCTAAACTGCCTTGTGAAGGATGGCTAGATCAGAGGTGTAGCTTCTAATGTTGCTGATTGACAAGTAGCTTGCTGTTACAGAACTGTGCCATTTTCAGGAAGAAAAGTTAATATCCTCTAGAAATCCTGCAGCCACATGATACATATTCATTGCAAAGAGGTTGTTACTAAGCCACCATGTCTGTAATAAAACCAGATGGCCGAGAAGTTCCTAAATGCAATATTCCTACATTGGTTGTGCTGTAAATTAAGAATCTGCAAATAGGCAGAAATAGCAAAGTTTAAAAAAAAAAATTAATAATAATTAAAAATAAAAAGAAAACATTACAGAAAGCACAGAAAAATAAAAATGACAAAGAATCATTTTGAAACACTTGGTGTAAAACCAGGGGCCTCGGAAGATGAAATTAAAAAGGCGTACCGTTCACTAGCAAAGAAATGGCATCCTGATAAAAACAAAGAGTCTGGAGCTGAAGAAAAATTCAAGGAGATTTCGGCAGCATATGATTACCTTAAAAGTGCAGACAGAAGAGATATTTTAGAAAGAGATCTGTCAAGACCTAAAGATAATTCAAAAACTCAACCTAATTCTGGAACAAGTTATTTTAAAACTAAAGAAACATACGATAATACCAATAATGGTACTGGAAGTTATTACAAATTTGGACAAAACTCCGAGAATCGTTACAATTATTCAAGTTTTAGAACTTTTGGTGATGAACAGAAAGAAAGTAATTTTAAAGGTGAATTTAGGACTGGAAAAAAGAAGAAAGCAGGGACAAAGAAAAAGACTGGTACAGGAAACAAAGGTTGGAAACCATGGAATCATGATTGGAACAGCATGGATGAGGAATATGATAATGTTTCGTTCAGTGCACCAACTAGTGATAGAACTTCTCCAAACTTTTCTTTTGCTTTTAAATCATTTGTTGATGACCTCGGAATGCAGTTTGACTCATTTTTTGCCACTCCAGGTACAGGCCCTTGGGAGTTCTCAGCATTCTTTGGTGAAACTGATCCTTTCGATGATCTCTTCAGCTACGGTAAGATCGGTGATTACCATTTGAGCCAAAATGTGAGAAAATGTAGCTTCTGACATATACGCCTAAGGAAGACCTGCATAGCTACAGATAAGAGGGGATATCCACATATTATTTTTCTTATTTCTCCACGTAGCAAGGTGCTTCTAATGAGTACCACAACATATGTTTTTGTGCGCCGAGGCGCTTCTAATGAGTACCCACAACATATGTTTTCGTGGAGAAATAAGAAAGATATCAGCATTTTTCGGATGAAAAAAGCGCCTTATCTGTTGCTATGAGACCAGTATGCCTGCACATCCACATAGTCTCAGTCTTGGTTTTCTGCATGAAAAAACTTTGCATCCTTGACTATACAAAATGTGTCCAGTGAAGATTCTGATTAGAGTCTGTGTGTGCGAATGCGCATGCTGAACTGATTCTTCACTTAGTGCACATGTTCGAAGGTATGTTTTCTAATGTTGCAACTCATATTCGTCCTAACCCTTGTCATACTGAATAAATTAAGATGCCACAGCCACTTCTAATTTTCAGCCAATCAGATTACTTGATCCAGGTTGTTGATACGAATTCAATACTTAATGGCAAATAGTGCAGATCCAGATCAGTTGGCTGATCTGGATCTACACTGTTTGCAATGGCAGGGCATATCCAGGGCTATATATTTGGAAACCTTCTGCCCTTACCCAACTAAAATTTGAACATCTTTTTACTACCTGTTGGTCTGCCTAAAACTGATTGATTGAACTTTGCAGAGCCTGACCAGGTATTCTATGGCATCTGGTATGGATCTGCACTATTTGCTCAGGCCTTTCTGTCCTGATACTTTGGGTAAAAATAGTATATTGTCTAACCTGCAATGACAGTTGCAGAAGACAACACATTTTTTAACAGCAAACTATCAGTCAACATAATTTGTTATTAAGTTCTAAACTCCAGAGCAAACCATCGTTAGCTTAATAAGCTCAGTAATGACAAACTTGTTAACTGTTGTAGCTAAGGTATTCCAAATACATAGATATTTTTTGCTGCAGAAGTGTGAGTAGCTTTTGCAATGCAAAAACTATTCATATTTTTTCAGCAAAAAATATCAATGTATTTGTCATATTTCAAGATAGAAACTTTAATGTCGCTAACAATTTGGTTAAGTTTTGGACAACTGGGCCCAGATAAGAAACTAATTTCAGTTTTGGTATTTTTCTGCAAAGATATGTTGTGGGTACTTTTTAGAAGCACTACTGCAAAGCACTTCTAATGACTACTATTAACCCTTGTCCTGCTGAACCCCGATATACCCTGCCTTTGCAAACAGTGTAGATCCAGATCTGTTGGCTTCAGAAGAAGCCAACTGATCTGGATCTGCACTGTTTGCCATTAAGTATCTGAATTTATAGCAACAATCAGGATCAAGTGATCTGATCGGCTGAAAATTAGAAGTGGGAATGGCATCTTAATTTATTCAGCAGGACAAGAGTTAATGTAGGCATAGCTTCAGATAAGGCCATTTTTTCATCAGAAAAGTGCCACTATTTTTTTTCTTATTTCTGCATAAAAAACATTTCCTATGGATACTTACTAGAAGCAGCTCGGATTTCTACACAGACATATGTTGTAGGTTCGCATTTGTAACGCCTCTCCTCTGTTGAGTTTCTAATGAGTACCCACAACACGTGCTTTCACGCAGAAATAAGAAAAATAATATGTGGATATCGGGAGCTATGTGTATGTGTTTTTTGTTTTTTTTTTAATTATAAGAAAAATATTGGTCTTGATACTATACATATCTAGAGCTCTGGTTAATGCTTAGCAAATCACATTTGAAAGAGTATTTTTTATTGCACCTTTAAGCAAGTAGGTGCAATATATTTCTCTGATTTTCTATATATCTGGACATAAACACATTTCTAATGATTGTTACACTTACAATAATCTGATCTGGCATAACACTTTCTCCCTAACAAGGACTCAAAGAGTCTGGCATCATTCTATGACCAGGACCTATTTTTCATAGTTTAACAACTGTCAGTTTTATGTCCACCAAGGGTTTAGCTCCATTTCTGTTTATCTGTAACATCTACAGTTATCTAACATGATCAGAGTTCTCACTAGGATTTCAAAAACAGGAGTTCAGGACTCCCATCTTGCAAAAAGTAGGAGTCCCACTGGAAAAAGTGGGAGTCCCATCCCGAAAAGTGGGAGTCCCACAAATTCACGCATTTCACTCAGAGTGGGAGTACATGTATATTTAATAATTCTTTGATGGAATGATTTTAATAACTCAATCATCTTTATTTCTTTAAAAAATAATACATGTGTAGATGCAAATTAATGCTTAATTACTACAGTAAATGTTCTAAAATGTCCTGGAATAACAAGAAATACAGACCTTGATCTGATGTATCCTATATCAGTCTGATGCAGTCGGATCATTGACTGTACTGTTTGCTCTCATGTCTTATTCCAGAAACTGTTGACACCGTATAAATTATTAGGACATTTACTGTCGCATGTTCCAAAAGCACATAGTTTATAGCACACTTGAATTGTAATTTTCATAGGAAAAAAAACAAACAAAATAAAAACAGTAAATAAAACATAACACGGGTACTAGAATATTTTTTTATACAGTTAGTTTAAACATTTATTTCATGTATAATATTAACATATTTGAACATATACAAGACATGTGTTTACTACATTACAATATTATACAATGGGATTCGGAAGAAAGTCAACAGACTTATGAAGTCCGTCTCCCATTTTTATACAGTTGGTATGGGTATTTTGGCATTTTCACATTCGAACACAAACACAGACGTAAGAAAGAATAAAGAAAAACGAGGACTTTAGCTTCCATGTTTATGTTGCTCAAATCGCAAACAAAAGCTTCTCTGTCATCCCTAATCAGCCGAAGTCCGGTCGGTAACTTGACATGCAGTTCCGATTTTGTTTACATCACTTACCTGTTTTTCACCTTTAATTATGCTACCGATTAAATGTAAGTGAGTTTGTAATTGTAAGGATAGCATGATTTGAAAAAGATTATCCGATTCTTGCGTAATTACTTTAATCATATCGTTTGCACATCAGTAATCCTGTCTATCACCGTTCACACTTCGCATCTCTACACACTACACATGGTCCGAGTTACCGGATTGGTCAACACAGTGTGATATCGGTTCACGCCTCCTGCGGCTCAGTAAGCATGGCGCGGTAGGATCAAAGCGCTTTTGATCTGTGGGTGTTTATGTCTCTCGGCTCCTGGATTTTTGACGCGTGCCAACAAAAAAAAACATGCGTCCGGGGGACTCCCGCATGGTGAAATTTATGCGTCCCCAGGAAAAAGTTTGCGTCCCAGTACGCGTAATTCTGCGTTTCTGTGAGCTCTGATGATATGTGCTTTCTTCCTTACATGGACCCCCAAAAACATGGAAAACCATAAAAAAATGCATGTAAAATTGTCCAAAACTATCTCTCAAAATATCAATTAATGAAGTACTATGAATTTTTCTATTTTAGCATCTTTTGGTTCTGGTATTAATAGTAATACTGGCCCAACTCCGAGGAGGCCAAGAAAACGCAATGTTGCACCAGAGAGTGGTGCCAATGGTCTTGATGAGGAATATATGTTCACAGCACGTGACTCCAGGCCAGATAGCAGCTTCAGTAACAAGGAAAACTTCTTTACAGCTGATGCTGCATCCTATAGAGATGATTCTGATTCTGATGGTGAGTACATAGCTGCAAAAAAGGTGCTCTTTACTAGCAAAAAGTATTGATATTTCTTATTTCACCACTGAAAAATACAGTCGACTCTCGTTATCTCGATTTCCAAGGGACTCTCTCAAATACTTCGAGACATCCGTACTTCGACATATCCGATTTGCAGAAATGAGGAAAAACTAATTCGATTAACCACATTTAACAAATATATGTGTAATTGTACTCTTGAAGTTAGAGATATATTGAAAATATTGTGGAAAAGAGGAGAAATTGCTCCTTAGGAGCAATTTCTCCTCTTTTCCACAATATTTTTTACATGTTAGATTTTCATGTTTAGGCAGGGACCAGATTTTCACTTCAAGATAAGCGAGGTCGAGATAGCGAGAGTCAACTATGTTGTGGGTACTCATTAGAAGTGCCTTACTGAGGCACTTCTTTTGAGTACCAGAACATGTGTATTCATGGAGAAATAAAAAATACCTGATACCTTCGCTTGTCTAGAGCTAAGAGGGACTAAAGTGTACCTTAGAATTGAATTTTTGAAAATCAGCATTGAAATTTAACTTGAGGGGGTAAAAATACTCAATGAAATTTTGGATTTTAGCATTGAAATCAAATTTAGGGGGTAAAAATTTTCAGTTGACTTTACATCTTTTAATGTAAAGCAATTTCCTTCACAATTATTCTTTTGTGAACAGATCAGAAAGGGTTAACCCTTAAAGTATGGATAAAAATGAAATTGATGCAGTCTAGGCTGTTTATTGGTGTTGTTTTTCAGAGAAAATAAAGCTTGGCATTTGAGGAAATTCCAAGCTTTATTTTCTCTGAAAACATTAGAACTTTGTAAGCTACACTTATGCTTGGTGCTTTAAAGGCTCCATATTCCTCTAAAATAGACATTTTATAATCCAAGAAAGGTTTAGTAAATTGATTTATGGTATTAATACAATCATAAAATGTGGTATCTGACAGCCTGTAGAATTTTGGTTAGTCTCCCATTCTTGAACTGGAGCAAAAATGAAATTATATTTTTATCGTATGTCTGAATTAATGTTGCCAACATTAATTCAAAGATAGGATAAAAGATCATTTCATTTTTGCTTCAGTTAAAAAACGAGAGACTTGTTGAAGTTTTACAGGCTGTCATATGCCACATTTTATGGTCGTAATAATACCATGTACAGTGTAGCTCCAATACATCGGGGTCCGTTATTTCGCGAAATCCAGTATATCGCGAATAGGCCATGGCTCCCAAATTTTCCATAAGCAAAAAAAAAAAAATTTTTTTAAGACACAAAATGTTTGTTGTTTTATTTGACTTCAGAAAAAAAAAAAAAATGCGTTCTGCCTCCGGTAATTGATTTTTCGCGCCTATCCCGACGCTAAGTCGCGTCAGGTATTATATGACAAACAATCCACTTAGTGTCAATCAGCACACGCGTTGATTATAATTGGCAAACAATAAATTATATCGCCGTAATTGTCGTAATCATTATCATCATTTAGTACATAGATCTACTCTATGCTCAATCAGTCAATGATTCCCACAAACTAATTTTGCTCAGTAGGGGAAAACGGTCCACCTCCTTTTCAACACCAGCAAATTTTACAAGACAGTAGTCTTACGATGTTTCTGTCCAACATACACAGATCGTAGTCCGCTTATTTTACACTTCTGTAGATATAAATATTTCAGAAAAAAAACAACTGCGTCAAAAAAACAAAACAAAAACAAACAATAAAAAAATAAAAAGAAATTAACTTTGATAGACAACAGTTTTTTTTTTTTTTTTTTTTTTTTTTTTTTTTTTTGCGCCCGCAATATAAGCGAAGGGAAGCAACTCAAGTTATCCTGGCACAATTGAGTAACTTCCCTTCGCCATTCCAGGGAACCAGAGTATCCAAAATGGCGTCCTAAATTGTCAATCCGATGATTTCTTGTTTTCAAACGTAGTTTATCAGCTGGTTTCGATTGGAATTACTTGTTAGACATAGCGCACCATTGTAAATTATTCCATTGAGCAATTCTAATTCAATTTTAATTAGGAAATATGGTGACAACAAAACTGAATGCTATTTATCCGTGATGTCTCAGCAAACTACCACAGCGACAAACCGAGTGAGTGTTATGCACGCCGTTATACATGCATGGTACATGTCGGGACTTATATCGCGCTCCGTTTATATCGCGATATCGGACTCTGGACCCCGAGGACCGCGATATATTGGAGCTACACTGTATCATTTTACCAAATCTTTCTTGGATAATAAAATGTCTATTTGAGGAATATGGAACCTTTAAGAGTTGAGCATTGCAAATGGGCATTTAAGTATTAAGCTTTGAAGCAGGGGGTAAAATGCTCATTGTACCAAAGTATTATCTAGAGCGCTGATTCATTTCAAAATACTTCGGGATTCCAATAAGTGAAGATGATGATTAAAAGTCTTTATTGTTGCTGAGAACAACTGAAACCTTTCTTGACTTTGGCACATTTTCAACACATATTTTCTATGGTCATTCCCTTTAACTGTCAGATTCAAGAAGAGCAGTTGTCAGTTTCTGGCAAAAGAATTTTTACAAGTACTGGTTAATGGCTTAGAGGACTAAGCCTGCCCAGGAAAAGTGTGATTAGGTAAACTAACCAGCTCGAAATGATCTTAACAGTGTTGACTGGGCTGGTAAACTCCAAATCAACCAATCAACACATTGATTTAGGTGTTCTTAGTAACAACAGATACTTGAGAGAAAATTGAAGTGTGATGGAAATTTTATTCTGCTATGATAGGCACAGTGACAAAAAATCCTATGGATGAACACAACATAATGTCTGCTTTACATATTGCCATCCAAAACTGCTAGTAATTTGTGTGTGACTTAAACAAAAGTTGTTTCCAGACATCGGAAGTGAAAGTACAATGTAAGTCATGTAGCCTTTTTAGCATGAAGTTTTCTGCTTTGAAACAGGTTTTATTTGTCAGGGGTCATCCTAGTGCCTTCAGAGAGGGAGAAGTTTTTGCAACATTTTCAGGATTTGAGGGAGAAGTTCCTATTTCCCTATACAGTCTATACATTTTCACTTCTTCCTCAGCTCAAGATAAGGAGAAGTCAGCCAGCTTAGGGAGATTTTTTCTCCCAAATTGCCTTCTAGGATGACCCCTGATTTGTAGGAGATTTTAATTTTCATGAATATTTATAAAAATCAGATAACATGATTGATCATTATGTGTTTCAGATGGCCTTGACAGCACACTTTTCAAGTGTACATACTGCAGTAAACGATTCCCTTTCAGTAAATTGGTAAGTTGATCATATCCTACAATGGGAGATGGGTATTTCATCATGAAAACATATGTTGTGGGTACTCATTAGAAGCACCTTGGCAAGGCTCTTCTAATGAGTACCCACATCATATGTTTTTGTGGAGAAATAAGAACATATCAATACTTTTTGTTTGAAAAAAGTGCCTTATCTGGAGCTATACTGTAAACAGAGGAATTGTGAAGGAGGATTAATGAATACCCACACTTAAGTTTTTAATGTAGAACTGGAGAAAATTATCCCAGAATTATCACCAGGGCCCAGTTGTTCAAAGCTAACAATGTCGTTAGTTAACAATTCGTTAAAATTTACATCGAGTGATACGCAAATATACTGAAAGTTTTTGCTGAAAAAATGTGAGTAGCTTTTGCAGTGCAAAAGCTACTCACATTTTTTCAGCAAAAAATATCAGAATATTGTGTATTGAATCCGCTAAAACAGTTAACGAAATGACCCTTAACGAGCTCGTTAAGCTAACGATGCTTTGAACAACTGGGCCCAGAGAATTATCACCAGATACTCCTTCTTGACAATTCCTCTGCTGTATAGCCCTGTATATACATTCAGATGTGGTATAGTATAAATATTTGTAATCACTCTTTATTTTGAAATATTTTTAAAAACAGAGGGAGAGTTGACAAATTTTGTATGCAGACATAATTAAAAGTACATTGGCATTATAATATGTCTGTCTCAAGTTCCAATAAAAAAAACTAAACAAGCCCTTAATGAAAATCATAATGAAAAAACTTTTTTTTTTTTTTTAAATGACCAAATGCGATTTTTTTTAATGTTTGCTTAAATTAGAAAAAGTTTAAACAAATATTTTGATAATTAGGTAAACCCTATTTATCTGCCACATATACACAGATAAAGTTTGTCAGTCCTTTCCTCTTATTCAAAATAGTGATTAGAAACATTTGTACTATTGGAATATATAAATGGGGATATACATGGAGACAGGAAATGAAATATGACCAAATTTACAGCTTGACATGACCTTAACATTGTTGACTGGGCCATAAAACTCTAAATCAAATTCGATGATTGAATTTTATGTGGTGTTGCTAGAAGTAAGAGTGGTATCCAGATAATAATGTTTCTTACTTCTCTATGAAAGCAGATATTGTGGGTTCTTGGAATTGCCTCGCAAAGATGCCAGTGCTCACAAGACATGTTTTCTTAGAGAAATATAGTAAAATTCTGCTATTAAAACCACTCAAAATAAAGACCACTCCACTATTAAGACCAGCTTTTGGCAGCCCAAATGATCTCATTATGGTAAATGTCCTAAAATAGTTCACCAAAGTTTCTGACAAAATGGCATATGCAAACAGTGTAGACACAGATCATAGGATCTACACTGTTTGCCATTCCCCTAAGTGTTTTACAAAACAACTGCATAAAGCACAATTCAGCCAAAAAAATTAAGACCACCCCACTATTAAGACCACCCCACTATTAAGACCACTTTTAGACAGTCTCAAAAGTGGTCTTAAGACAGTCTCAAAATTGGTCTTCATGCTGCTCTCACACCTGGGCAAATATCCTTGAAAAATTTGAAATCCATGGCAAAATCACAGAAAATGATACGATTGGCTGGGAGAAATATTGAAAACAGTGAGGCTTTATGAATGCTTGCAAAATTCTTACGAATCCTTAGGATTTATTAACAGTCAATTTGCCGAATTTCTTGTGAATCCTTTCCGGATGTTACGAATACTTTAGAGTGCCGTTGCAAACCTTGAGAATGCTTCCGAACGCCTTATGAATGAAACTACTGCACGTGTTCTTGCCAGTGTTTTCTCTTTATCACTTATTCACCAGCATGTACCTAGTGAAATTCTACTTTTAAAAAGACAAGTTTTTATCCTTCAGGGAAGCCCAGGCCAGAGAACAAAGAATTCCAGCGGGACAAGATGTCATTCAGTCAGACCCTTCTCAGTCCCCCATTCCTCCCCAACGCTCTCCGACTGCACTTCCTCCACCAAAGGCCAAGAAGTTTACTGTGAATAAGCCCAACAGGCGTAGTGCCTAGCTGACTGAGGCCCTTCAAGACACCATGTTCAAATGGTTGGAACAGACACCTGTCATTTAGACACTAACCATGTCAAGACGAATGCTAGCAAATCTCTGAAAATGACTTATGATCACTACAAATGCCTTGCCATCAATAAGAATGGCTTGCAATTGCTTTCCAATATGTTGCAAAAGCAACGAGAATATGCTTTCCTTGCGAATTTTAGATGCATGTTTCTAATATTCGCAATGCCCCTTGAATGACCGCGAATACTTACGAACACTTGGGAGTGTCTGGCAATCACCTTGCAATTATTGCAAATTGGTGGCAAATTGCATTTGTAAAGCCATTCACAACATATTTGCTCAGGTGTGAGAGTTCATAAGAGAAAACACTTTCTCTTTTTTGTGCTATTCTTGGTATTGGTTGACACGTTTCTAGTATATGTTTTAATGTATGTTTTATATGTGTATTTATATTAAGCTACATTTTATATTGTTTTATGTAAATGTCAATCTGAGATACCAAAATAAACCCACTACTACTTAATAGTAGAATTTTACTGTATATTAAATGCCCCAACATTTGGTTTGAAAACTCATCTTATCTATAGCAGTGTCTAATACAGTGAGGGCAGGCTTAATATTTTTTTAGAAAATGACCTCATGACACATGCAGTCAACAACCTTAAGCAGGAGAAGAACTAAATAAGCTTTAAGCTTCCGTCCTGATCCTAAATGTTTGTACTGTCTTCATTGTTATATCTGTACACTGAAATTCTGAATAAAATATGTTTAAACTAACCTTAAGCAGATTGGATACACTTAAAAAGCCTCTGGCTGAGACAAGTATGGCTGCCGGTGGTTTTCCGTGAGGTAATTTAAGGTCATGCTATTAAGAGGAGTTGGTCGGGTGGTGCGAAGGTGTTGTGTATCTTGTCCAACTGATATTGGCTTACAGTTGGGCAAGGCCTGCTATCGTTTTAGCAGTGAGGGTAGAGGGGAAATGTTTTTATTTCTTCTTTTTCATCACTTTCATTCCTGTTCCTCTTTCTTCCTTGTCTCTCTCTTTCACCTCTTCTACTATCTCTTCTGTCTCTTTTCTCCCTTTCTCTGAGAAATGACACAAAATTACCCACAAGGGTTGACATGTCATTAAACCCCAACTCAGTCTTGTGGTGGAATGACTCGTCATCTTTTGCATCAACCCTTTTATTTAGCTCCATTTCTTATTAACAATATGACCTACAGTCATCAAACTTAGGGACTCAAACACTGGTATCTTTTTGTGACCATGATCTACATTTAACCGTTGAATGACTTTACGTGAATTTTTAACCTGTTTTTATACTGACAGGTGCCAGCAGGTATGATACTGCCTACCACAAAATACTTGTTTTCTGTTTGGAGAGTCTATTTTTGCTATTGTAAAATAAGTCACCTCATGACAAAACCAACAAAATAGATGTGCGCTCAATGAAGACTCAGATCAGCCTCTGGGCATCCACTGTGCTCTCAATGGGTAGCTGAGGACCCAAGCTTTCTTAATGCAGACAGCGAAGACTGATCAGACTGGGGAGCACATGCCATTATGTTAATTTTGTCATGAGGTGCTCAGATATGCCTTGTCAAGAGCTATGGGCCTTGTCAAGAGCTATGGAATCATTTCTTTTACTCCTTTGCATGCAGTCTAGCCATGAACCAGGTTGTGCTCTACGCAGTGGTGGGAAATTTGATGAGAGTGATTATGACAACATATATTCAGATGAGGAACAGTATCCTAGTCAGTCTTCAAGTGGAGACTGGCGTCAAACCCATCAGGAACTTTTACGGAATATTCGTCGAGCAAAGCAAGCTGCGAAACGCCGACATTCACGCGAGGGATCAAGTACAACTAGGAGTGCTCGGAGCAACCCAGAGGACAATTTAGGTAAGCAACGATAATGATGAGGTGTGCTTTTGGAAAACATAGCATAATAATATGTACTGAAGTGAAAAAAAGAAATGCATGATAAACTTTTATGCCAATTTAAAACAGTGAATTAAAAGGCATCTAAAAATATTTTCATATGGTTTTAAAAAAAACACACTATTGAATAAATTTCCAAAATTTCAGAAACTCGTCTGTAAATGAACTGCATTGTAAATAAAAATCAACTTAAGCTGTATTTCTATCCTCACCCCCCCCCCCCCCCCCTTCTTCTCCCTTGCCACCCTTGTTCTCCTCTGCATAGATTGATCCTCCTCATTGGAATGTTGTTCCATTCGTCTAAAAATGCATTTCTCAGCTAGGCGAGAGTAATGGGTATATTCCAGCTCCTCTGTACTCTCCTGTTTATTTTGTCCCACAGAAAGCTTAACCAGAAACTAATCTGGACTGTATAGTGGCCAGTCAAGTGGGATAATGTTATGGGTAGCCAGAGAGTTATGACAAACTCTGGCTATGAAGGGCCGAGCATTATCCTGCTGTAAAACCAATCGACATTGCTGCACGAGAGACTGCAATGAGGGGGAGGACTGTACCCTGTATCCCTATACCTTACTGCTGTTAAATTACCGGCTGTCACAATCAACTGTGATTTTACACAATGCCAAATGTCTCCCAAGACCATAACATAACCGGCCCAAAATCTGTCCCTCTTGACAACCCAAGCATTGACGAAGCATTTCCCATGATGTTGGTAAACGCAACATCGATCATTTGCAGGGTTCGCACTAGGATTTTTTTTCTTTCGCCACCATTTTCGCCAATTCTATTTTTTTTTGTGCCATTTTCTTTAACTTTGAGCCAGATTTTGGCCATTTTTCGCCAAAGAATTGTCTTGTCAGAAAAAAAGGTGTTCACTTACTGATTCCTTTAATTGCAGCAGTAGATTCAAGAATCAGTATAGCATGAAATGTGTGGGAGACTTGAAATTAATTCTCACACTGATTTTTAAAAGTAAGTAATTTATTTCTACTTTAACGAAGACATGGTTATGTGTAGTACATATTTAAATATACATACATATGAAATTTAAAACTTCTGCTGTAATTAATTAATTACAATGTCATGAATTAATAATAAGTGTTTGTTTTGCATATCGAATGTTGAAGACACAAAAATAGAACACTTTACATGGAAACGAAAGTTCTGAAAAGTGCTGTATAAGCCAGTAAATATAATGTAATTAATGTATTATACTGTAAGAGAATAACGTAACAATATTCATTTGTACCCTGATAAATGGGGGGGTAAGTTTCTTACACAGCAAGTTTTACTGTTTTAAGGGAGCTAACTGCAACTGACTTAAAAGGGAGTAAACTGCAATTGCTTTACCAGTCGGGTCTATGCGAAATGGAATGGGGAACAGCATTTTTTTATGAATCACGCCAATAAAAAAGAAGGGGCATGCTTATACAATAAGCGGTTAACCAGTACATTGAACATCCTTCCGCAAGAAACTTGTAACTGCCAATCTTGAAGCAGTGGAAGGAGCGAATGACCATAGCAAATACATGTGTTTCATGATAAATCGCTACAATCTGTGGATATCGAATGCTCGATCCGGACCATCAGAGACTGGTGTGTCCGCCTCCGAGGCATTTTAACTTCGTAATACATTAACCTATAGATAATGTGCTATTCTATTCTGTTATTCACCCCCTCCACAGAAAAAACGACCTTTCAGTCGTTATAAAGTCTTAATTCAGAAGGTCCCTTTAACAGTTACCTGTATGACGTAGTTCCTCCCGCTCAAATGATCACGTGTCAGTTTCTTTTCTGTAGACTTTGAATGTTCAAGGATTAAAAGTCTGTGTTAGAAAAAATGGATTAAAATTATTCTACACGGTTAAAATTTTTATATCCTTGACTTTCTCTGGTTCTATATTCACTCCTTCTACTATCTATGTACTTATTTTCGAAATATCGATCTTAGATTTCTTGTTTTCTCAATGTTAAATTTCTTCCTTTGTTTCCGCGTCAGTCGATGCATTTCGCCCGCGGCAACTGTGGCCATTTAAAAGCTAAATGGGATACACATTTATCTTGTCTAACTTGTAATTCTTGCACACGTATCTCTCCGTGTTATATTTGTAGTTCCTGGACAGAAAAAGTTTGGAACCTAGCAGAAAGAAGACGCCTTCATGCTACTAGAAAATCAGTTATGACGCAGAAGAGAAAACAGAAGAAATCAAAGAAATCCAAGAAGTCCCAGTCAGACATGTCTGACAACGGGACAGTTGATGGGAGCACCGCCCCTCATAGCTTTACTGCTCGGGGCAGGACCCATCAAGGTGGCAGCCTGGCGGACTTAGAGTCTGACCGGGCACTAAGCCCACCAGTCACCAGTCACCAGTCACCAGTCACCAGTCATCCAGTCACTGGGCAACTTATCTCCGTTCATCCAGTCACCGGTCATCCAGTCGCCAGTCAACCAGTCAACCAGTCAACCAGTCACCAGTCAGCCAGGCACCAGTCAACTAGGCTCCAGTCAACCAGGCATGGGTTTACAGTCATTCGCGTATGACCTACAAACACAAATTCCGCCTGGTTATATTCCTATAAATGTGCCTGTACAAAGCTACGCTCCGTCCATAAGTAGCCATATTTCACAGGGTAGTGTCCACAGACTATCCAATGTCTTTATTCCTGGTTACGAACGTTCTAATAGACTAGAACTTCCTAATCCAGCTTCTTCCTCTAGACAGATTATTCCACTCGAACCTGATTTTTCGCAGGTCTCAGATCCGAGTGTAATGATTGAGCCTCCAAATTCAAATGATTTATCTATCTCCAGACCTTCAAGGAAGGATCAGTCAAAAAGAGAGCATAAATCTAAAAAGAGAAGAAGACATCAATCGTCCTCTTCTTCTATCTCTACTTCCAGATCAGACTCTTTGAGTTCTTCTCGGCGAAAGAAAAATTCAAAGAGATCTAAGCACTCTCATAAAAAGAGAAGAAGACGATCGATGACGCCTTCTTCTTCATCAAATTCCTCCCAATCTCAACTTGACATTGGTAGATATACAAGGGCTCATAAATCTTCCCAGGTTGTTCAAACGCCAATTCCAATACAACCTGAGGAGACTAATTTTAGTCAAATCACTAATCAACCTATTAATTACGATCAGATTCAGCCGAATCTCACTCAACAGAATAAGGAGTCAGATTCGGAAACTGAATCCGAAGTCTGGTCATTTGATCGTGTGATTAACGAGGTCTTCCGGCTTCTTCCTCCTGAGTTATGCCCCAAAACTCAGCAGGATCAAGCTCCATTAAAACCTCTCTCTGGGATCGAACAATTAATGGAGTCTCGTTCCACTCCATTACTTGTCCTCCCACAATCCAAATTAGTACAAAATACAACAAAATATATTCAAAATAGACTAGAATCGGACAAATTTTCAAGAGATTGGATTTGCCCGCAAAGCTTGGTTTCGGCTCTTGCTCCGACTAAATTCTACAAGAGCCAAAACCAATATTTGCCAACTGATAATATCCCTCAATTAGAAGCGGATGCGTCGCTCCTAGACATTTCTAATAAAGGAAGAGCTTCTATTCCGCTCAAGAATCTAGAAGCATGGAAAAGGAAGGCTAGAAAACTAGTCGCTATTAATTCTTATGCTGATCTATTTTCTTCAGCTGCCTTCCTTTCATTACAACAGGAATCGATGTCGGTTGCAGCCCTTTCCAGACTTCTGGAGGCCGTAGCCAAATCGATTAAACATGCTACTGCCATGTCTACACTTTTAACTACTGAATTATTCCAAGCTAGGAGGGACGCAGCCCTAGCTTCGTCTAAACTACTACTCGACAATTCCACATACGAGTTAAGGAACGCTCTCTAACTCAAAGTCCTTATTTGACGGCAGGATAAAAGAAATAGCTAAATCAAACTTCGAAGCTCAACAGCAAAGGTTTCTAGCTTCTACATCCATTCAGTCACAATCTCATTCTTATAAGCCTCCTTCGCAGAGCAGAGCTTTCAAGATACCTAAATATCCTGCTAAACAAACAACATCCAGACCTAAACCTACGCAGTCTTATAGGTCCAAAAATATTTCTCAAAGCTCATCTTCTCACATTAAGAAAGATAATATCAAGAGGACTGGTAACATCCGTCAGTTCCCCTCCCCTCCTCTAAACCTGCCTCTTCCTCCGCAAGATTATGAAGGCCCGCCCTTTCCACTGCCTGCTCTTCCGCTCGCGGACATTCCAGTGGGAGGACGATTGGCCCATTTTGCAGAAAAATGGGAGGAAATAACAGACAACAAATGGGTCCTCTCTATCGTACAAAACGGATTCAGGATACCATTCATCAAAATTCCTCCTTTGTCATCTGTTCCGATCAGAATGAGTCAATCCTCCTCCCCGTTTCTCAGAGAAGAGATCGAAAATCTTCTCAACAAACGGGCAGTGGAAAGGGTACAGAATCCGGAAACTCCCGGCTTTTATTCCCGGATATTCCTTGTGCCAAAAAAGAACGGAAAGTTTCGTTTATTATTAGACCTGTCTTTATTAAACCGTTACATAGAGAAACAAGCATTCAAAATGGAGACAGTCAAATCGGTAAGACAAGCGATGAGACTCAACGATTGGGCTGTCTCCATAGATTTAACAGATGCATATCTACATGTGCCGATACATCGTCAATCCAGGAAGTATCTTCGTTTCGTACACGAAGATCAGGTATATCACTTTTCGGCCCTACCGTTCGGAATGTCCCTAAGTCCGTTAATTTTCTCGAAACTGATGGACGTTATTGCAGCTTTTCTACGCCAACGTGCCATATCAGTTTTTCCATACCTAGACGATTGGCTGATAAAAAATCTGATTCACAACCGTCTGATTACTCAGACAAAGATTTGCATTCAAACTATTCAAAGCCTAGGTTTTCTGCCAAATCTCAAGAAGTCAGACCTCTTTCCTGCTCAGAAATTCACCTTCATAGGTATGGAATTTCTGACGCAACAAAATTTAGTCAGGGTTCCAGCGGATCGTGTACAGAACCTAATTCTAACAATCAAGAAAATAATGTCAGCAAAACATGTATCGGCACGAACTTTCCTTTCTCTTTTGGGCAAACTCAGTGCTGCAGCAGACCTTGTTCTCCTGGGCAGACTGCACTTACGTCCTCTTCAGATGTGCCTGCTGTCAGTCTGGAAACCTCATATTTTTCCTCTCGATCACCCGATCTCGATAAACGGCATGATTCGATCTCACTTACAATGGTGGATAAACCCCATTCGATTCGAGACAGGGACTTCAATCCATCCTCCAGACCCCAAATTCTTCCTTTATACGGATGCCAGTCATTACGGATGGGGAGCTCATTTAGAGCCGACAACACTGTCCTTTCATGGTCGCTGGACAGAAAACCAATCCCAGCTCCATATCAATATGTTAGAAATGATGGCCATACGATTAGCACTGAAACAAGCCAAAACATTTATTCACCATTCTTGCATCATGATATCCACAGACAACACAACGGTGGTCTCATATATCAACAAACAGGGTGGCACTCATTCCCCCAATCTTTGCGTAGAAGTTTGGAAAATACTCAATTGGTGCCTGGAACAAGACATAGTTATCAGAGTACGTCACATCCCAGGCAAATTCAACATTCTTGCAGACCGCCTCTCAAGACTAGACAAACCTATCAAGACAGAATGGTCTCTGGATCAAACAGTTGCGAATTCAGTATTCCAGATGCTCAACTTCCCAAATGTGGATCTGTTTGCGACAAGATTCAACCACAGACTCCCATTATATGTCTCTCCAGTACAAGACTACAAAGCACTAGCGATAGATGCCCTGTCCATGGACTGGAATCATCTTCATGCATATGCTTTTCCTCCTTTTATTCTGATACCTGCTGTTCTAGAGAAAATCCGACAACATCAGTGCAGAATAGTTCTCATAGCTCCGTTCTGGCCACAGCAACAGTGGTTCTCAGAACTTCTTCTTCTATTAGTGTCAGCTCCGATTCGTCTGCCACTAATTCCAAGACTACTGACTCAATCCAAAGGAAGATTTGTACATCAAAACCTCCCAATTCTCGACCTTCACACTTGGGAGTTATCAAACAATCAATCAGAGATAAGAAATTTTCACAAAAAGTTGCAGATTTTGTCTCCAGATCAAGAAGAGCATCTACACAAAAAGTCTACGATGCAAAATGGACCATCTTCTCTAATTGGTGTCATACAAAAAAGGTTAATCCGATCTCGGCCCCTATTACAGTTATAGCCGATTTCTTAATCTTTCTTTTTTCGGAAAAGAAATGTCAGATTAGTACTATTAAAGGTTATAGATCTATGATCTCTAACACTTTAAAATTCAAAACTGGTAATAGAATCGGATCTAATCCAGTTTTATCTGAACTTATCAGATCCTTTGAACTTCAACGACCAGTACAAAGATCTCTTACACCTAAATGGGACTTATCATGGGTTTTAGTATGTCTACAAAAACCACCTTTTGAACCTCTTGATAAGGCTTCTAAATTTCACGTTACTATTAAGACAGCCTTTCTCTTAGCTTTTGCCACTGCTAAAAGGTGTAGTGAAATACATGCTCTAGCTATGGATTCACAACATTTAAGATTTAATCAATCTGATGGTTCAGTTTCCTTGATTCTTAAATCTGGTTTTTTAGCAAAAAAACCAGCTTCCTTCTGTAAAACCAGATCCTATTGTTGTTCCTAGTCTTGCTCGAATATGTAAATGGGAACATACTGACAGACTTCTTTGCCCCGTTAGGGCTCTGAAATTCTATCTCAAAATGACTAGCTCTTATCGCCAAAATAGAACTAGACTTTTTCTTCCTATTAAAGGCAATAAGGATATTTCTAAAGATACTATCTCGAGATGGATATCTTACACTGTTAAACTTGCCTATAGGAAACTCACTAAACGAGATATCTCTTTCCTTAAAATCAAAGCTCATGAAGTTAGAGCTCTTTCCTCTTCTTGGGCTTTCTTCGACAAAGTTCCTCTCAATGATATACTTCAAGCAGCGGTTTGGAATAGTTCATCAACTTTTGCCAAATTCTATCTCAGAGACATGTCTCAACAAGCACAGAATCTCCAAAGTTTGGGCCCCATTGTAGTGGCCCAAAAAGTGGTGGGGGGCCAACAGCAATCAGCTATGGATGTGTAGACAACGTCAGCAGCCCCCCTAGACCTGATGCTATACTAGAGAGGTACTTATTATATCTTTATTATATATATATGTTAACCCTGGATTACTTTATCCTTGGTTAAAGGATCTTATTATTGCCTTAAGCACTAATTATGTCCTCATTATATATATATAAAAAAAAAAAAAAAAAAATAAATCCTTTTATTAAGCCTTAATTCAGAAGTTGGGACTAACTTATTAGGAGAAATCCTCCCTCCTATTCTACAAATTCTAGCACATTATCTATAGGTTAATGTATTACGAAGTTAAAATGAAGTTTTTTTAAAAGTAAAACATATTTTAACGAGTAATACTTAACCTATAGATAAGTATTTATCGTCCCACCTCCCTTCCCTCGCTCCTTTCTCCTAATTGTGTATTGTTTTACACATAAAAGAAACTGACACGTGATCATTTGAGCGGGAGGA
This sequence comes from Anodontia alba, assembly GCA_964016985.1. Lineage (NCBI taxonomy): Eukaryota > Metazoa > Mollusca > Bivalvia > Lucinida > Lucinidae > Anodontia > Anodontia alba. The sequence continues at coordinate 19,083,377 of OZ024831.1, read as the reverse complement.
ACTACGTCATACAGGTAACTGTTAAAGGGACCTTCTGAATTAAGACTTTATAACGACTGAAAGGTCGTTTTTTCTGTGGAGGGGGTGAATAACAGAATAGAATAGCACATTATCTATAGGTTAAGTATTACTCGTTAAAATATGTTTTACTTTTAAAAAAACTTCATTTTCCGTGTTTTTTTGTTTTTTTTCGGGACGATGTTCGTTGATTGCCAAATAAAATTAAGGCTCATAAGAAGGTACCGAAACATGCATAATTATAGTCAGCACTGTCAAAGTGTACTTACCGCTTTAATAAGCCGAACCGATTAATGACAATAACTATTTCTTGTGTAATCTATTTGTTTTCCATCTTTGTGTTTGACATAGGGTTCCACGTGATTACATTCTGGGTAAATTTCCGTGACGTAGGCGATGCGACTCTAACATTAATTCCTGATTGGTAGTTTTGGCAGAGCCTCATGAATATTGAGGACGAAAGGCGTGGAAAGTGGGCGGTGCTACTGTGTAAAGGCGCATCATGGCATGTGACCTTATATCACTTTCATCAAATTCAGGTTAATTTGATCAGCTACCGTTTTCTGAACGATAATTGAGTTGTTAATTGGCGAATTATACAATCAAGGAAGGTGCAAGAGACACGCTCGACAATTATATGGCTCAGTAGTGGGTAATTCAGGCGATATTTTTTTCACCACTTTTTTTCGCCAATTTATGATTTTTTGTGCCAAATTTTATTTTTCTGCGCAAATGGCGGCAATGGCGATCGGTTACGCAAACCCTGATCTGGGAGAAAAAGAGTGAAACGGGACACATCAGTAAAAAGGACCTGTCTCCACTGCCTCATCAGAAATCCCCCAACATGAGCCGTCAACCACACCATACGACTGGGGCAATGTCTGAGTCAGGCGGACCAACATATGGATGGTGTGCTGGAATACTAGACTTGTGCAATGGATTTTTTACAATTCAGGGGTGAACAGGACAATTATGAGTACCAACAGTAGTAGAGGCCTTTTTATTTGCAGCTAGGTGACACTTGCTGTGGTGCAAGAGCCTGACATTGAGATGTAGTGCTTGGACATCCAGACTGCGTTTAGTAGGCAACACATCCTATCTCCCTTAAATGTTTGACAAAAAGTCCAATAGTGCAAACATTTACCCCAAAATGATATAACTTGCTTAAAATCAGAACAAAACTTTTACCTTTAAACTTTTTCCACTTCAGTATACATATTAACATAGGTCCAGTAGGAGGGGTGTCAGGTAAATATTTTTTTCTTATTTTTTGTCGTAAATATACTTTGTGGGTACACATTAGAAGTTCCTCACCGAGTTTTGTCATGATTAATGCAAAACCTGTTGTTGTAACTACATAGCATTGGTTTAAAAAATTGACTGTTTAACTCTTTCCCTACTAGTGTCAACTTTTGTCATCTGCTGATAACCTTTGCAAACAGTTTGGACCCAGGTCAGGCCCGACAAAAATGTCTGACCTGATCTGGATCCAAACTGTTTGATACTCTGATGCTATTCCTGACAGTTTTTTTTTTTGAAAAAGTGAATTTAAAAAAGAAATCCAGACAACAAAAAAAGCATGCAAAATTACTCAGCATGCAAAGAGTTAAATTTTCCCATAGTAAAAATGGCTGCTGTTATGCAAAAAGTGATGGGGTAGGTTGTTTGAAAGCAGTTTTCATTATATTTCATGTTTCATTCAAAATTTCAGGAATTTTCACATTATCCTAATGAAACATGAATAATCAAAGTTCAGTGACGAAAAGCTAAAACTATTTTATTACACTCCCAACTTTGAAGAAGTTGAGGGGGGCATATTGATTTGGGTCTGTCAGTCCGTCCATCCGTCCGTTACACTTGCTTACGGTGAAGAATGGTTAGAGCTAGAATCCTGAAGTTTTATATATAGCATCAGCATGAAAAATAAACAGACCCATATTTTTTCATTTTTTCTTTGGGGTTTTTCTTTACAGAGTTATTCCCCTTTTTTTCGACTTGAGCATTTGACAACAGATGGTGGGTATCTTGTGTGTGCAACGCCTCATATAGTTTTATACTGATCAATTTGAAACTTTGCTCACTCTTTTGTTGTGGTCTGTAGATATGCATGTTATTTGGGCATTATGGACAATTTAATTTTTGTCACTTTTTTTTTCACTTTTGAACTTAGCCATTTTTGGGGCTTTAATACTGTTAAAGTGCATTACCATGGGTACCTTGTGTGCGCAACTTCTCCTACAGTTTTATACAGATCAATTAGAAACTTTTCAGGCTCTTTTGTCATGGTCTTTAGGTGTGCATATGATTTTTAGCATTATTGTTAATTCAATTTTTGTCACTTTTTTTTGACGTTTGAATTTAGCCATTTCTGTCCGTCTATCTGTTGTGCTTTGCATACGGTCAGGCATGGTTGGAGCTAGGATCCTGAAATTTTATATAAAGCAGCAGCATGAAAAGTAAGCATACCTGTATTTTTCGTTTTTCAGTTGGGGTTCTCCTAGCGGAGTTATTCCCCTTTTTCGACTTGGGGATATTACGACAGACGGTGGGTACATTGTGTGCGTAATTCCTCATACAGTTTCATACAGATCAATTTGAAGCTTAACAGGCTCTTTTGTCATCATCTGTAGATGTGCATGTGGTTTTGGCATTATCGTCAATATTATTTTTGTCACTTTTTTTTTAACTTTGTAGTTAGCCATTTTTGGGGCTTAAAATACTATTAAAGTGCATTACCGTGGGTACATTGTTTGCGCAATTTCTCATACAGTTTTTTACAGATCAATTTGAAACTTTGCAGGTTTTTTTGTGATGGTCTTTAGATGTGCATGTGGTTTTGGCATTATCGTCAATTTAATTTTTGTCACTTTTTTTTTTTTGACTTTTTTTTGACTTTTTGCAAAAAAAAAAGTCTGTTTAGTTTAGAAATTGCAACGTGTTCAGGTGAATATTTGAGAATAAAGCACAGAAGTAGAAAAGGCTACAACAACAAAACAAATGGTATATGATAAGACAGTACAAATAAAGCTTTTAGAATAAAATGTCAAACAAGAAACATCTTTCCAAGTAATGTCTAAAGCTCAGTAGTTGTTTGCTGTGAATATTCTAAAGCAGACAAAAGACACATACTTTGACCACTCTTACACTTTATTTACCCCAAGTACTCGGATAGGCAAACCCGAGCAAACATTGTAAACCCTGATCAGATGCTGCATTCTGCAGCATCTGATAGCACCTGCATTCTGCAGCATCTGATCAGGGTTTACCATGTTTGCTCAGGTCTGCACTGTTTGCCACTCATCCAGCAGGTTTACTCCTTTGCAAGTACACTACAACCTCTTTATAACATGGTTCATTATAACACGGTTTGTTATAATATGGTTTTGGATATGACACGGTTCAAAGATGGATCCCAAAAATGTCATTTTTCAATATAATCTGTACATTTTTGTTTGGATATAACACGGTTGTTTAACTAACACAGTTTATGCTATGGAGCCCAACAATAGTGTTATAGAGAGGTCATGGTGTATTTCTGCAGGCAGACATGAAAATCCTTATCAGACTTCATGAATGTTCTCATTTATGTTTAAGGCCCAGTTATAACTTATCACGTATAAGAAATCAAAAATATAAAATATTTGAAAATCAGACTCCAAACTTAATTTTGGAAAGCACATTTGTTTTTACATTTGGATAGAGAAACAGTAAATGATATAAATTGCAGCAAAAATATAGAATTAAAAATGGACTCAGAGTCTTCAAACTAGTTTAATTTGTCTACATGTATCTTAGAGTGCTGAACTTACACAAAATTTTCAGACGCTGTAACTGTGCTCTATACTTGTGCATTCACTACTTGCTGATGCTTCTAAAAACTTGACTGATTTGCAAACATTGTAGTCCTGATCAGATCATACATTCTAGGTATACACTGTTTGCTTAGGCCTGTCTGTTCAAAAACATGGTGTAGATAGGTTAGATTTATGTAGAGTTATTGCATTTTCAGCTCAAGTAAAGTGTAAATGGTGTGGACGCAACTTCAGTCACCCTACGGCCAAGCATCATATACCATTCTGTGAGAAGTGGACAAAAGATCATGGCACTCCTCTGAACCCAGCAGGGCAAAGTCCATCCCGAGATCTTGGAAGCAAGAGTCAAAAAGCTAAGCAGGTAATGATGAAAAGTTATGAGGAATTAATACACTTCCAAGAGAGATAACTCTGTCAAAATTATGTTGTCTCCTTCAGAAAAGGAGTCTTCTTTATAAGGAAAGAATTTGCTCCCTTCTTCGGGAGCAAATTCTCTCCTTACAGAGTAGATCCCTTGATGAAGAAATACAGGGAATATACACTTTCAAGAGAGACAGCCCTGTCAAAATTATGTTGTCCCCTTCCGAATAGGGGTCTTCTCTATAAGGAAAGAATTAGCTCCCTTCGGGAGATCTCTTTTCAGAAGGATCTTTTCATGCAGTAAAGCAAACAAAAAAGCACAACAAAAGTCTTCTCCCTTGCCGGAAATGGCAGAAATCTACCAAGTGCATTGCCCTGCCATCCTTGGCTTTTGCCAGTAATATTTTAGCAAGGTCAAGGGTTGGGTCCTTTTTCTACTTTATCTTATTCTTTGCTTTCTGGCTGTCTTTGGGAGATAGTTTGGCATGACTGAAATATTGTTGATAGAGCCATTAAACCACGACCAGAAAATAACTTGGCCTTAGTTTACCTTTTACCCCATAGGCCCAGATAAATATTTTTCTTATTTTTCTACGAAAACATATGTTGTGGGTACTGATTAGAAGTGTCCTCAACATACTTATTTTATGGAGAAATAAGAAACATTTCCATACTTTATAGTTGGAAAAAAGTGCATCATCTAGGGCAGTGATGTAGCTGCTCATTCTTGTTCTAAAATGTATCTCTCATACCTTTAGATAAGAGTGGGTATCAGATAAATATTTTTAGCTCACCTGAGCATAAGCTCAGGGTGAGCTATTGTCATCACCCTATGTCCGTCGTCCGTCGTCGTCCGTCGTTCATCGTCAACAATTAGTTTGTTAACACTCTAGAGGTCACAGTTTTGACCCAATCTTGATGAAACTTGGTCAGAATGTTTGCCTGTATGAAATCTAGGTCATGTTCGATACTTGGTTACTTGGGTTCAAAAACTAGGTCACCAGGTCAAATCAAAGGAAAAACTTGTTAACACTCTAGAGGTCATAGTTTTGACCCAATCTTGATGAAACTTGCTCAAAATGTTTGCCTCTATTAAATCTAGGTCAAGTTCGAAATTGGGTCACTTGGGGTCAAAAACTAGGTCACTGGGCCAGATCAGCAGAAAACCTTGTTAACACTCTAGCGGTCACATTTTTGAAGCAATCATGATGAATCTTGCTCAATATGTTTGTCTTGACGATTTCTAGGTCAAGTTCGAAACTGGGTCACTTGGGGTCAAAAACTAAGTCACCAGGCCAAATCAGCAGAAAACCTTGTTAACACTCTAGCGGTCACATTTTTTAAGCAATCATTATGAATTTTGCTCAAACTGTTTGTCTGGATGATTTCTAGGTCAAGTTCAAAATTGGGTCACTTGGAGTCAAAAACTAGGTCACCTGGCCAGATCAGCAGAAAACCTTGTTAACACTCTAGCGGTCACATTTTTCAAGCAATCATCATGAATCTTGCTCAAAATGCTTGTCTTGATGTTTTCTAGGTCAAGTTTGAAACTGGGTCACATGGAGTCAAAAACTAGGTCACCTGGCCAAATCAGCAAAAAATCTTGTTAACACTCTAGCGGTCACATTTTGCAAGCAATCATCATGAATCTTGCTCTAAATGTTTGTCTTGATGAATTCTAGGTCAAGTTTGAAACTGGGTCGCGTGGGGTCAAAAACTAGGTCACCGGACCAAACCAGCAGAAAACTTTGTTAACACTCTAGCGGTCACATTTTTGAAGCAATAATCATGAATCTTTCTCAAAATGTTTGTCTTGATGAGTTCTAGGATATGTTTGAAACTGGGTCACATGGGGTCAAAAACTAGGTCACCGGGCTAAATCAGCAGAAAACCTTGTTAACACTCTAGCGGTCACATTTTTGAAGCAATCATCATGAATCTGGCTCAAAATGTTTGTCTTGATGATTTCTAGGTCAAGTTGGAAACTGGAACACCTGGGGTCAAAAACTAGGTCACCTGGCCAAATCAGCTTAAAATCTTGTTATCACTCTAGTGGTCACATTTTTCAAGCAATCATCATGGATCTTGCTCAAAATGTTTGTCTCGATGAGTTCTAGGTCAAGTTTGATTCTGGGTCACTTGGAGTCAAAAACTAGATCACCGGGCCAAATCAGCAGACAACTTTGTTAACACTCTAGCGGTCACATTTTTTAAGCAATCATCATGAATCTTGCTCAAATGTTTGTCTTGATGATTTTTAGGTCAGGTTCGAAACTGGGTCACCTGGGGTAAAAAACTAGGTCACCTGGCCAGATCAGTAGAAAACCTTGTTAACACTCTAGTGGTCACATTTTTCAAGTAATCATCATGAATCTTGCTCAACATATTTATCTTGATGATTTCTAGGTCAAGTTTGAAACTGGGTCACTTGGGGTAAAAAACTAGGTCACCTGGCCAAATCAGCAGAAAACCTTGTTAACACTCTACAGGTCACATTTTTGAAGCAATCGTCATGAATCTTGCTCAAAATGTTTGTCTTGATGATTTCTAGGTCAAGTTTGAAACTGGGTCACATGGGGTCAAAAACTAGGTGACCTGGCCAAATCAGCAGAAAACTCCAGAGGTCACATTTTTTAAATAATCATCATAAATATTGCTCAAAATGTTTGTCTTGATGATTACTAGGTCTAGTTTAAAACTGGGTCACTTGATATCAAAAACTAGTTCACCTGGCCAAATCAAAGGAAAACCTTGTTGATGCTCTAGAGGCCACATTTTTGAAGTGATCATCAGGAATCTTGCTCAAAATGTTTGTCTTGATGATTTCAAGGTGATGTATAGTTTTCTGTCCTGTGACTCTCTTAAGTGTTTCCATTTAGGTCAGTTTTTCAGTAATTATTGGTCCTACAGAGTGATATTTGGTACTTGTGAAGTAATTGTGTTTAGGTCAGTTTCTCAGTAACTATTGCTCCTACAGCCAGTGATACTTAGTACATGCATACATCTTAGCATGGCCTCTTGAGTGCAGTCATCCATATTTGACCTTGACCTTTATTTCACAGTCCATTAGACATGCTACATTGTCTTACTTGTTAATATAATCATTTTGAACTTTGATCAGAATGTTTGCCTTGATCAGTTCCAGATCAGGCTCTCAAAGTGCTATGTTGCTCAGGTGAGCATTACAGGGCCATCATGGCTCTCTTGTTCTTATTTCTCACTAAAAACATATGTTGTGGTACTTGTTAGAAGTGCCTCACTGAGGCACTTCTAATGAGTACTCACAACATATGTTTTTTTGTTGTGGAGAGTTAAATATCAATACTTTTGGATAAAAAAAAGAGCATCTTATGAAGAACTATGAACTCTTGTATTGGTTAGATTCCTTAAAAAAATATTCTGTATACCTAATCTCACATGTTACAGTCATAGCTCAATATAAGGATACATTTTCTTATTCCTTCATGAAGACATGTTTTGGTACTCGTTAGATGCACCTCAGTGAGGCACTATAAACCCTGGTCCTGCCGAACCCGGATATACCCTGCCTTTGCAAACAGATCAGTTGGCTTTGGATCTGCACTGTTTGAGGGTTAGGCAATTTCTGTCTCTCTTTCAGCATTAATTTCACACAATATTTTCCTGGATCTCTTGCATTTCGTTTCGGTAAGAGATCCCATACATGAAATATATAGTAATGGAAGGTATTGTAGGGAAGTTGCCCTATGTAAATTCAGACCTCATACCAACACATATTACAGTAACAGAAAAATTGTCAGTTTATAACCAGTTTATTTGTATATTTGTGTATATATGTAAATAGTGAGGGCCTCATGGAAGATTAGCTGTTACATGTACTAATGTATGCGCTAAATGTTGTAACCCTCGATAAATAAAGTCTTTACTTACTTACTTACTTTACTTACTGTTTGCCATTAAATATGTGAATTTATATCAACAATCTGTATCAAGTAATTTGATTGGCTAAAAATTAAAAGTGGACCCAGATTTACCCTGCCTTTGCAAACAGTGTAGATCCAGATCATTTGGCTTCTGAAGAAGCCAACTGATATGGATCTGCACTGTTTGCCATTAAGTATATGAATTTGTATCAACAATCCGGATCAAGTAAATTGATTGGCTGAAAATTAAAAGTGGGCGTGGCATCTTAATTTATTCAGCAGGACAAGAGTTAATGAGTACCCATAACATCTTTTATGGAGCTATGATCTTTTGTTTATTTGTGTTGTAGTATGCTAGAAATATTCCGAAACCACGAAGTAGTTCCCAAGACGATGATTCTGATTCGCCTAGATCACATGTTCACTTTCCAGACATTGGTGCATCAAAACGAGAAACTATGAGTAAGTTACTGATGCTTCATTTTTTTTTCCCGTAATCTCTAACAAAGGTATTTTATCATTGAAGGAAAACTCAGAGAAAAGATGTACACATAGTAGAAAATAAAGATCTCATAAAGCAGAGCAGTTTGGTGGAAAAAATCATGATAATCAGTTGAGTAATAAGAAAATTATTGGACTTCGAAGATGTTGAGTAATTAGAAAATTATTGGGCTTTGAAGGTCTGGAAAACGCAAGTATGGAAGCTGCCATTTTTTGTCCCACCTGTTTTAGCTTGGGTGACTTAGACCTGCAAGTTTCTGTCAGTTTGTTTGTTCGTCGGTGTACTTACATCCACCTCAGCATCCACCCTTAAAGAAGTCTACAGACTGTAAAACTTTAGTTAGTTTTACTTCACTAATTGTTTTATCTCACTGAGCTAAACAAAGATGACAATTCTCACTCTTCTGGTGCTTGTGTGTCACAGTACACAGGTGCAACAATCTTCAAGAAAGTTCTGTATATTTTTGTGAGTAAATGAAGTCATAAGCACCTCATTAAATGCCGGCCTCAGTGGCTCAGTTGGATGCGCCGTCCGACTGGAGACCAGGAGGTCATGGGTTCAATCCCCGCCGAGGTCGGCAACATTCTTTTGTGGAGATTGATTGTGAAATATTTTCTACGGTCATTCTCTCCCTTCTGCTGATTCAAGAAGGGCAGTTGTCAGTTTCTGGTGAAAGAATGTGCATAATACTGGTTAACCCCTTAGAGGACTAAGCCTGCCCAGTAAACGTGTGGTTAGGTAAACTGACCGCGCTCGACATGACCCCATTGGGTTGACTGGGCCGTAAAACCTCAACACACACACACACAAACAAAAAAACCTCATTAAATATGCAAGCATTAAATAAATCAAATCTGAAACAATATTTTACTGCTCTGCACCTGTAAATGTTTTTATTAGCGTATATACTGTCAGTAAGCTGACACTAACAGCGTATTCCTGTCGACAGGCTACTATTATTTGTGTCTTACCAAAAATTAAATACCTTAATATACAAAATGGTGGCACCCATGCACATAGATATACTGACTTTAAACTACAATATCTTTGCTGTGTATGTACTGATTTGATCAAATTTTTGCCAAGATGCTTGTTCTCTTAAGCTGAATATTTTAAGATATTCATTGCATTTACTATGCCTTTCTCTAATAAAGATAGGCAGACAGCATTTTGAAATAATTTAATAGTTTCCCCAGAAAACATAGATTGATTTCCATGTGAATTGTCACCTGAGGAGAGCCAGCATTGGTGGCTCTGTCAGATGCGCGTTCAGCTAGTGATAAGGAGGTCCCAGGTTTGATCCCCGCTGGATTTTGAGTTTCTGGATTAGTTAGAAGTTTGCCTGCTGTTAAATGTAGCTAAATGTGAATTGGATACATTTGCACAATTTTACTTTCTAAATTTTGTAACTGATTTGCTGATTGGTCAGTCTAAAAGGTCATTGGATGGTGAATGACCTTGACCTTTTGCTAGTGCATTCTACAGGAGCCAAGGATTCTAATTGTGAACTATCAGTGTACAGGCTTGTGGTAACCTTTTTCACATACATTCGACTCTCGTTATCTCGAACTCGCTTATCTCGAATAACCGCTTATCTCGAAGTGAAAATCTGGTCCCTGTTTTAACACAGAGATCTACCAACAGGCAACAAAATATTGTGGAAAAGAGGAGAAATTGCTCCTTAGGAGCAATTTCTCCTCTTTTCCACAATATTTTCAATATATCTCTAACTTAGGAGTCAAATTAAAGATTCATTCTGTTAAAGGTGGTTGTTCGATTAATTGTTTGCCTCCGTTCCGCAAATCTGATATGTTGAAGTACGGATATCTCGAAGTGTTTCATAGAGTCCCTTGGATTTCGAGATAGCAAGATTTGACTGTACATGTTTTCCCCTTTCGTTTTACATGTCCCGTAGCTCTAGGTAAGAGGGGTATCCAAATAAATATTTGTCATTTCTCTGTGAGGAGCTTCTAATGAGTACCTACATGTATGCTTTCATGGATAAATAAGGAAAATATGTCAGTTGAAAAACTAAAGAGCCTCATCTATAGTGGTGTGGCTTTTTTAGAAAATGTAAAAAGAACTCACCACCTGCATACCTTACCCCTCCACCCCCCCCCCCCCCCCCACACACACACACACACATACACACACACATACAACACACATCCCATCACACCCCATCTACACACAAAAAAATGCTCCATTTTGCATAATTCAAGTAACTCATGACTGTACAAAGAGCGAATAACTGTTGGTATGTAAAAGGAAAAACATCCCCCTATCACACACATAAATTTAATTGACTTCTCTGTTCCAGATAAACCTGGTGCTCCAAGTGGGACAGGCCTACATGCATCTTACAAGACTCCCCGGGGTAGCAGACCGAAGGCATCAGATGGAAAGGGAAGAAGATTTACTACTTCTGGCAACAGACCTGAACCGTATGCATTACCCTATCTTACTATTCTTAGAAGCATAGGTCTAGATAAGGGAGGGTATCCGGTAAATATTTTTCTTTTTTCTCAACGAAAACATATGTTGTGGGTACTCATTAGAAGCGCCTCACCGAGGTGCTTCTAATGAGTACCCACAACATATGTTTTCGTGGAGAAATAAAAAAAATATCAATATTTTTGGATTGAAAAAAGCGCCTTAACTAGTGCTGTGTTAGAAGCATTGTGATTGGCATTCTCAGGGCTATAGATAAGAGAAGTAGCTAGATAAATATTTTTCTTATTTCTCAAAAAATAAACAAACAAAAAAAACAACAACATCATTAGAAGAGCCTCAGGCTGGCAAAGTGGCTCAATTAGTAGAGAGTCCACTTTGTGACTTGGAGGTTGTGGGTTGATTCCCTGCCCAGCAATGCTAAAAACTTAAACAATGGAACTAGGTACTCTTTTGCTTGGTGCTCATCACTAAGCTATTCCATGTTGAATAAATTAAGATGTCACGCCTACTTCTAATTTTCAGCCAGTCAGATTACTTGATCCAGGTTGTTGATACAAATTCACATACTGAATGACAAACAGTGCAGATCCAGATCATTTGTCTTCTTTTGGCTGAAAAATAGAAGTGGGTGTGGCATCTTAATTTATTCAGCAGGACAAGGGTTTACCTTTGCCATGCTGAATAAATTAAGATGTCATGCCCACTTCTAATTTTCAGCCAGTCAGATTACTTGATCCAGGTTGTTGATACAAATTCACATACTGAATGACAAACAGTGCAGATCCAGATCATTTGTCTTCTTCAGAAGCCAGAGTGTATATCCGGGTTCAACAGGACTGGGGTTAAGAAAGTAGTAATAGGAATCAGAATTGGTCACCCAGGTGACTGGGTGGAATATCACTTAATGTGTCTGGGACAAGATGTTCTAGTCAGGCAGCACTCTAAAAATGAACATTGAGGTTCCTGCCAAATCCAGACACTGTCGCGATATGACTGAAAGATTGTTGAAAATAACATAAATCTGAATACCGTATTAATTCGCCTATAAGACGACTTGTTTATAAGACGGGGGCTGTTTTTGGGCCCTTCCCAGGCAGGATTTTGCTTTTACTTAATTATAAGACGGGTTAAAAAAGTCGCCTGTCGGAGATATTCCCTGCCACTCAGAAATTTCTAAAGTACAATTAAAAAAACTTCCAACACCACTTACAAGCATGCATACCGTATTTAACTGTGTATTACACGCACCTTATTTACCCAGAAAACGTTTATAAAAATCCGATGTGTATTATTTATAGGAACACCAAAATCGGGACAGAAATCGCCAAGATAATCGGTCGCGAAAACTCATGACATTCACGATCGCCCGGTAAAAATGCGAAATAGAATGATTGCTATGAGATATTCATGATTTTTTATACCTATCTCGCCCATACCATGGTTCTGTCAGCTCAAAACAAGCAGCTCCATCTGATTTGCAGTAATTTGATATCCTTTTCATGTCCATGCTCTTTTTGTTTACGCTTTTTTATTTTGCTGATCATGTGATCTCTTCAAAGGGAAACTACTCAAACAGGCATATACATATGAATCTGTATTGATTACCGGACTTTGACAAGTCTCACACCGTAACTTGAATAAATCAGCCTGCACAACTGATTTATTGTAGTTCAAAATAGGAAATAAATTTGGTAGAACATAAATATTGGCACAAACGATCATACATTGAAAAAATAAAAAAGTATTTATTTTTTTGCAATTATTAAAATTATTGATAATAAACAAAACCAACTGGGCTTTTGAGGTAGGTAGATCGGTCATTTGCATTTTATCTTTTATTTTCTTACCATATGTTTATCTTTTCTTTTTTTTTTTTAACTTTTCTTCCAACTTACCAAAAAAATTGTTTGAAATAAACAATGTTCATGATAAAGAAAAAAAAAACTACCAGCATACATCTGTGCACTTAATTGGTTAATTGGCAGTCAGAATGACAACTAGTCGACTTTAGTTGTTGTTTGCATTGCCCTGAGGCACTGAGTTGATAATTTCACGTCTCAGTTAAGAAAGTGACACAAAGTGACACAAAGAAGGTGTTAATTATGAGAACACAAAAGAAATAACTACATTTTTATTGTCATAGCGTCTGCAGTGGGGAAGCAAAGAACTGCCTACACTACATCAAGTTGCCTGAGGCCCATGGTAACAGAGCTGCACAATGAAAATTCAGTTAGCATTATCGTAAATTCGGCCTGTTTCTACTCTAAACCCTCCTAATTCGGCCATTTTCAACTCATTCCTAGTGAAATTTGACACACTTAGTATCTGGTAACTTAGTAAATAATGCACGGATAAATTCTTTGTGTTTAACATAGGAACATCTTTTTTTTATTTCAAAACTATTTAGCAAATATTCAGTGCGTGTTATACACGGGTGCGAGTAATACACAGAAAAAATCGGTACTTCACCTAAAAAAATTACCTTGCTGCTATTTTCTATCAAGGGACGAAGGTGAACATTATATCCTTCTACCAGTTTCGAAGATCAGCATTTTCCGTGACCACGTGGCACCACTGGACTTTGCCGAAAATACCGATATGGCCAAAGACCTCGATTATAAGACGGGTCTGGATTTTTGGGGGCTTTTTTTAGGGAAAAATCCCCGTCTTATAGGCGGATTAATACGGTAAAACAAATAAAAATGAGTCTCTTTGAGGCACTTCTAATGAGTACCCACAACATCTGTTTACATGAGAAGATGCTGGCTTTCTCTCACCTGATCTTGTTTTATGTACTTTATGACATTTTCCATAGCTCCAGGGCCCAGTTGTTCAAAGCTAACGACATCGTTAGTTAACGATTCGTTAAAATTTACATCGAGTGATATGCAAATATTCTGAAATTTTTTGCTGAAAAAATGTGAGTAGCTTTTGCAGTGCAAAAGCTACTCACATTTTTTCAGCAAAAAATATCAGAATATTGTATATTGAATCTGCTAAAACAGTTAACGAAATGACCCTTAACGAGCTCGTTAAGCTAACGATGCTTTGAACAACTGGGCCCAGATAATTTTTTTTTTTCAACCAATAAGTATAGTTTATTGCATAGATTTAAATTTTGTGCCATCAGGCAAGAAATTTAAAACTGTGCAATGACGAATTTGTCGCAATAATCATTATTACCATATTTCACGGACGTTGTAATGAGACGGACCACAGTGTTCACCGATCATTTATTTAATCAAGGATGTCACATTTCGTTTAATGGCTTATTGGGACAAGTATTGATGATATTTCTCATTGCTCCACAAAAACATGCACTGTGGGTACTTGTTGGAATTGCTGAGGTGATTTCAGTGAGTACTCAAAACATTTTCATGGAGAAATAAGAAAAACAATTTCATGGATAGTCATCCTATCTTGAGCTATGATTTATGTATCTATTGCAGATTTGGTACCAGCAACTTAGAAGATACCTATGGTTTTGGTGTGAGTGGGTCAAAGGTGAAACCAGAAATCCCCACTAGAGGTCCCAGAGAAGGATGCCCCATTTGTAAGAAGAGGTACGGAACCAGCAGCAAGTACTTTTGTTCGTGTGGGGTCAAGAAAACAGGGGCTTAAACTTGTGATAGTCACATGATATTAGTGCTCAAGTGTAGTTAGAGTGAGATTAACTCTAGAAAGTGTATTTGAGTGGATTACGGTAAATGGCCTTAAATTTCGTACACCAAAGTTTCTGACAAAATGGCATATGCAAACAGTGCAGACCCTGATCAGACTGCTCCTGAAGGAGCAGTCTGATCAGGGTCTACACTGTTTGCATTCAACTATTTTAAGAACTGCATAAAAATCAAAATGTAGGCAAAAAAATATGGAATAAAAAGTTTTAAGTTTTAGGACATTTACCATAGGTGGCTGAATGAACAATAGTAAAAAGTACATAGACTTGTTTCGTGAAAGTGTAGAATGCTCGGTCTCCAGTTTAATTAATATTTTGGAGATATAACTCATAGCTCTGGGTAAGAGGGGTAGCCAGATAAACATTTCTTTCACATCTCCATGGAAATATTTGTTGTGCCATTCAGTAGAATTGTCTTGATGAGGTAATTCTAGTCAGTACCATAACATATGCTTTCTTTGAAAACCAGGAGAGTATGAATAACTCCCACCCCACTTTTGAGAAAAAAGAAAAAGAAGTCTAGTCTAGAGCTATGTTTTAAAACTTTTGATATTACTGTAAATACAAACAAAAAATAAACAAGTAAAATACAGCATTATCAATAAAAATGGGAATGGTCACTGTATTTCTGTATTAAAGACATACTAATCCTAAATTTTGAACAATTTGAGTTGTCTGAGGTGATATACAGGCATGCTGGAAGAATACAGAGGGATTGTTAAGGAGGAGTATTGGAGGACTTAGAACAAATATTTTGAAATAAGAAAAATTATCCCAGAATTATTCTGCTTAACAATTCCACTTAGACTGTTAGTGTAGACCCTGAGCAGTTTGAACTGGATCACCACTGTTTTCTCAGGCATTATGTCCAGGGCCCAGTTGTTCAAAGCGTCGTTAGCTTAACGAGCTCGTTAAGGGTCATTTCGTTAACTGTTTTAGCGGATTCAATGCACAATATTCTGATATTTTTTTGCTGAAAAAATGTGAGTAGCTTTTGCACTGCAAAAGCTACTCACATTTTTTCAGTAAAAAATTTCAGCATATTTGCGCATCACTCAATGTAAATTTTAACGAAACGTTAGCTAACGACACCGTTAGCTTTGAACAACTGGGCCCAGATATTTACAGTAATTATGAGAAGTAATACAAATAAATGTATGACTTGGATACAAAGGATGAAAGACATAAATTTATTCACCCAAGTCTAGATTTTGCATAGCTCTAGATAACACACTTTTTATAGCAAGAAAATGTTGACACTTTGTTTATTTCTCCATGGCAACAGGTCTTCTGATGAGCATTTGCATCTTTTTGTGGAGAAATAAGAAAAATATTAATTTGTTTACTGCCTCTTGTCAAGAGCTATGTAAGTTAAATCTTTTTCAACAAATCCATCTAAGGAATGTTTGATAATGCTGTTAAATTTACAATTAAAATTTTAATCTGATCTATTGGAAAGTGTCTGTATTTTTTGGCAGTTATCTTCCATTAGAAAATGGATTATGTCCCTTCTCTGTATTGGTAAATTTAGGTATTTAACCCTTTCTGCCCGAATTTCTGAAGTGGACTCTTCCAATCAAATTCAGACTGACAAACAGTGTAGATCCTGATGAGACGGCTTGTTACACAGTGTGTCTGTTATAGTCTGCGCGATTGAAAGGGTTAAATCCTAGTTCTTAATATATGAAATTATATGGAGCTGAGGTAAGAGATAAATCATGATAAAAAAGTTCCAGCAATATGTAGTAATACATGTGCTTTTGGAATTGTTCTCTCAATATTATTATTGTTATAGGGAGTAATGAGGAGAGTGAATACTGTTAGAACTCAAAGAACTGGGACATTGTAAAATACATGTACAGTCGAACCTCGTTATCTCGAACTCACTTATTTCGAATTACCACATATCTCGAAGCAAAAATCTGGTCCCTGTTTTAACATGAAACTATGACAACAGGTAACAAAATAATGTCGAAAAGAGGAGAAATTGCTCCTCTTTTCCACATTATTTTATATATATATTTCTAACTTCAGGAGTCAAATTACATATTCATTTGTTAAATGTGGTTGTTCAATTTATTGTTTTCCTCACTCTCTCAACTCTGATATGTCGAAGAACGGATATCTCGAAGTGTTTCAGTCCCTTGGAATTCGAGATAACGGGAGTCGACTGTACTTTAGTATAAGAAAATGTAACTTTCGACATGCACCCAGCAAAGACTCAACTCACATCTGCTCAGTCTGATCATGCTCCAGATAGCTAGAGCCTTAAGGCTTCTTCAAGCATACAGTGAAGATTGATCAGATTGCACAGGTGTACAAGATGATCTGAGTCTTTCCTCAGGGTATTGGTGTTCTTCTGCTGGATTTCTGTGTGTCAGTCAGTCTCTGTAATAAGTATTTACATCTATCTTAACATTTCCATGCAATAATATCAATTCAGGGATTGATAAGTTCAATGGGCTGCCTCTGGGACATAAATTTGGGCTGAGCAAGTAAAATTACATTTTGCTTTCCCAGAAATTTGTGTAGATTTGTATGGAGAAAATGATGATCTAAACACATTAATGAGAACATGTTTTTGTTCAAATGGAAAGAAACTGAAATTCCAGTTTGTGAAGCCATGCAGTTATATTCAATGGATTTGATTGGAGCATTACATGTGTATAGATATTAGGAAGATCCGATGGGGGATTTACAACTGGCAAATTTCATTGTTTTTATGCCCTCACCATTCGAAGAATAGTGGAAAGGGCATATAGTGATACCCCTGTATGTCCTCTCCGTCTGTATCTCAGATGGCGTTAGCAATTTGTGTTTAAGTTTTTCAGGTGGGGGCATCTGTGTCCTTTGGACAGATTTCTAGTTAGTTGTGATTTTTAATTTTTATGCCAAGTAGTACTTTTGAGAGCTAGGTTTCCATTGACAAGGTTGAAAAAAAAAAAAATTGGGGAAAAAATAAGAAAAATATCATCAATTTGTTGTCTGTTGAATTTGCTCAGAGAAGCATTAAATAACAACAACAAATGAAGATAAAAAAAAAACAACAGCAAAGACAACAACAACAAAAAATGAGGGTGTTCCAGTAGTTAGAGCAGTGTCCCAGTACAAAGAGTTTTTACAGTAGTCTGGATGTTTGCGTGTTGGTGCCCAAGTGCTTAATCATGGAATGAATTTTTGTATGGTCTGCTTCAAGCAAAATGGCACAATGTATAAGCAATTAAAAGTCGAAATTCTAAAACTGAAGACCTCAGTTTACAAGTTTTAAATAATCCGTTTACTGAAAAAAAAAAATATACATGTAGTTTGGATTTGTAACACAGCTTCAGATGGAGAGAGTAATGAAAAGATTTTTTTTTGTTTTTTTGTTTGGTTGTTTATTCAAGGGTGCAAATCTTGTGGGTATTCACCGGAATCACCTCGCTATAGAAAAGTTTGGTGCAACAATTAAAATTGTCTGAAATTTCTACCAAAATTATCAGTTTATCTATGATTTTCGGGTGTATGATAATGTGTCATTTTGCTTGCACTAGCCTCTCAGCTTCAGGTAAGTTGGGATTTGGAGAAAAAAATATGTTCTTGGTTCTCCACAAAAACATAATTTATATAACATCTCAAATAAGGCAGTAACTGAGGTGATAATTCAAGATACTTTTTTATATTTTTACACCAAAACACGTTTTGTAGGTACTCAGCAAGATGGTTCCAGTGAGTGCCTACAAGATATGTTGTGGTGTAGAAGTAACATAATCGCCATTTCCTTTATCTGGATCAGTGGTTCGGTTGAGACCCCACATCATACGTTTTTGTGGGAGAAATATAAAAACTACCAAAGTCTCAGTTTATCTGTAGCCCTGGCTTAGCTCTTTCAGGAACCAATATTCATACTGGGACCTACATGTATATTTGAGCCACAGCATGGGAGACCCAATCTCATGACCCCAGATAAGGGACCTGTTAACCAAAAAAATATGATATTTTTCTGGGTTCAACAGGACCAGGGTCAGGGCGTAGCAAGCTGGGTTAAACTTTAGCAGTGACATTGTAAAATATGCCCAGTAAAGAAGGGCAACATGTTTAGCAACTTGTCTCTGAAGGAGACATTATGTTCCCCAACCTAGGGGAAGGTAACATATTGGTTTTGGTGCAGATCTGTTGGCATTGACAACGGCATCACACTTCCTTCTTAGCACAATATCTTGTGAACAAGTTGTTGGTTCTTACCAAGTTTTCATGGATATATAATTGGGAAATAACAAAGAACTGATTAGATTTTGATAACCTTGACCTAATTTTCAAGGTCACAGAATTAGAAAAACTGAACATTCATGGGATGGTGAGGGGGGAGCATCTGTTTTCTATGAAAACACTGTTACTAGTTGTTTTTTTTGTTTTTTTTTTTTAATGAAATTTCATACTGTTTTTTAAGGAGATGTTTTGTTTAAAATATGTATGTTTTCTTTAGCAGAAAAATAGGGTTTGTCAGTTTATGCAAAATATCCAAGTTGACATGAAATGTCAAATCCTATTTTATGTGGTTGGGGAAAGATGGGGATATCAGTTGTGGACTGATTTTGTCCAGTAGGTACAAATGATTTCTCCCATGCTGTGGTTGCTATAAGAATTTCCATCATAGGGACCTGTAGTTTCTGTTGTATATACAGTTTAAACCAACATTATTTGTTTGATTGTTTACTTATTTGATTTTTTTTCTCTACATATTCTCTTTTAAAAGAACTTTTCACTATTACCTCCCTATTGTTTCTTTTTATGTATCTGTAATTTGTGTTAAATGTATACACCAGGGCCCAGTTGTTCAAAGCATCTTAGCTTAACAAGCTAGTTAGTAGTCAAAATGTTAAATGCTCTAGTAATTACAGTATCTAATTTACAGTTTTTTTTTGCTGAAAAAATGTGAGTAGCTTTTGCAAATGCAAAAGCTACTCACATTTTTTCAGCAAAAATATTAGCATATACGTCATATTTAATGATCAACGTTTTAACGATACATTAACTAACGACATCGTTAGTTTTGAACAACTGGGCCCAGAAAAAATGTTTTTGATTTGCAGCAGGAAACAACTTTTGCAGACAGGAATTTGTCTTCCTAGTATTTGAAATTTTTCAAAAATGGGGCTTCCTCTAAGGTAAAAATTGAGCTCCCAGAGTGAGCAAATTATTTCCCCTAATAATATTCCCCAGTGAAAGGGAGGCAAAAATTTCACCTTCAGAGTTAGTTCCCTTGGTCTATCTATTTTCTTATAAGCTGTGTCATTCCATGTCAGAGTTAGTTCTCTTGGCATATCAATTCCTCTTGTTAGCTGTGTCGTGATAAAACCAGAACAGACATATGCGTAGAATATCCAGCCAAGACTTTGCATTATTCAGTCTGGTCAATACCTAAACAGGTCAAGGTTAGTTGACCCAAACACAGTTTATGCTGACATAGCTATTGATAAGGTTTTTTTTGTTGTTTTTTTTTTCAAACAAAAAGTATTTATTTTTCTTATTATCATTATGAAAACATGCCTATTCAAATATATTGAAAATTTCATCACCAAAAACTGAACGTTTTCAGATAAAAATTCTGATATTTTTCATATTTCTGCTCCAAACATAGATTGTGGGTACTTGTTAGAACTGCCTCACAGAGGCAGTTCTAATGAGTACCAACAATCTATGTTTTGAGCAGAAATAAACAAAATAATGTATACCCTTGTAAACGCCAGTTTTACTATATAAAAATGGGGTTAGAGGGGGTCAAAATTATATAGGCATGTTTTCGTGATGTCCACAAAAATATATGTTGTGGGTACTTATTAGAAGCTCTTCTTATGAGTACCCAGAGTTGATATTTTTGTGGAGAAATGTGAAAAATAGCTGTATACCACTTATTTAGAGCTATGAGATATTATAGATACTCAAAGGTGAAATGTACAAGTTCTGCATGAGTGCTAAATTAAAAATATATATAGATTTCACATCTTAAAATTGTATGTATAAATAGAATGCAGCCCCAACAGACTGGGCTGGGTTTTCACAGTTTTACTGTAGTTACCCTAAATATTTATACACCTGGGCCCAGTTGTTCAGAGCATCGTTAACTTTACAAGCTCGTTAGTGGTCAAAATGTTAACAGTTCTAGTAAGAACAATATCTGATTCACAGGTATTTTTGCTGAAAAAAAATGTGAGTAGCTTTTGCAAATGCAAAAGCTACTCACATTTTTTAAGCAAAAATATTAGCATATATGCCATATTTAATGATCAAAGTTTTAACAATACGTTAATTAACAAACATCGTTAGTTTTGTACAACTGGGCCCTGAACTCCTTCACCATCTAAATGTTAAACAAGTCCTTTTAACCACTAGGTAATTTGTCTGAGGTTATGATGGCAAGTAAAATGGGGTAGACCCTGATCAAACTTTGGTTTGGGTCTATACTGTTTGCTCAGGTCAGACTATTTAGGGTATGTACGGTATATGATGCAAAGCATATGTTCTTATGACATGGCATACTTCATGCAAGGTAGTATTTTACAGAGATAAAATCATAACTATAATTTTGATATTTACATCTTGTTAATTTCTCTCAGGTCTTAGCTTATAATCAATGATGGTTTATATATAGCTTGAGATACCTTACAGGAAAATAATATTATTTTTCAACAAAAACATAGCCTGTAGATACTCATTTGAATTGCCTCAACAAGCCAATTCAATTGAGTACTTGTAGTATATATTTATTGAAAATAAGAAAATATCTCTTTTGTTTTAGATAAAAACACTGATGTTACATGTATGTGGCGCTGTAGTTTACAATCTTTTGTAAACTATTTTATATTGCTTTTTTTATGAACCATTAACACTCTCTTAATAAAATGAGTGGATGACAATGATGCAAAAATCAGCAGATGACAAAGTGATGACAAATTTTGTATATTTTTTTTTCCCCAGAAAATAGAGTTTGACATATCATGCATACCGGTATTGTCTTCATAGGAGACAATTTGCATGGAAAGTCTACTAGCCTTAGTGTTTGTGAACAATAAGAAAAGTCTTGTCAGCTTGTTGTTTACTGATTTTGTTGAGAGAATGCTAAATGTTAAGATCAATTACTTTGGTGGAACCAAACATATCATGTAACAATTTACCCAGTATTATACCACATTATTGACCTGTCTGTGATATATGAATGTGTTTTAACAACAGCGGGGTTGAAGAAGACAGCAACCTTGGAATCCTTGGGTGTAAAATCTAACCATTGTGTTTAACCCATTGTAGACTGAATGAACTCTCCCACACTATATATTGGGAGAGTCCAATTTCAAATTTAGGTAGGTCAGACTATGAGATTTAGATATTTCTAGAGAAAAATGGCTAAAATATTTTCAAACAGTGGAGACCCAGATCAGACACCGCGTTCTGTGGCGTCTGATCTGGGTCTGCACTATTTGCCAATTACCCTTTCACGGGTCTCCCGACTACAATGGGTTAAAGTCCTACTGCCTATATAACATGGGCTTACTAAGTGCCTAGCTCTAGATAAGAGGGGTAGCCAGATGAATTTTTCTTATTTTTCTACTCATTAGAATTACCTTATCAAGGCACTTCCAGTGTCATAGTAAGCACAAATATGTTTTCATAGAAATATATTATTAATTCTTGCTATGCTGAATAAATTATCCCTTAAAGCGCCCAGCAAAATTTTAGGCAGGCGACATTCTAATTTTCTTTTTATTTTTCAGAGAAAACAAGTTGACATTTCATGTGAATCAGACGATTCACATGAAATGTCAAGACTTGTTTTCTCTGAGAAATTTAAAAAAAAAAAAATGTCTGCTGCAGTTGTGATTGGCACTTTAAGGGTTAAGATGCCATGCTCACTTCTAATTTTCAGCCAATCAGATTATTTGATCCAGGTTGTTGATACAAATACTAAATGATAAACAGTGCTTCTGAAGAAGCCAACTGATCTGGATCTACACTGTTTGCAAAGGCAGGCCGTATCCAGGTTCAGCAGGACCAGGGTTAAAGAAAAATACCTGCACTTTTTGATTAAAAAAGTGCCTTAGCACTTTTGGGTTAAAAAAGAGCCTTATCTGGAGCTATGATTATTTATAGGTGGTTTCTGTCTTACCAGGCTGGGCCCAGTTGTTCAAAGCCTTGTTAGCTTAACAAGCTTGTTAGTGGTCAAAATGTTAACTGTTCTAGTAAGTACAATATCTAATTCACAGGTATTTTTGCTGAAAAAATGTGAGTGGCTTTTGCAAATGCAAAAGCTACTCACTTTTTTCAGCAAAAATATTAGCATGTATGCCATATTTAATGATCAAAGTTTTAACGATACATTAATAACAACATCGTTTAGTTTTGAACAACAGGGCCTAGGAAAATAACTCCTTGCTGACCATTTATTACTTTTATATATTTAAATATAGATGAGTGATTGTGAAAATGGTGCATGTTGTTAGAGTTGCAATATTTATGTTTCATTTTGTCCTTTTGGTATGGAAGATAAAAGTGTAAGGGCTATTACATTTTTGAGCAGGTGTGGAGAGGAAGGCATGTTTATGGATGGGATGACAAAACAAAATCTGTAAAGGATGGGATAAATTTCATGCACTTTATTGGAGAGATTAAGTAAAGGTTACTTTGGTGTTGACAAGAAAATGTGCCTTTCTGTCCTCTGTCATGTTCAGAAATATTTTGACTTTTATCAAAATATCAAAAACAGTTAAATGAGAAACATTTGTTTGTTTTTAATGACTTAAAAGTAGTTAATGGTTTGTAAACATAGAATTATTTGTTGATCTGTCCTACTTTTGTTTGACATTTTTGTTTTGTATGCATGTTTCTATATACTCAAGCTGAACCTCAGGTGAAGCTACAAATTGCTCATTGCTATATAAAGTACACAAGGTCCAGTTCATGTGGTGGCATAGAATGAAGACAGCAACCAGACTGCAGAGATGTGTAAAATGCCCTGGATCCTCCATTTCCTTTCCCCCATTTCTTACATCTTCCCAACTTCATCCCCACTTTGAAATGTAGAAAATAAATGGACAAAGTAGATAGATACATATTGTACTTTATCTGCTTATTGCTGTAAACTTGCATTACGAAAACATGCCTATTCAAATACATGTATATAGAAAATTTCACCTCCAAAAACTGAAAATTTTCAGATAAAAAAACTCTTGATATTTTTCATATTTCTGCTCAAACCATAGATTGTGGGTACTCATTAGAACTGCCTCAGTGAGGCAGTTCTAATGAGTACCCACAATCTATGTTTTTGAGCAAAAATAAGAAAAATAATGTATACCTCTGTAAACCCCAGTTTTACTGTATAAAAGTGGGGTTTGAGGGGGTCAAAATTATATAGACATGTTTTCGTGATGAAATTATTTTCTTAATTTGAATGTTGACTACATTTTCCTTGTATAAACACCCAATGTGCCATAATTTTGTATTTGTTATTGATTTGATAATACATTGAAGTTAAAGGGAATGTAAGGGCCATACTTAGCTTTAAGACTGTGACTGAAATGCTTGAGCAGTGTCTGCTCTATACACAATATCTGGGCCTTGTGAATTTTATATAATGAAATGGGTAGATGCCCGTTGGTCTGATCTTAGACCAGTTTGGAATCTACACATCTAGCATCGCTGCTGCAGGGCTTTACTTTATTTTTTATTTTCATTTGCTGTGTTAGCTAGTATTTATGTTGCCAATGTTTGATGTTGTCTCTGTAGTCAATACAAGGCTGATGTTTATCTTTTTATTTTTCATTTTATAATTTTTTTTATGTATAGGCGCAATAGCAGGAGGGAATAAAGCTAAATGAAAGAACATACCTAAGTTGATCAAATAGTTATTTTTTCTTTCGCCCATAATAAAATATTCGTTTTGCTCTTTAATTTTTTGTATAGTAGGATGAAAAAAATACAAATTAACTCCAACTGTAAATTATATTTTTCTGGAGTGCACATAAAGATTATGTAGAATGAAAAATAAAAAAAAGAAAATCTGGCCAAATGAGTTGCGATGGATTGTTTTGTTTGTTTATTTAAAGGAAGTGTGTGTTAGCTTATTGTGATTTCTGTTACCATATTTACCCTAAATATTAGGACACCTTAAATCGTTACCATACTTGTCCTAAAATATTACTATCCTTTATACTACCATTTGATATTTCTAAAATTACACTGGATTAGTAGCAAACAATGTAGACTCAGATCAGATGCCGCATTTTATGGCATCTGATCTGGGTCTACAGTGTTTGCTGAAGCCTGTCTGTCTGAATACTTAGGGTAAATATGGAAAATGCATCCAGTGTTTTTGTTCCTCCTCACCTTTACATATGCTGTACTTGCCAGAACTACATTGGGTATAATGTTTGTGTTGTTATTGTGATCATTATTTTGCCCCCGGCTGTGTGTTATTTGGTTAATAGACATGGTAGGAAATAATAAGAACAAAAGAGAAACAGTACAAACTTTTAAAAAAAAAACTTTTAGTTTTGTTCAGTTACACTTTTTAAAAAATTTGATTTATGATCAGAATAACAATAACCTTCTAATATTTGATATATTTTATCAGGACATTTTTTCAGTTAAACATAGAAAAAATGGATTTACGATTAGAATAAAGAAAACTGCTTGAAATAAAACAATATATGATATATTTTTTGAGGGCAAGATATGATATGATCTGATTATTTTTACCCTTGTCATGTTGAACCCTCTCGCTAAGGTCACATGTGGGAAAGCCAAGTTCTGCTCAGGTGGTTTTTCCCCGGGTTCTCCGGTTTTCGCCCACCTTTGATGAACAATCGGCTTGATATAAGTGAAATATTCTTGAAAGGGCCATAAATCCCAAATAAAAAATTGTTGAACCCGGATATACCCTGCTTTTGCAAACAGTGCAGATCTAGATTAGTTGGCTTCTAAGAAGCCAACTGATCTAGATCTGCACTGTTTGTCATTAAGTATTTGAATTTATAGCAACAATCCAGATCAAGCAATCTGATTGGCTGAAAATTAGAAGTGGACGTGGCATCTCAATTTATTCAACATGACAAGGGTTAATTGCAATTCTGTATTAGTCTGTGATACCTGTTTGCTTGTTGCAGCTTTTCTCAATTATGTGTTATTTTATGAACCAGATGTTAGAGCGGGAATACAGGAAAATCCCTACAAACTCCTGCCTATATTCCATATGCAGACATAGCATGCTGGTTAATTATTTTAGCAGATAACATTTTGAAATATTTCTTCTTTACAGAAAATAGGATTTGATATTTCATGCATAGGAAACAATTTGCATGAAATGTCGAATCCTGTTTTCTGTGGGAAATGAGAAAATATCAATTAGCTATCTCATCACGAAAACATGCCTATATAATTTTGACCCCCTTAAACCCCACTTTTATATAGTAAAACTGGGGTTTACATGGGTATACACTATTTTTCTTATTTTTGTTCAAAAACATAGATTGTGGGTACTCGTTAGAACCGCCTCGCCGAGGCGGTTCTAACGAGTACCCAAAATCTATGTTTTGAGCAGAAATATGAAAAATATTAGAGTTTTTTATCTGAAAATTTTCAGTTTTTGGAGGTGAAATTTTCTATATATTTGAATAGGCGTGTTTTCATAATGTGCTGAATTCTCTCAGAGAGAGGTAAAGGTAAAGGTTGTTGTCATAGTATTTGAACATGTGACTGACGAGAGATGTGACTAAACTTACTTGCTGAATTACAAACAGTTTAGTCCTTGATCCTGATCAAAGCTCTTTTTATGAGCAGTTTTATCTGGGTCTACAAGATTTGCTGAAGCAACACTGTCTGAATATTTAGGGTAAACACAGTAGTAGGTTTTCCTGATTCCTGACATATATTAAACAGGTAAGCTTCTCCATGGAGAAAAGAACATTTTGACTTACGCAGGATAGCTCTAGCACAACGTAAGCTTGATTGTGATTTATAATTACTTGTTAAGTTAATGCACTCCGGATACAATTTTCACCAGACAACAAATTGAAATATTTTTTCTCATTTTTCCCAGAAAACAGGTTTTAAATTGTCTCCACTGGAGACAATTTGCAGGAAATGTGAAAACCTGTTTTCTAGGAAAAAGATAAGAGAAAATATCGCTGTAGCATCTGCTGAATTAGCCCAGAGAGTGGTAAAGGTTAAAGGCAATGGATACAGCTTTAAGGGAGACAGCTCTGACATAGAAGTATTTACCTTCCTTCCCATAAGGGACAATTCTAAAACAAAAGAATTTGTTCTCTATGGGAGCAAATTCTTTCTTTTAAGAGTAGCTCCATTTTTGGTAGGATTTAAATATGAGAGAACAAATTCCAAAAGTTGTCTCCTTTAAAGAATGGCAGAAAAATCTCCTGTTGTATTCATTCATCTTAATGAACAAGATACTCTAGAACCTCTTTATAAGGCAGTTCAAAGGTGGACTCCAAAACTGTTGTAGCAAAATAAGTATCATTCTTTTCTAGTTGGAGAAGCTTGGGTTTTATTATTTGTCGTCTGTTATAATCATTGCATGAGATTGTACTATTTCCGTCCATCTTACACAATTGTACATGTATTTTATTTATACACTGTTGAGAACGTTCCTAATAAATGGCTTTAATTAAATTGTTTCATGTTCTGCTTTACTCTCCTTTTGACATCACTTGAAAAAGACCTTTTTGCTTGGCGTTTTATTTTAACTGAAAATAATTTTTTCTAACCCTTAAAGTGCCAATCACAACAATTGTCGTCTGCTTTCTTATCTGCTTGTGATTTTATAAATCATTTCTGCAAACAGTGTGGACCCAGATCAGACTGCTCCTTTAGGAGCAGTCTGATCTGGGTCCACACTGTTTGCCTGTATGCAAAAATAGGTTCAAAAAGTTTGCAAGAATATTCAGCAGATGACATAAACAGACGACATTTTCAGATGCAGGTTTTCTTGGCGCTTTAAGGGTTAATGGACCATATCTTATCAGAAACCATGTCTTTTCTATTTCTGTGTTTTGTTCCCAAATATTTACCCTTAAAGTAACTTAATGACCGAAAACTTGTCTGACCTATGCAATTTCTATAGTAAAATGATTTTTTAAATTTTTATATAAGAAAATATTTCTTATTTTTCTTAGCTGAATTTTAATTATTGATGTTTTCGAAACAATATTGTGAAAATTTCATAAAATTTGAACAAACAGAAATTGTTGAAAATTTGAAAATCTTCCTCCAATTTACCTACTCTACCAATTTCTGCGTAATATGCAGCCAGTTTTACTATGGGAAAAAGTGAAACTGACTTTTTATACCCTGCATAATAGTGGTGGGATAATATGGTATTATGGCCGAGTATTATGGTATCACGTTGGTCTTCCATGTGTCTGTCCATCCATTTTGTCCAAATTTTCATTTCCAGACACTAACTTGAGTAAATGTCAATGGATTTTCACCAAACGGTGTGTGCATTGGTATTGTGGAGATCTGGTTTGAGATTGCTAATGAGCAATTCTCGTCAATTTTTGACATCTGCCTGCAAGTCATTCATATTTTCATTTCCGGATGATAACTTGAGTAAATATCAGTGGATTTTTATCAAACTTGGTATGGGCATTGATATTGGCGAGATCTGATTTGCAATTGCTAATAGGCAAATTTCATCATTTTTAGCTCGCTGGGACTACGTCCCTGGAGAGCTTATGTGTCACCCAGTCATTGGCATCGGCATCTGTTGGCATCTGCGTCCGCATTAGCACAATGTTTAAGTTTTCAAAGGTGTGCATAGTTTTTTAATTGTTTAAGGTACTGCTTTCATATTTGGCCTACACCTACCTTAAGGTAGGACCTTTCAATAGCATATGACCCCCATCCTCAAGTTAGACCCTTTATGTAGGTCAGGTCAGTTCTTACTTTGTCATTTACACCCATGTTTAAGTTTTGCGTTTAAGTTTTGAGAAGTGTACTAAACTGCTGAAGTATTCAAGATAGAGCTTTAATATTTGGCCCACACCAGCCTTAGGGTTAGACCTTTCAATAGCACACACCCCTTTCTCAGTTTGACCTGCCTAGGTCAAGATCAGGTCATACTTTGTCATTTAAACCCGTGTTGGAGTTCTGCATTTAAGTTTTGAAAAGTGTTTGTAACTGCTGAAGTATTCAAGATACCACTTTAATATTTTGCCCACAACTACATTAGGGTAAGACCTTTCAATAGCACACACCCCTTCCTCAGACTGACCTTTTGCCTAAGTCAAGGTCAGGTCATAGTTTGTCATTTAAACCCGTTCGGCGATTAAGTTTTGAAAAGTGTTTTGTAACTGCTGAAGTATTCAAGATACCGCGTTAATATTTGGCCCACACCAACATTACGGTTAGACCTTTCAATAGCAACCCTTCCTCAGTTTGACCTTCTGCTTCGGTCAAGGTCAGGTCATACTTTGTCATTTAAACCCATGTTTGAGTTCTGCATTTAAGTTTTGAAAAGTGTTCGTTACTGCTGAAGTATTCAAGGTACGGCCCACACCTACCTTAGGGTAAGACCTTTCAATAGTACACACCCCTTCCTCAGTTTGACCTTCTGCCTAGATCAAGGTCAGGTCATAGTTTGTCATTTACAGCGTAGTGTTCTGATACTCTGAAGTTTCACAAAAATAATTTACACTGAAGAATCTGCACACTCGTGAAAGAAATATACATGCTTATCATAAACATACAAATATATAAAAAAAAACTTCCAAGTAATGTAATTAGATTATAATCACTATATAATTGATAAAATTATTACCTCTCTTGACCTAACTTGGCTACATAGTCTAGTTAGAAAACTATGTACTTAGACAATATTTTCTTCTATAATACTTTGTTGCACAGTCCTCAGAAGCATTTTATAGCTAAAGGAGGGGCGGCTTAATTGAATTTGGAAATAGTATTTTCAGACAACAGAAAGTTAGGTTAGCTCAAAATAGCTCCTGTATCAAACTTTAAGCCAATGGATAGAATTTATTGAATTGAGGTTTCATGGTCCCATCAACCCATTAGGATCATGTCGAGTCATTCAGTTTACCTAACCACACTTTTCCTGGGCAGGTGTCCTCTAAGAGGTTAACAGTATTTTTGCACATTCTTTCTCCAGAAACTGACAACTGCCCTTCTTGAATCAGCAGAAAGGAGAGAATGACTGTAGAAAATATTTCATGATCAATCTCCACGACCAAGTAAGTGGGAATCAAACCTGCAACCTCCTGATCACCAGTTGGAGGCGCATCCATCTGAACCACCGAGTCCAGCTCCAGTGGATAGAATAAAACTTTCCTTGCACGGGTAGTTACGACAAAAGGGTTTGCATTAAAACAGGATAAAAGTTTGCAAATTTACTGTAAAGTGCCAAGCAAAAAAACAACTTTTTGAAAGATACTGAAAGCAATTGATTGCCTTTAAGAGAAATAGACATCATTGTGACAGTGTATCCCTCTGTCTGGATAGCATTATGTTTATAAAACAAATTCTGCTATAACTCGGTGAATGTTTACTGTCGTGTCAAAGGTTGGATGAGTTCATCAAAAATCCGTTTTTAGGTAAGCATGACTAAAAATAACATCTCGTGCATTTACGGATTTATCCGTGAAGCATTCAGCGATAGCGCCACGAGAATACCAAATATATACGCAAACGCAGTGGTGTAGTGGATACATCGCTAGAGTATGACCGTCTTTAGTAAATTGTATTGGCATCTCGAAATCTTTCTCTCATTTTTTTTTTATTTGTATTTTACTTTGGAATTTTTATATGAATTGTAGCTTAAAAATTATTCAATTTTTTTGTGCAAAAAAAACGGCTAAATGGGCCTTATTGCATCTGCTGTTCATACACAATTATAAAGGACGCCGGCTTATTGGCTCTTACTGTATATACCGGAAGTCTGAACAGTGTGGACCCAGAGCAGAATGCGGAGTGATTAGAGTGGTTACTGAATGTCTCTCATCTGGCAATTGTAGATAAATAAACAGGTAGATGAATGACCTTGTTAAATGTTTGGGGCAAGTATGGTAAGGTGTTAGAATGTTTTGGGTAAACATGGTATTTTTTCTTTCTTCTTTTATATATATTTGCAATAAACAAGATATTACGTCGATATATCAACACTTTATCATCATTCAGTCTGATCAGGACCGTTGTCCGCTTAAAGTGACAGATACTATTGAATACATGAATAGACAGGAGAAATCCAGAGAAGATCCAGATTAGACTGTGCGGATGCATAGGTTGAGCTTGACCTTCCCTATTCAAATGCAACAAGAACTCATTAAATGCATTAAACTTTTTTGTTTTAACCTTAGCATGCTGGGTAAGCATTACAGCAGACAACATTTTGAAATATTTTCTTTATTTACCCAAGAAAATAGAATTTGCTATTTCAACATTTCATGCAAACTGTCTGCTCAATTGAATCCTATTTTTTGAGAAAAAAAAAAGAAATGTAACATCAATTTGTCGACTGCCCATAGCGTAGTGAGTGACAAAACAGCATAAGAATTTCACATCGCAGTGATTTAGATGAAAAAAGAAAGGGAAAAATAAAAAAAAAAATAAAAAAAATAAAAAAAACACAAAGATAAGATATTATTACGAGTAAAAAAAAAAAAGAAAAAAAGACTGTTAGAAGGATTGAACCTCCGACCGTCGATTTAGCGTTTTACTTCATGGACAAAGAACTTACCGTTGGCGCAATGATCCAATATGCTTGTAAGGAACCGCTATCAATTTACTCAATCTAATGGAGTCGGTGAACCAAAAAGTACCGAGTGGCATTATTTATACCTGTAACAACCTGCTTCACCTTGACCCTGGATTATTCCAATATTAAAAGTACATTGACATG
This sequence comes from Anodontia alba, assembly GCA_964016985.1. Taxonomy (NCBI): domain Eukaryota; kingdom Metazoa; phylum Mollusca; class Bivalvia; order Lucinida; family Lucinidae; genus Anodontia; species Anodontia alba. The sequence continues at coordinate 19,051,747 of OZ024831.1, read as the reverse complement.
ACAGTAAACATTCATCGAGTAATACCATGTGATTTCTAACCAAAATACTAACTTTTTTGTTGGCTACAGATGGTTGCAATAGTAAAATGCCAGTACAAACACACACAATATCCAGTAATTAACCAAAATGGCAAAGTGGAATCAAAACTGCCAAGCCAAATCAGTCAGAAAAAAAAGACTGAAACAGATGTCAGGTACCAGACCATGCTCCACAACCCCACCCCACTCCTAAAATTCAATCAGCAGTAAAAATCAGTGGTCAGAGAAGCGGAAATATAACTGTTATTATTGGTCTTAGTTGGGTGGTTTAGGATAAAAACATAACAGTGAATTACAGTTTATTTTATTTAAGCTATCACAAAATCTGTTCACAGAAAATATAAAAACAAAACCAGCAACAATACAATGATAGACATCCACAGGTATTCTGATAAATGAACTGTTACAAGTAATTTGGTACCTTAACCCTTGTCCCGCTGATCCCCGATGTGCCCTACCTTTGCAAACTGAAGAAGCCAGCTGATTTGGATCTGCACTGTTTGTCATTCAGTATGTGAATTTTATCAACAATTTCGATTTAAGTAATCCGATTGGCTGACAATTAGAAATGGGCATGGTGTCTAAATTTATTCAGCATGACAAGAGTTAATGCTGTATACTGCTGCACACCAAGATCTGTCTGTGTGGATTGTGGATATCCAGTTTAAGCTGTATATATACTGCTGCACACCAAGATCTGTCTGTGTGGATTGTGGATATCCAGTTTAAGCTGTATATATATATATATATATATATATATATATATATATATATATATATATATATATATATATATATATATATATATATATATATATATATAAAGTTGGGAGGAGCATAACATCTAACAAAAAATCTTTTTGGTAGCACTGGATCCAGAAAGGATGCTGAAATGATAGGCATTAAAGTATATGTTGAGAATTAATCAATAATAGTGCAAATGATTTGTTTACCTGAGGCCTTTTGGCTTTCACCTTCTTCAGAGGTTTTTTATCTAAAAAAAAAAAAATGACAAAAATTAAAATTTACAAAAGTTGCATAAGTTGAAAAACAGATTATGCCCTTTTCGGGCCCATGTTATCTGGCCCGATGCGATTTGATACATAGGTAGTTTGAGTCACTGAGGGTTAATCATGGCACCAGTTCAAGAAGCAAATAGCGATAATTTAGGGAAATCTTTTCGATTTTCTACACAATGATTGTATTTTGAGAGTACTCATTATAATTGCCTCGATGAGGCAATTCTAATGAGTACACACAACATACAATTCCATGATAAAATAAGAAAAAATCCCTAAATATTTGTTTTCTTGAGCTACTGGAAGGATTTTGTAGGGATTGAAAAAAGAGTTCGAATCATCCACGGTAAACGAGCCATCCGGGTTCGAGCCACTGAGGTTATACTGTGTGTATATATATATATATATATATATATATATATATATATATATATATATATATCCTAAATATTCGGATATCTGAACTAAAAATTTGAACAAATACCTTTGACTGCCTGATGAAACCTGTCAAAAACTTTTGAATAAGTGGAAAGTTGAAAACAAAGTAGACCTTGATCAGATGCCACGTGGTAAGGTACTTTTTTGCTTGCACAGTTCAAATTCTGAATTTTTCACAGCTGCTCACAACACTTGCATCACACTGAATAAATTATGATATAAAATATTTCACATCACACATGCATGTATACATTAGTTATGGTAAATGTCCTATACAAGTTTCAGACAAAAATAGCATAGGCAAACAGTGCAGACCCAGATCAGACTGTTCCCTCAAACAGTGTAGACCAGGGCTCTGGAAATTTTGAAATCTGAATCGGTCCAGCCGATGACGATGACGTCATCAATGAGCCCATTTCCAAAAAAAAAAATATGTATATATCACCTGTCACGAAAACTAATGACAATTGGCAGTCCTATAACTCCTTTTAAATAATACACCTCAAATCCCTTATATGACGGAAGTCCGGGTATAACGAGCATGATCAAAGCTGGCGTCGTCAATAAATACAGTCAGGTATGTAAAAAGAAAGAAAAAAAAAAAAAAAAAAAAAAAACGGTTTTGTTGTTATTTCCACCTCCGCAGGGTTTTCCTAAACTATTTATAAACAACTGATTCCCGTCTTGTATAAGCGCAAAGACGGCGGGAAACAGGAGAGACGGAACGAAACGACTTTCATGGACCTAATTAGGTCTAATAAAAAAGGCCTGCGCCACGGGCGGTTTTGCAGTTTTCAATGTTTCAAGATTTGATCAGACTGCTTAAATTTTAAGCACTGATCAGTCTTGTCTAGCGCAAGTGGTGCATTACTTATTTTTACCGTGAAATCTACCTTGAATTATACTCGCGTGTTACGGCAATCAACAACAAAAAAAAAAAAAAAAAAAAGAAGCAATCAATAATACCCAGATCAGACGCCGTTGTATGCGACATCTGATCAGGACGTACACGGTTTGGGAATTCATTTATCGAATCTTGGACCGACAAACCGTGTTGATCAAAACAAAAAAGAAGAGGAAAAAAAACGAGTCCGTTCAAGCGGTGCATTCTTTTATCACTCTCAGTAAAGCGACCTTTGATCTTTTGGACACGCCGACTGCACCTGGATGTTTTGCAGTCTCAGTGTATTCACACGTGTCACACAAACGGATTAATTATCAGACTACCGTTACTGATGATTCGTGTTAATCGCTTGTTTACCGCACAAAGGACAATGCAGTGTTGATTTTTTGACAATGTTTGGATAATGACGTAATTAATTTGTGCTGCGGTAGGTTGCCGTTATTCATCTGTCTCTCCAATATACATGTCAAATGACCGTTTAGAGCCTTTTAACTACCATAATATCGCATTTAAAAGGTGCGCGGACGTTGTCAGTTCGGGAAGACTTGACCGTTTGTGATTTTTTAGACATCATTGATTCGTGAAAATTGGTTGGTTGGGGAAAAATGGGGTTCAAGGCAAAAACCTGTTGGACCGATTTATTAGCGTTTTGGGGTGTTTGAAATTGGTCCAGAATTCTTAATTTCGGTCCAGACCGGCTATTTTTCCGGTTTTCCCGAGCCCTGGTGTAGACCCAGATCAGACTGCTCCCTCAAACAGTGCAGACCCAGATCAGACTGCTCCCTCAAACAATGCAGACCCAGATCAGAATGCACCTGAAGGAGCAGTCTACTGTTTGCCATTCCACTGTTTTTTAAGAAACAACTGCTTAAAAAGCAAAATTTAGGCTAAAACCATATGAAATAAAGTGTTCAAAATTTTAGGACATTTTCTGAAGCTTTCCTCATGCAGACAGCACAAATCCCAGGTTAGGGTGCATATCCATGTAAACTTACAGAGGCTTTATTTGTTAATACACAAATATGTAGATAAAAATCAGAACACAATATGATAAAATGGTTTAGTTTAATCATTAATACACAAAAACAAGGATTCAGCAACACAGCCTTCTTGGTTTTGGAGATTTTTTTAAGTTTTTGCCAAATATGGGCATGGTAGCCATCTTGTTTGATGGACCAATCATAACCATTTTAGCAATCTTTTGTTCCATGGACCCAAGGTGGCTCCACATAAGATTTGATCAAAATTTGCCGAGTGGCATTAGCAGAGAAGTCGTTTGAAAATGTGCATGGATGAGTGATGATGGATGGTTGAAGAGTGATCAGTCTTTGGCATAGGTGAAATAGAAAACAATCACTTACATTTTCAAGGATGACAATAAAAATATTTGCAAATAGTGCAGATCAAGATTTTTAATTGAATTAAGGTTTTACAACCCAGTGAACCCATTAGGGTCATGCTGAATCACACTTTACCTGGACAGGCTTAGTCTTCTAAATGGTTAACCAGTAGTTGTGCACATTCTTTCGCCAGAAACTGAACCCAGCCCTTCTTGAATCAGCAGAAGGAGAGAATGACCATAGAAATCAATCTGCAGAAAACAATTTTGACAGACCTGGCGGGGATAGAACCTGCAACCTTTTCACCAGTTGGACGCGCATCCAATTGAACCATTGAGGCTGGCTTGATAAAGCAGTTGTGACAATAAAAAAAGTTTTCAACTTGTTTCATAAACTCCATAATTATGAAGTGACCATTCCCGTAACATACATATTAAACAAGAGCTCCGCAAAGCGAGGCATTATACGCCCGTGGCAAATAAAAAGATGTAGCACAAAAACTGGCTCCTGTAAAATTCAGTGCTCCGGATATAAACTGTAAGTGGAATTACAAAAAAAAAATTAAAAAAAATTCATTGGGGCATATCTCTGTTGATATTTGGTGAACTGTAACCTAAGCGACCAAGCTGGCCCAGGAATTAAGGAAGAAGTGACTTCTCCCTCCTGGGAAAATAGGGAGAAGTTTGCTGCTTCTAAGGAATCTTGCCCATATGACCAAAACTTTAGTTATTTGCAAAAAATATACCTATTATAAAATAAAATTTGCACACTATTACCTCTAAACAATATGCTGCGAAAAGTTTACAAAAACTTTTAAAGGGGCATAAATCTGCAAATATTTGGTGCACTGTAACCTCAAAATAATATGTGCTGCTCCACATCATCGTGTAACTATTTATGAAGTTTCAGCTTGATCGGATGTAAACTATAGAAGGATTTAGCCGGAAACAAAAAATTAATAGAAATTAATAGATATTTTCAACTGGGTTTAACTCTGCTAATATTTGGTGGACTGTAACCTTGAAACAATATGCGCTACTCCACATCATGGTCTAACTACAAATAAAATTTCAGCTTGATAGGATGTAAACTGTAGGAAGATTTAGCCGGAAACGAAAAGTTTACTGAAATTTTCAAAGGGGCATAACTCTGCTAATATTTGGTGGACTGTAACTGCGAAACAATATGCACTGCACCACATCATGATCTAACTGTACATGAAGTTTCAGCTTGATTGGATGTAAACTGTAGGAGGATTTAGCCAGAAACGAAAAATTAATAGAAATCTTCAAAGGGATATAACTCTGCTAATATTTGGTGGACTGTAACCTTGAAACAATATGCACTGCTCCACATCATGGTCTAACTAAAATTCTAACACTCCTCGCCTATATAGCCAATGGTTAAACTCAGTGATATATTATGCAATAAATCACTGGGCGGATACGCGCGAGGCTATCTGGCGCCTTTCCGACGTCATTTCGACATGCTGCTGACGTCAGTCTTAGTTTCTACGACGCTAGACTGTGTAATGTCGTCTTTCTCACTTCAGCAACGTACGAAATGCATGTAAACATCAGCGTTACAGTCAAAACTTTTGGCGGGATTTCTTTATTGGATGGCGGAAAGTTTGAAAAATCTAAAGGATACAATTACCTTTTCGTCGTTTTCTATGTGTTAGAATCGAAATAGATCAGCTCTTGTGCGTGATTTGTTGAGTAATAAATCACAGTTTGTCGGTCAGTTGTAAGAAGATAAATCACTCGCGCTCTGCGCTCGTGATTTGATCTACCTTACAACTGACCTCCAAACAGTGATTTATTACTCAACAAATCACTGCTAGAGCTGATCTATTTCTTAAATCAAGTTTCAGCTTGATCGGATGTAAACTGTAGGAGGAGTTAGCCGGAAACGAAAAGTGAACTGAATTTTTCAAAGGGGCATAACTCTGCTAATATTTGGTGGACTGTAACCTCAAAATAATATGCGCTGCTCCACATCATGGTCTAACTATATATGATGTTTCAGCTTGATTGGATGTAAAATGTAGGAGGAGTTAACCGGAAATGAAAAGTTTACAGAAATTTTCTAAGGGGCATAACTCTGCAAACATTTGGTGGTCTGTAACCCCGAAACAATATGCACTGCGCCACATCATGGTCTAACTATATACCAAGTTTCAGCTTGATCGGATGTAAACTGTAGGAGGAGTTAGCTGGAAACGAAAAAGTTTACGGACGGACGCCATACCCCATAACATAATACGTCCCGTTTTTCAAACGGGCGAATAATCACAAATTTTCCATTCATAAAAGAATAATTGCATGAAAAATGTTCACATACATACTCTGGTTTCTTCTAAAACTACAAATACGCTCCTTTATTAGAAAAGACAAATATGGAATCAAATAAAAAATTGAGGTAATTCAAACATAATCGACTTACCTTAATAACCATTAACCTTCAGACACTAACCCTTACTACATGTCCTAAACTTTGAACAAAACTCACTGAACCACATGGTAATGTGTCTTAAAGGACTGACTAAATGGCAAACAGTGTAGACCCAGATCAAACTGCTCCTTAGGAGCTTTTTGATCAGGGTCTGCACTGTTTGCACAGGCCCCTCTGTCTGATTACTTGGGATAGATGTGGTAAACTCCCTGTTCACATATTATGTACATTATGAAACTGAACAGCTGTACAGCTATATTCAAATACTCAGACAAACTTCACATCAAATAATGCAAATCCAGATCAGACTACTTCTGAAGGGACAGTCTAACCAGGGTCTGTTCTGTTTGTCACCCAGCACGTACCTTGCAGACACATCACCAACTAGTCAAAAGGACTTGTTAAAACCCTTGAATAAGTATGGTAAAGAGTTACCATAAAAATATTAACCCTTCTCCGCTAGTGACGACTTTTGTCATCTGCTGATAACCTTTGCAAACAGTTTGGTTCCAGATCAGGACTGACAAAACATCAGGCCTGATCTGGATCCAAACTTTTTGACACTCTGGTGGTATTCCTATAAGAGTTTTTTTTTTTTTTTTTTTTTTTTTGAAAAATTAATTTGTAAAAAAAAAATCTACAGATGACAAAAAAGCATGCAAAATTACCCAGCATGCAAAGAGTTAAATCACCAATCACAACTGCAGCAGAAAACATTTTCAAAAATTTGTTTTTATTTTTCAAAGAAAGTAAGTCTTGACATTTCATGTGAATTGTCTACCAAGCAGATAATTTATATGAAATGTCAAGATTCATTTTCTTTGAAAAATAATAAAAAAAATAAAAAAAATAAGAATGTAGTCTGCTACAAATTTTGCTTGGCGTTTTAAGGGTTTAGAGTTATTAAGGTAATATTCATTTCATATTCAATCAACAGACATTATTTATTGCACAAAACATTCAAAGTATTTTAGCCACTTATCTGTCAGGCCTTGGTTACATGAGCAAAGTTTCTTTGCCAAAGCAGGACTGTTACAGAAAATTATGCCCATGTGTAAATGAAAAAAAAAAAAAAAAAAAAAAAATGCCACATTTTATTTGCCATATTTATGTGGTAAAATTCATTGGACTGAGATAATTTGTTTGTGTAAACATAAACTTTTTCATGGATTATGTATCAGAATGTGATACTCATTGTAGAAAATGTGACAAAGCATTTTTATCAACTTTTTTGTGATGAAATTAAGACTGTGTGAACGCAAAGAATTTGTGTCACTTTCAGTGGCACTATTGTGGAAAAGAATCTTTGCTTATGTAAACAAGACCTTGGTAAGTCTCCCTTAACCACACTGACAGAGTTTCTAATTTGCCAATAGGAGATATTTAAATCTCCACCTGCCTTTTATCTCCCTTGATTGGTTAAGGAAAGTAACTTACTATGCTGATATTTCTTCTGGGGTGGGTCCAGGATTTTTAGACAATGAATTCAAATTTATTAAGAGGGGTTCAATTTGAACATTTTGCTAGCATTTTCTCAAAATTCATCATGAAAATGAAATAATTTAGACTCCAATGGGGGTTCAGTGGGGAACCCCCTCTAAATCTGCCACTGTTCTTACTTCATAAATAAAATACGGTAAATGTTCTTAAGTTCCTAACACTTTATTCCATACTTTTTTGGTCTAATTTTTGCTTGTAGTGGCTACCTTTGATCTGACAGGCTAAGGTCTAGATAAGAGTAGGTATCAGGTAAATACTTTTCTTATTTCTTGATGAAAACATATGTTGTGGTGCTCATTAGAAGCGCCTCAATGAGGTGCTTCTAATGAGTACCCACAACATACGTTTTCATTGAGAAATAAGAACAAGAGCCATGGGCCACGGGCCACGGTTCGCTCACCTGAGTGACATAGCCACTGCAGACATGCAGATGTTATACAACATTTTTCCAATCCTATCATCGCAACTAAATGAAAATATCATCATTTGAGCAGTTCTAAGTTTTGAAGAAGAATATATGGGCTTGACAGTCAATGGAGCATGATCATTTGAATAAACTATCAACCACATTTCAACAGAAAGATCAATGTGAAATTTGGTGGAAATTGGCTAAGTGGTTTCTGAAGAATCATGATTTTATACACGTAAATAGCACAGTGGCAGGGAAATATTATAAATATAAACCAGATGATGGCCATCTTAGATTTCCAATCAGAACAATTTTAACTACTGTTGATCTACAAGTCACTTCGATACTTTCAATATAAATGTATATGGCCCATACAAATGGGGAAGCAAATTTGACCTTGGAGGTAAAAAGGTCAAACGTCAACATAGAACCATCATTTTAGCAATTTTCTCCTGTCCCCCATAATTTGTGCAAAGATTAGGACCCAGGGCTTATTTGGTTATGGAGAAGAAGATTTTTAAAGGTTTTTACCATATATGGGCACGGCAGCCATTTTGATCAATGGACCATACCCATTTTAGCAATCTTTCATTCTCCTGCCCAAGAAGGCTCCGCATGAAATTTGAGCAACACTGGCCCGGAGGCTTCAGAGGAAAAGCCATTTGAAATTATCAACATTTTTTCCATACAAATGTATGGGGCCTATACAAATGCATACAGAAGCAAACTTGACCTCGCCGTAAAAAGGTTAAATGTCAATATATGACAATTATTTTAGCAACTTTGGTAGACCGCCCGTTCCAGATGATATATGCAAAGATTCAGCCACAAGCCATCCTGGGTTTTGGAGAATAAGATTTTTAAATGTTTTTTCCCATACAAATGCATAAGGAAGCAAACTTGACCTTGCCGTAAAAAGGTCAAATGTCAATGTAGCAACTTTGGTCCCCGATGATTTGTGCAAACATTCAGCCCCAAAGCATCCTCGGTTCTAGAGAAGAAGATTTTTAAAGGTTTTTACCATATATGAGCATGGCGGCCATCTTGTTCAACAAACTGTGACCATTTTAGCAATCTTTTGTTCCCCCTATCTAAGGAGGTTCCATATGAAATTTGAGCAAAATTGGCACAGAGGCTCCAGAGGAGAAGTTGTTTGAAATTCTGAACATTTTTCCCATACAAATGCATAAGGAAGCAAAACTGACCTTATCGTAAAAAGGTCAAATGTCAATGTACGACCATTATTTTAGCAATTTTGGTAGCCCTCCTGTTCCCGAAGATATATGCAAAGATTCAGCCATAAGGCATGCTCGGTTTTGGAGAAGAAGATTTTTGAAGGTTTTTCCCATACAAATGCATAGGGAAGCAAACTTGACCTTGCCGTAAAAAGGTCAAACGTCAACGTATGATAATTCTTTTAACAATTTTGGTAGACCTCCCGTCCCCGATGATTCCTGCAAAGGTTCAGCCCCAAGGCATTCTCGGTTCTGGAGGAGAAGATTTTTGAAGGTTTTTACCATATATGGGCGTGGCGGCCATCTTGGTCAACGGACCGCCACCATTTTAGCAATTTTTCGTTCCCCCACCCTAAGGAGGCTCCATATGAAATTTGAGCAAAATTGGCTCAGCGGCTTCAGAGAAGTCGTTTGAAAATGTTAACGGACGGACGGACGAAAAGTGATCACAATAGCTCATCCTGAGCAGAGCTCAGGTGAGCTAAAAATATAGATATATTTTGGTTGAAAAAAGCGCCTTATCAAGAGCTACAGACAGGGTTAGATTTCTTACTATAAATTATTTCATATTTACAGAACAATCACATCACATTGCATTGTATTTATCTTTTACCTTTAGCAGGCTCTGAACAATATCAGCACATGCATTTTAAAATACTTTTGTCTTTCCCAGAAAACAGGTTTGACATTTTCAATAAAATCATTGCCAAGAAAATAGGGCATAACGTTTATTCAAATCATTCCAAAACAGGATTTCAAAAGAAGGTGACCTGAATGAAATTTCAAGTCTATGTTCAGAAAGTCTGAAAGAAATGTTAAGCCATATAGTTTTAACTTGGCAGGTTAAAGGTTAACAACACTTATACAAGACAAGCAGGGAAGGTTGGGGAAGGAGGGGAACCGTATCAGGTACACAAAAAGTGACGATGACCCAATACATATCTATAATAATTAAGGTATTTAATGTTAATCTATATAATACAGCATAGCTTTAGATAAAATGTTTTATGCCTCCGCCTGCCCAAGGTCAGATACATATAGCATTTTGCAGTGACGTTAAGTGCCTATATGCCTACGTCCATATATACGTATGTCATGTTTAGACCACAGTTTTACACGTTTAAGTTTGCATCAAATTTACATGACATTTATGTCTGTGTTTCTCTTGGAGATCATAACTTGGGTACTTTAAAGGCTAGTAAGTTGAAATTTGGTATGCTACTTACCCAGACCTAAACCTTCAACTCTGTGCTAGAACTGCCCAAGGGTCATGCCCTGGTGTGTGTCTAGGGGTCCAAAGAGCGGGGGCATTTGTGTACTTTGGACACATCTACTTTTTTTTGGCCAAGAAGTATCAGAATTTTTCTCAATTGTCAACAAAAACATTTTCATACCTAGAGCTGTACGGAAGCAGTCTGATCTTGGTCTGCGCTGTTTGCATACACTATTTTATCAGAAACTTTGGTGTATGAAATTTTAGGATATTTACTGTATACAGTCACTTCTCAGCCAGCATGCCTTGTATTCATATGAATTGCACAAATCTAGATTAGAGGGGTATCCAGAAAAATAATTTTCTTTACGTATGTAGTGGTTACCATCACAAAAACATACCTATCTAATTTTGACCCCCTTAAACCCCACTTTTATATGGTTAAACTGGGGTTTACAGGGTATACATTATTTTTCGTATTTCTGCTCAAAAACATAGATTGTGGGTATCAAGGTCCTCACCATCTGTTATCTAATTTTAACCCTAGTCCTGCCGGATATACCCTGTCTTTGCAAACAGTGTAGATCCAGATCAGCTGGCTTCTTCAGAAGCCAACTGATCTGGATCTGCACTGTTTGCCATTCAGTATTTGAATTTGTACCAACAACCTTGATCAAGTAAGCTTATTGGCTGAAAATTAGAAGTGGGCGTGGCATCTTAATTTATTTAGCATGACAAGGGTTAAGTCAATTATAAACAATACCTTTAATATTTGTTTAATGTCTGCCACAGCCCCTCATCAATGTTGAACGTGGTCAAGGTTAATCAACTGCTGCAGCAAACAGCAAAGTTTAACACTCTAGCCAAATTCAACATACAATAAAAACTGGCGACATTTTTTTCTTATTTTTCCCACGAAATTACCTTTAACACTCTCTGGGCTAATTCAGCAGACAACAAATTGATATTTTTCTTATTTTTCCTAGGAGACAATTTGAATAAAATACGAAAGTCTATTTTCTGGGAAAAATAAGAAAACAATTCAAAATGCTGTCTGCTGACACTTCTATTCAGTATGCTCAAGTTAAAGTGTTAACCCTAGTCCTGCTGAACCCGGATATAGCCTACCTTTGCAAACATTGTAGACCCAGATCAGTTGGCTTCTGAAGAAGCCAACTGATCTGGATCTGCACTGTTTGCCATTAAGTATGTGAATCTATATCAACAACCTTGACCAAGTAATCTGATTGGCTGAAAATTAGAAATGGGTGTGGCTTCTTATTTTATTCAGCAGGACAAGGGTTAAGATTTGACATTCCATGCAAACTGACTTTGGAGACAATCTGCAAGACATGTCATATCTTATTTTCTGGGAAAAATATTTCAAAATATCATCTGCTGAAATTTCATTTTGTAAAGCATTACACATTTAAAGGCATGAATGAATACTTTCTAACAGAAATTACACTACAACCTCTTTATAACATGGTTCGTTATAACACGGTTTTGGATATAACAGTTCAAAGATGGATCCCAAAATGTATAGATTATATTGAAAGATTTTTCAATATAATCTATACATTTTTGTTTGAATGTAACACGGTTGTTTAACTAACACAGTTTATGCTATGGACCCCAATAATAGTATTATAAAGAGGTTGTGGTGTATTTCAATTTTATCAATATACACGGCCCAATCTTATCCTCTGGCAGGAGACATTTTGCCAGAGATTGGGAGAAATTTGGGTCATGTTTTTAGACTTCCTTATACATTCTATACATTCAAACTTCCTCCTTCCCTGAAAACAGAGAGATATTTAACCTTCTGTGGGTGCTATCCTCTAGACTGGGCCATTTAACAAAACTAACACTTATTTTTTGTTCCTTGCACACAGACTACCTACAACTGTCAGAAATATAAATAGAACTATTCACTCATTGTCACTCAGTTGTCATAACTCACATCACTTTTTAAACAGATTGGGTGTACATTTCAATCAGGGTCCATTTGTTCAAAGCTAACGACATCGTTAGTTAACGATTCGTTAAAATTTACATCGAGTGATATGCAAATATGCTGAAATTATTTGCTGAAAAAATGTGAGTACTCACATTTTTTCAGCAAAAAATATCAGAATATTGTATATTGAATCTGCTAAAACAGTTAACGAAATGACCCTTAACAAGCTCGTTAAGCTAATGACGCTTTGAACTGGGCCCAGATGGCAACATTTACACAGTAAAAGTGAAAGTACAAGAACAAGTAAGCCAGACAGACTGGAGATTTATAGTACATGTATATACAGTCGACTCTTGTTATCTCGACCTCGCTGATCTCGAATAACCGTTTATCTCGAAGTGAAAATCTGGTCCCTACCTAAACATGAAAATCTAACATGTAAAAAATATTGTGGAAAAGAGGAGAAATTGCTCCTTGTTGAAAAGAGGAGAAATTGCTCCTAAGGAGCAATTTCTCCTCTTTTCCACAATATTTTCAATATATTTCCAACTTCAGGAGTCAAATTACATGTACAGTTGTAAAATGTTGTTGTTCGATTTATTTCTCCTTAATTCTGCAAACCTGATATGTCGAAGTAGGGATATATCGAAGTATTTCAGGAGTCCCTTGGAATTCGAGATAACGAGAGTCGACTGTACATGCAATTTACAGTTTCTAAGGCATTTAACAACGTAGATTTGATGAGACTGCTGTTATCAGGATATCTACAGTGTATCAACCCTTAAAGCACCATGCAAAATTGTAATAGACAACATTTTTTTTTTTTTCAGAGAAAATAAATCTTGATGTTTCATGTGCATTATCTGCTTGATGGACAATTCACATGAAATGTCAACTTATTTTCTTTAAATAAAATAAAAAAAATAAAACTTAAAATGTCATCTGTTGCAGTTGTGATTGGCACTCTATAGGTAAACATTTTGTTTAAGAGTGTCTATGAGTGTGTGACACTGTGCTAATATCAACTTACCATAATTATCCTAAATCAACCATACCGTAAATAATCAGACTTGCCTGTGCAGTATATACCTCAATAATATTGCTTAAAGTAGTAATTTGATCAGGGTCTTTACTACTTGCCACTGGCTGGCTCTGTTCAGAAATATCATCAGGCAGTTATGGAGTCTAAAAATTCAGTATTATCCCAGCAAAGACTCCAATCAGTCAGTACATCTATGCATTAGTCATTTGATTGGCACTCTTTGGATAGCCAAGGACCCGGGGTTTCTTGAGGCAGACAGTGAAGACTCTTATCTCGCTGCTAAGATGTGCAGGTTAGTCTGAGTTCACTCTATGCACATGTCCGAAAGTACTTTTTCTTATGCTGTGGATCATAAATTTATTATAATACAGAAAAAAGCCAAGAACCTGGTTTGGCTGCATAGATATACACCCATCCAGGATGTGTGAATCTTATATGTGGTGACATACTGGTTTTCAGATAGAAAGGCATGATTTTATTTTGGCACATTTCATTACATAAAATCTTTGTACATGTTATTGCTTTAACCTTTACCACTCTCTTGGCTAATTCAGCAAATGATAAATTGACAATATTTTTCTTTTCTTTTTTTTTTCACAGAAAATTGGGCTAGGTGGACAATTCGCATGGAATGCAAAGCCTATTTTCTGAGATAAAAAAACCCCACATGAAACCATAATACCCAGCCATTATCATGTCCTGGGCAGATAACTCTGTCAAAGATTGACAAAATTTGCCCAAAAGCAATCTCAAACCAAATCTAAATGCACATATCAAGTTTGGTGGAAATCCATTGAGATTTACTCAAGTTATTGTCCTGAAATGAAAATACTGATGTGTAGTGGGCAGATAACTGTGTCAAAAATTGAAGAAAATCACCCATTAGCTATCCCAAACCAGATCTCCACAGTATAAATGCACATAGCAAGTTTGGTGAAAATCCTTTGATATTACTCAAGTTATCATCAAAAAACAAAAATGAAGACTTGTCAAGGGCAGATAAAAATTGATGAAATTTGTCCTTTAGCAATCCAAAACCAGATCTCCATAATATCAATGCATAGACAAAGTTTGGTGAAAATCCACAGACATTTACTCAAGTTATCATCCATAAATGAAAATGGAGACATATTGCGGGCAGATAACTGGCAAAAAACGATAAAATTTGCCCATTAGCAATCCCAAAACAGATCTCCATAATCTCAATGCACATATCAGATTTGGTAAAAATCTGATATTTACGCCAGTTATCGTCCGGAAATGAAAATATGGATGGATGAACAACAGATGGACAGACAGGTGGATGGACAGATGGACATCACCAATGTGAAACCATAATACCCCTATCGTGTGATGTGGTATAATAAGAAAAATGTTTCAAAATCTTGTCTGCTGAAATTTTTACCCAGCATGCTAAGTGTTAAGCATTTCCTGTTTTGTACATACAGACACTGTTCTTTATTTCATACAGAAAAAAACAATAAACATTGTTGGACATTGTTTCACATGAAATGTCAAGCCTCATTTTCTTTGAAAATACAAAGAAAAGAAAATCTGATCTTGGTCTAACCTGTTTGTTATTTGCCTTTTAATTTTTAGACACATAATAAGCAGAAATCAATGAAAATATATTGGATAATACACAGATATTTAAGCATTACTGTGAGACCAGAGGTCCATGAAAGAACACCATGTATTTTATTAACAACATCCATCCAGAGCACCAGTTAAGGCACTTTTTTCAATGGAAAAGTCATAAGTGATATTTTTCTTATTTCTCCATGAAAACATATGTTGAGGTACTCAAAAGAAGCACCTTAACAAGGCACTTCAAATGAGTACCCACAACATATGTTTTTTTGTGAAGAAATAAGAAAAATATTATATGAATACCACAATGTCATATCTAGAGCTGTGGTCCATCACAGTTGCATAACTCCAGATAAGAGGGGTATCCAATTAAATATTTGTTTTTTTTTATTTCTCCACAAAAACATATTATGGTACACATTAGAAACACCTCATTTTGGTGCTTCTAATGAGTACCCATAATATAATTATGTTTTCATGGTGAAATATTAACCCTTGCCCTGCTGAACCCGGATATATATACCCTGCCTTTGCAAGCAGTGTAGATCCAGATCAGTTGGCTTCTTCAGAAGCCAACTGATCTAGATCTACACTGTTTGCCATTAAGTATGTGAATTTAGAGCAATAATCCGGATGTAGTAATCTGACTGGCTGAAAATTAGAAGTGGGCATGGCATCTTAATTTATTCAGCAGGACAAGGGTTAAACTAAATACTTTACAGATGATAAAAAGGCCTTATCTGGAGCTATGCAGTTATCTCTGACACGGCTGTGTAAAGCATCGATTGGCAGAGGAACAATATCTACTAATATGACAAAAACTAACTAAACAACCAAGGATTTGGGTAGTATTTCTTAAAAAAAATCAACTGTAAGACATCTGTGGACACCAACACTGGCAACAAAGTTGATGTTTAGGGTAGTGCAATAACTCTTTCTGTACTTTTATATAGGAACTATATCAAGACATTATGAAAACATGCCTATTCAAATATACTGAAAATTTTACCACCAAAAAATGAAAATTTTCAGATAAAAAAATTCTGATATTTTTCATATTTCTGCTCAAAACATAGATTGTGGGTACTCGTTAGAACCGCCTCACTGAGGCAGTTCTAACGAGTACCCACAATCTATGTTTTTTCAGCAGAAATAAAAAAAGTGGGGTTTAAGGGGGTTAAAATTATATAGGCATGTTTTCGTGATGATAAGCAATTTTCTATTAATGCTTAGCATGCTGGATAAAAATTTACGCAGATGGCATTTTAAAATATTTTTCTCATTGAAATGTCAACACCTATTTTCTGAGAAACTATCATTAGGTTTTCGAGTGGTAAAGGTTAATACATGTAAATGAGTAGTTTTTATGAGAACCAACAATACATTTTTCATGGAGAAATAAAATAAAAAATGAACACAAATGTTATCTGAAACTATGTGCAGGCTGACCTGGGTCTCCCAGTTTTGTCTACAAGATTACATGTCAATAAATTACCCTGAATACCTGGGCCCAGTTGTTCAAAGCATTGTTAGCTTAACAGGCTCGTTAAGGGTCATTTCGTTAATTGTTTTAGTGGATTCAATATACAATATTCGGATATTTTTTGCTGAAAAAATGTAAGCTAATCACATTTTTTCAGCAAAAAATTTCAGCATATTTGCGTACCACTCGATGTAAATTTTAAGGAATCGTTAACTAACGATGTTGTTAGCTTTGAACAACTGGGCCCTGAATATATACTATATTCATCCTAAATATTCGGACACCTTAACTCACTTTACCTTTCCTAAAATTTGAAAAAGCCCATTGAATGACCTGCCAATGTCTAAACAGTGCTGAATGTCTTACTAATCAGTGTAGTCCCACATCAAAATATAGTAGTAGTTTGTACTGGGTCTACACTGTTTGTTCAGGCATGCTTGTCTGAATATTTAGGGCAAATAGGGTAACATCTGTAATATTTGAGCTCCCCATAAGAAAATGCATCTTCTGGGTGTATGTGGATAGTAAAGGCCATCCGCAGAGCCTTATCAGTATCTATACTGTCTGCCATCTGTTTATGTCGTCTGCTGAATATTCTTGCAAACTTTTCAAACTTATTTTTGCATACAGGCAAACAGTGTGGACCCAGATCAGACTGCTCCTAAAGGAGCAGTCTGAACTGGGTACACTGTTTGCAAAAATGACTTAAAATCTCAAGTAGATGACAAAGCAGACGACAACTGTTATGATTGGCTGATTTCGGGTTAAAGGACCGAACAGGAAAAGGCAGATGTGCAGATTGACCAGGGTCTTCGCTCATTGCATACGCTCCCAAAAAATTCTTTTTCCCATGGTAAGCTATTTTGATATCTCTAAACAAAAAAAAAAAAAAAAAAAAAAAAAGATCCAGTGGTGTCTTCTAAATCTCACAATACACTACAACCTCTTTATAACACGGTTCGTTATAACAGTTTTGGATATAACACAGTTCAAAGATGGATCCCAAAAATGTATAGATTATGAATTTACTGGCTGACCTGGATTGGACACACAAGTCTGAAGGTACACTTTCTAGGCCCAGTTGTTTAAGGTTAACGATGTCGTTAGTTCACGATTCGTTAAAATTTACATCAAGTGATTCGCAAATATGCTGAATTTTTTTGCTGAAAAAATGTGAGTGCAAAAGCTACTCAAATTTTTTCAGCAAAAAATATCAGAATATTGTATATTGAATCCGCTAAAACAGTTAACGAAATGACCCTTAACGAGCTCGTTAAGCTAACGACGCTTTGAACAGCTGGGCCCTGATGTTTGGCTCTTATAAAGCTCTATCATAAAACTTGATTTCTCATACTGGTTTTATTTGGGTAATAAATATAGCCCCAGATAAAGGTAGAAAAGATAAAAGATAATTTCTGTTATTTTTGCACCAAAACAGGGCCTAGTTGTTCAAAAGCATCATTAAACGGAGTAATTCCAATGAGTATATACAATGTGTTTTCATTAAGAAATAAAAATAACGTAAGTACCTTTTTATTTGAAAAATGTGTTTTATCAAGAGTAAATGGGCTCCAGATAAATAAAGTATTTAGGAGAGTTTTGTTGTTTTTGCATAAAGACCTAAGGCCAGGATCAGCCTGTGCATGTTTGCAGTCTGATCAGGGCCTTCACTGTCCACTAACAGAACCACTGGATACTACAAATTATGAATGGAGAGCTAAGGCCCAGATGATACTTTGCACATGTGCGTGATGATCTGTGTGAATTCTGTGCATGTTTGAAGACACTTTTTTGTTTGATATGGCCCAAATGATGTGTAATTCTAGTAAGTATCCACAATATATGCTGAGGCAATCTAATGAATTCTAATGAGCAGCCACAACATACACTGAGATGAATCTAATGAGTAGCTGCAAAATCTTCCCACAAAAACAGGGCCAAGTTGTTCAAAGCATCATTAGCTTAATGAGTTTGTTAATGACAAACTCATCAACTGTTGTAGCTGAAGTATTTTCAAATACTTAGGGGATAACTGCATTCAAATTTGTCATTTGGGGAAGTAAATCAGCGGTTTTACGGTTGGAAATTTCGTTTTACGGTGACACGTCAGCGGAGCCGTAAAACGTAATTTGCCACCGTAAAACCTCCGATTTACCTCCCCAAATGACAAATTTGATGCAGTTATCCCCATTCTAATGCATTTATTCATTTTTTCTATTGAAATAATGTACTATTTGCACAAAACGACAAGTGCTGTGAGCTGCGTAAAACCAAATGCCAGCCAATGAGAAGCGACGTTACGTGATGACGTTGGATTTGCGACAGTATATCGCAGAATATACCATCGCAAATTTTTGACATTATCCAATCAGACGTCGCGTTACATATGCGAGTGCATTAGAAATTGATATTTTTTGCTGCAAACATGCAATTGCATATGCCACTCACATTTTTTCTGCAGAAAATACTAATGTATTTGCCATATTTCAAAACAGAAATTTCAACATCACGTAAGCTAACAACTTCGTTAAGGGTTAAACATCTGGGCCCAGATCTCTAGAAAGAAAGCATATCCAGATAAATACATTTCTTATAACTACAGTCGACTCTCATTATCTCGAATTCCAAGGGACTCTCTGAAATACTTCGAGATATCCGTACCTCGAAATATCAGATTTGCAGAATTGAAGAAAAATAATTCGATCGAACTCATTTAACAAATATATATGTAACTGGACTCTTGTTGAAGTTAGAGATATATTGAAAATATTGTGGAAAAGAGGAGCAATTTCTCCTCTTTTCCACAATATTTTTTTACCTGTTGCTAGATTTTCATGTTTAGGCAGGGGCCAGATTTTCACTTTGAGATAAGCGGTTATTCGAAATAAGCGAGGTTGAGATAACGAGAGTCAACTGTACATGAAACCATATGTTTTGGGTATTTCTAATGAGTACTCACAAGTGTTTCATGGAAAAATAAGAAAAATATCAACACTTTTGTGTTGATAAAAGTGCCTTTTGTAGACAATTATAATAACAATCATAAATATCACATTATCTAGCACTTTCTGCGAGGTCCTGTTTGTCCCTATGCGATCCTATGATGTGATCCTACTGAGAGCTGATGAGAGTAGCAGATCTTGGTAAAGAGAACACAAATGAGCCAGACATGAGAAAAGGGTACATATCACATATGCGACCAGCAACAGCTCAGACGAGCCTGCGCAAAAGCGCAGGCTCGTTTCAGCCTTTGCTGTTCGGGGACATGTAGTAGAGACCTTGAGGAAGCTTCAGGCAAAAAAACGCATATCTGTAGCCCAAATGGGGGACTGCTCATGCACATCTGAAGACCCAAAAAGCCAGAAAACAATAAAGTCCCTTTTTCATGTATTGGCACAGATAATTCTGTTCCTATACATTGTGGAGTATTACTCTTTCTCTAGGAGAACTGTCTGTTAGTGGACACATCCACAAGAGAGGATGACCTGAAATATAACAAATCAAAAACTATATAGCCATGACAAGCAATATTGGGTCCACAGTTATCTTTTGGGACTGAAACATAACTTGAGATAAGAGGGATATCCTGGGCCCATTTGTTCAAAACTACGATGTCATTAATTAACGTATCCTTAAAACTTTGTTTGTTTGTGTTGAGGTTTTACGGCCTAGTCAACCCAATGGGGTCATGTCGAGCGTAGTCAGTTTACCTAACCACACATTTACTGGGCAGGCTTAGTCCTCTAAGCGGTTAACCAGTATTGTGCACATTCTTTCGCCAGAAACTGACAACTGCCCTTCCTGAATCAGCGGAAGGGAGAGAAAACTTTGATCATTAAGTATGGCATGGCATATACGCTAATATTTTTGCTGAAAAAATGTGAGTAGCTTTTGCATTTGCAAAAGGTACTCACATTTTTTCAGCAAAAATACCTGCAAATTAGATATAGTACTTACTTGAACAGTTAACATTTTGAACACTAACGAGCTTGTTAAGCTACCAATGTTTTGAACAACTGGGCCATGATAGATATTCTTATTTCTCAATGATGGTAATAATTTGGTGCTTTATGTCCCTTACAACATTATTTGTCATATTGAGACAATGGACGGGTGATAATGAAATGCTCTCTGCAATGAACAGCCATACATCTGGACTCAAATCTGGGACCTTATGATCTGAAGTTGCGAGTATTAACCACTTGCCCCCACCCCTCCCCCCATGCTTCTATTTCTGCAGGATCACATTGGGGGTACTCATTAGAAGTGTCTTGCCAAACCACTTTTAACAGTATCCACATCACGTTTTTGTGGAGTAACTAAGTAAAATACCGTATTCGACCTAATTACTGTACTCTACGCTTAGGTTTTTCAAAGTTACTGGGAAAACTTGCGGTTAAATAGGTATCTACTAAGGGTAGACTTTTAAAGAAAGATCAGAAAAGGACTTATTTGATGATTATGCAATTTTTCTGATTTTCTTCATAAAAGCATATGTTGTGAGTACTCATTTGAATTGCATCAACAAGTCAATGCAATTCAAATGTATGTTCTCACTTCTAGTCCACAACATATGCCTTTAAAAAGAAGTAGACAAAAGTGCACTGGCTGTAATGTGAAGACAACGGCATTGCATTGCTTGCCTGTGCGCTTATAGCGGAATGTGGGGTAATTATGAAAAATACAGTATCAATACTTCTTGGCTGAATAAATAAGAGTGAGTATCGGGTAATTTTTTTTTTATTTCTCCAAGAAAACATGTTGTGGGTACTCATTAGAAGCGCCTTGGTATGAGTACCTAAAACATATGTTTTTGTGGAGAAATAAGCATCTTTTCAAGAGCTATGTTTCTGTATAAAAATATGTGGCATTGTCCCTTTTTATTACCCACAATATGTTTTTTAACTGAGGTTGTCACTGACAACAATCTTTAAGTCATGTTTTGACAGTGTAAACTGATGTCCACCCATAGTGCCACCTCACTGCAATATCATACCCCAAACATGCTGACATGATACCATGAGTCACATTATAGTGACACTAGTGATACCAATCCTAGAACTTCTTCCAAATGCTGAACACCAAGGAAAAGAGCAACTAGTACCAATTTTAGAAAGTCTTAAAGTATGATCCATCCTGGGATCAAACTCACAACTGCTTGATCCGATGGTGGACATTAAGGGAATACCAAGTCAGCTATTGGACTGGTAATATGTTAGCATCTATACTTTTTTAGTTGAAAAAGCACTTTGTGTAGAGGTATACGCTAATCAAATGACCTAAACAGAAAAATGGTGTACTACCAAGCATAAAACGAAAAAAAGTCTACTGTCAGACTGATGCCCAAAATGTCTACCATTAAAGTGTAAAATGTTTATAAAGTGTGCAAATCTTTAACCCTTGTCCTGCTGAACCCAGATAAACCCTGCTTTTGCAAACAGTGCAGATCCAGATCAGTTGGCTTCTGAAGAAGCCAACTGATCTGAATCTGCACTGTTTGTCATTAAGTATGTGAATTTAGACCAACAATCCAGATCAAGTAATCTGATTGGCTGAAAATTAGAAGTGGGAGTGGCATCTTAATTTATTCAGCATGACAAGGGTTAATACCACACCTCAGATAAACAATGCGTACCACTACAGTGCACACTGTATATTAAGATGCTTCATACCATGGGTAAGAGATATCCTTTCAATGGAGGCAACTGTATCAAAACTGTTCTTGCCTCCCTTCTGAAAAAGGGTCTCCTCCAAAAGACAAGACTGTCCATTTTTGTGTGCAGGAAAGCAAACAGGATCTCAGAACAGTTGTCTCCCATGTCAAAAATGGAATTTATTCATTCACCTTAAGGGTACAATGTTAACCCATTGTAGACTAAATAGACTCCCCCACACCAGTCAAATTTCAATTTTAGGTATGTCTGGCTCTGAGATATAGATATTCCTATAGAAAAAAAGCTAAACTATTTGTAAGCAGTGGAGACCCTGATCAGATACCATGTTTTGCGGCATCTGATCTGGGTCTGCACTGTTAGCCAATTACCCTTTTAGGGGTCTTTAGACTACAATTGTTTAATATCACTAGATTTATTATTAGACCATAACATGTATATCAAGTTTTACGACATAAAACACAAAATTATCATCATCATAACTTGATTTACATTTTTTAATTATTTAATTATTTACATTATTTATTTCATAACGAGATGATGGAAGATTGATAATGAAACAAAAGACTCTGTGTAACAGAGTATCGCACAGTCATCAGTTGAATGCCACCTCTAGTAGGATTCAAACTCAAGATCTTGTGATCCAAAGAAGGGAGCAGCCATCCAAACCATTCACATCAAGTTATCAACAGATAGACAGGTGAAAAGAAATTTTTCATAGAAAGCCTCAAAGAAATAGTTAACCCTCTTTATATCGACACTCGATATAACAACAAAATCATTTATAATGACAATTTGAATGTCACGAAACCTTCGCTCGAGGTGACAGTTAATGAGAAATTATGCAAGAATATTGCATTTAAACTTCAAGCAATATACGTTTTGGATATTTGTTAGAATTGCCTCACTGAGGCTATTCTAACAAATATCCAAAACATATGTTCAATGAGGAAATAAGAAAATAAAACAAGCTCTGTCTTACATTTCATTCTGTCCATTATGGATTACTTACAACAGCAAATTCATTTTAATGGCAATATCTTTATAAAATAAAATCTTCAATACCTTTCCCAAAGACCTCCTGTAACAATGACCATTTTGACTTATTTCTTTTTATCCCTTCTTTTTTCACAAACTCCACTGCTGTAGTATCATCAAATATTGACGACAACTGATCACAACCAATGGCTATCACAAACAATCCAAACAATAATGACTCTATCACAAGAATTATGGAATGAACTCTGAAATAAACCAAGAAAACATTTAACACTTACCATACTATAAGCAAATTCAGCAGGCAAAATATTGATATTTTTTTAATTTTTTTTCCAGGAGCATAGGATCTGACATTTCATGCAAACTGTTTCCTAAAGAAACAATTTGCATGAAATGTCAAAGCCTATTTTCTGGGAAAAATATTTCAAATGATGTCTGCTGCAATTTTTACCCATTGTTAATTATGCATATAAGATGGTGCATATTTTCGTGGGAAATTAAGAAAATACTCACCTGAAATCAGAATACAACAACTGTACATAAGCGGTGTGTCCAGAGCCCAGTTGTTCAAAGCTAACGACGTCGTTAGTTAACGATTCGTTAAAATTTACATCGAGTGATACGCAAATATGTTGAAATTTTTTGCTGAAAAAATGTGCGTAGCTTTTGCAGTGCAAAAGTGCGAAAGCTACTCACATTTTTTCAGCAAAAATATCAGAATACTGTATTGAGTATTGAATCAGCTAAAACAGTTAAGGAAATGACCCTTAACGACGTCCTTAAGCTAACGATGCTTTGAACAACTTGGCCCAGATAAATATCTTTTTATTCTTCACAAAAACATAATGTTGTGGGTACTCATTGGAATGTCTCAGTGAAGTGATACTAATAATTACCCACAACATACAGTTGTTATCTCAAAGTCCAAGAGACTCTCTGAAATACTTCAAGATATCCATACCTCAACATATCAGATTTGCAGAATTGAGGAAAAAATAAATCGAACAACCACATTGTAATTTGACTTCTGAAGTTAGAGATATATTGAAAATATTGTGGAAAAGAAGAGAAATTGCTCCTCAGGAGCAATTTCTCCTCTTTTCCACAATAGTTTTTACCTGTTGATAGATTTTCATGTTTAAACAGGGACCAGATTTTCACTTCGAGATAAGGGGTTATTCGAGATGAGCAAAGCTGAGATAACTGTATGCTTTTAAGGAAAATAAAAAAAAAAAAAAAAAAAAAATATCATATTTACGGTAAGTATTTGGACTGACAGCCCCTGAGCAAACAGTGTAGAGCAGATGAAATGCTGCTGAACACAACATCTGATCATCATCCATAAAGTTTGCCACTTATTCAGCAGTTTTTAGGTCCTTGATCAGGTTGTGAGATACAGTAGTTTAAATTTAGAATATGTATGGCAAGTATTGGTAGTTATGGTGTCTGAATATTTCATGTAAATACATAAAGTAATACTATTTTGGTTGGTTTGGTTTTTCGTGTTGAGGTTTTACGTCCCAGTCAACCCAATGGGGTCATGTCGAGCACAGTCAGTTTACCTAACCACACATTTACTGGGCAGGCTTGTTAACCAGTATTGTGCACATTCTTTCGCCAGAATCTGACAAATCTTGAATCAGCAGAAGGGAGAGAATGACCGTAGAACATATTTCACGATCAATCTCCAAGAAAGAATGTTGCCGACCTCGGCAGGGGTTGAACCCACAACCTCCTGGTCTCCAGACAGACGGCGCATCCAACTGAGCCACCAAGGCCGGCCTATTTTGGTTGGTTAGGAAAGCATATTTTCTAAAGCTTTGGAATATCCTGTAATATTTGGAGTCTTCATTATCCCCACATTTTTTTTAAAAAATAAAGCGATGGGGATATCGGAATGCCTCCATCGGTCCATTCATCCGTCATGCTATCTCGACCTATACCACTAGGTGAAATTTAACCAAACTTGCTACATGGCTTCCCCATGTGGTAAGGATGTACGAGAGCAACATTGCTTTTTCATCCATCAGTCTGTTTGTCCAGCCATATGTCTATCTGCCACACTGTCTCCTCCTTAACCACTTAGCAGAATTTAACTAAATTTGCTACATGACCTCCTCATGGTAAGGTGTGTGAGAGCGAGTCTGTAATGCTGTTTGCAAATTAGACTGGGGATTATCCCCAAAAGACAATTTGCATAAAATGTCAAATCCTATTTTCTGAGAAAATCAAGATTTTGTTTGTTTGTGTTGAGGTTTTACGGCCCAGTCAACCTAATGGGGTCATGTCAAGCGTGGTCAGTTTACCTAACCACACGTTTACTGGGCAGGCTTAGTCCTCTAAGCTGTCTAGGTGTTTCTAATGAGTATACACAATACGTTTTCATGGACAAATAACAAAACTATTAATCTGCCTACTTCTGGTACCTTCAGTCTGACAAAAGCAGACAAAGCCTGGCCCCGAAGATGTAAAACTTTTTTCATGCTCAGCTTAGCTGAGCATGAAATTTGTCCTGCTAATAAATCTCAAAGTACTAATAGTTGCAAATTCTTTCTTCCTAAACATAGCTGAGCATGAAATTTTCTCTCCTCATAAATATGAAATTGCCAACTATTGTAGGCACTTTAATAGTTGGTATTTTCATTTTGCATAGAAAATTTCAAGCTCAACTGAGTTGAGCATGAAAACAATTTTATAATCTCTGGGCATGGATCTTTGCTGTTTGCACACAGAAGACATAACTCTAAATAAATCAAAACACTGCTGCAGCAGGCAAAGTTTATGGTTTAAAATACATTTTTCAGCAAAACTGTGTACTCATTACAATTTCCTTAGTGAAGTACATGGAATTCTAATGTGTACCATGACATCTATTTTCATGGAGAAATAACAAAACAGTACAGGAAAAAAATGGACACAAATCCTAGGGAAATAACTTTGATGTGGAAATTTTTGCCTCACTTCTCACTGTGGGAAAAAGGCTACTCTTAAAGGGAAAAATGCTTCTTTTCCTTTAAGTGTAGCCCCACTTTTGATTTCAAATATTAGGGAAGTAACACCCTGTCTTCAAAAGTCTTCTTTCTTTGCCATTTTGAGGTGAAATCATTCACCAGGACTCCTTTTATCTGGCACTTTGAAATTGTTATTGGCCTAAAACATTAAAACATGTACATGTACTTACAACTTAAAATGTTTATTGTCTCCCTTGACCCCAGGGTCCAGTATCCAGGAAACCACTACCATAGCAGTTGCATGGACTGCTGCTAAACCTAAACATAATGATAAGCATCTTCAATTACATTAAACATTAGCATGCTGAATTCAGTAGACAGCAAGTTAAAACATTTTTCATATAGTTTCAAGGAACAGACTTGTCATTTTCATTTGAATTATCTCTTTTTTAGGTGATCTGGATTAAATGTCAATCCTAAAAATTATGAAAAAAAAAAATTAAATGTCACAGTTAAATTGTAAAAACTTTACTATATTAACTTCCACCCTCTTATTGGTGACAATTACGAGTAGCAATAAAAGTATTGCATAGCATGATACTGTTAAACACTTAATATATGTGGCATCAAAATTTTGGAAGTCTGACATGAAGGACTTGTTTGTACATTCTAACTTTGGCATATTCATACTTTCTAATGTATGGCATACTATACAATCATATTGAAACTTGAATATTGGCAGTGTTCTACTTTGGCAGTTTTGCCTAGATTGCTAACTGCATCAAAGTAAAGTGACCACCAAATATAAGTGTTTTACAGCACTCCATCACTGGAAAGCTGTTTGAAACAGAACTTTCAGTAAGCCAAAGAAATCTCAAAGGCAGATAACTCAAGCCCTGGAATAAGGAATGTATACATCTCTGTAGAAATCACACCCCCTCCCCCCCCAACTGTCAAAGGTGGCTACTCTTAAAGGAAATACTCCTAGGGGGAGCAAATTCTTTCCTTTAAGAGAAGCCACCTTTGATAAGGGACTCATCTATGAGGGAAGCCGAATCATTTCTGCTGGAGTAGCCTCACTTTTATATAAAGGAAACCAAGTACTTTCAACTAAGATTGCTGTCTGAAAAGTACCCCTACACCTTTTAATTTATTGTAATACATGTCAGAAAAAAAAAAAAAAATAATCTCAAATCTGTAGTTAAACTACCAAGATCAAGGACTGACTAAAGGTTTATTTGTCACTTACCAACATAAAACAGAAACTGCATGAAAAACTTCTGGTTTAGTTCACCCACACAGTTGTTTATCCTGAAATATGAAAAGAAAGCCAGAATTTGTTTTCTAGATGAAAACGGATGTCTCCCCTTTTTGAGTACTGCTTTGTACAGCTAGTCAGGGTTAACAAACATTTAGCACCAAAGATGCAGAACACAAGATTCCATGAAAATACCTCAAATGATTTTCAAGATACAGAGTGGACACAAGAATATGATGGGAATCACTATTTACAATGTTCTAAGGGCTATAACTCAAAAAGTAGGTAAACAAGAGTTATGGATCATGTGTTCTGTATAGTATTTTATTGCTATGTATTTGTGTGAAGTTTCATGAAAACATCTCTTAACGGTTTTGAAGTTACAGAGCTGATGAGTATAAGACTTAAAAAGGCCATAACTCCAAAAGTAGGAGAACCAGAATTATGGTTCTTGTGTTCTGCATGTAACCTCAAGATGCTTTGTATTTCTGTATAGTTTCATGAAAATATCTCGCACAGTTTTTAACCCTTCTCTTGCTGAACACCGCATGCCCTGTCTCAGCAAACAGTGTAGATCCAGATCAGTTGGCTTCAGAAGAAGCCAACTGATCTGGATCTGCACTGTTTGTCATTAAATATGTGAATTTCTATCAAAAACCCATATCAAGTGATCTGATTGGCTTGAAATTAGAAGTGGGTGTGGCATCTTAATTTATTCAGCATGACAAGAGTTAACAGAGCAAACACGATTTTGCCACTGATAGATGGACGGACAAAAAAAACATGGGAAAACAATATGTCTCTCTACCCTGAAGTGGGGAGGCAAAATTCTTTTCTTTTAGAGTAGATATCTTTTCAGAAAGGAGGCAAAACAGTTTTGAAAGAGTTACTTCCAATTAAGTGAGCACATGAATACTGTTTGAACAGGATGAAATTCATCCCATGGCAACTAATTTCAACATTTGTCAGGAGCCATTATACAGTAAATAATTGTTGAAAATGACCCACTAACAGTCCTGTATAAGATCTTCCTAATACCAAGGCACATGCAACATTCCAATGAAATCCATAAAACAGAACTGGTTATCACATGGAAATGATAAAGGTACGGAGAGAGAGACAAAGAGCCAGACATTCAAGGAAAACAAAATACCCCACCACTATCATATGGCTAAGTATAAAAGAGATAAAGCTACAATATCTTACCATGGACAATGATGGTCCATTTTTCTGATACACCGCCGGCAGATTCTGCAATGATGTGCTCTTGGTGGACGATACGTCTCACATTTCATACACAATGACCAGCCATCCTGCTGTAACTGCACAAATAAAACACATCTGGAATTAATCTAAGTAGCTGGCCTTAGTGACAAACACTAATTTTACCATCCCTTAACTCGGCCAAAATATCTGTTTTTCTACACCACTTAACCAATAAAGCGCCATTCAAATTTGTAGCAGATGATGTTATAAAAGGTTTGTTATAAGGCTTGGTATTTTAACCCTTGTCCTGCTGAACCTGGATATACCCTGCCTTTGCAAACAGTGTAGATCCAGATGAGTTGGCTTCTGAAGAAGCCAACTGATCTGGATCTGCACTGTTTTTCACGAAGTATGTAAATTTGTATCAACAACCTGGATTCAGTAGTCTGATTGGCTGACAACTAAATGTGGGTGTGGCATCTTAATTTATTCAGCATGACAAGGGTTAAGTGAATCAGCACAATGCAGCAACCCAGCCAACCGGTTTAAGCCTTACAACCCTGAGCTTATGAAGTGGACTCTTCCGTGTTTGATTTTTAACACATCCATTGTTGGGAAAAATAGTGTCTGCTGTAAATCGAGACCACAATGGCAAACAGTGTAGATCCAGATGGGACAGCTTGTTATGCTGTCTCATCTAGATCCACACTGTTTGCAAAATTATCTGTATTGGTCAGCGAGCTGAAAGAATGATCTTTAGCTGACCCTTACCAACATGTGGAATGGCATTCTATGCAGAGTTATTATTTGTTTGTGTTGGAGTTTTACAGCCTTGTCAACACTTGTGTTTTCAATTATCTTCTATCAAAAGACACATATCTACATGTAGCTTCTTCCCAGCTATAGAGATGAATGCACTCCCAGGTTCCACAGTGTCGTCATTTGAGACTATGGTAAATGTCTTAAAATTTCAAACTTTTTTATTCCATACATTTTTTGCCTAAATTTTGCTTTTTTTATGCAGTTGTTTCTTAAAATGCTTGGTGGAATGGCAAACAGTGTAGACCCTGATCAGACTGCTTTTTCGGGGGCAGTCTGATCTGGGTTTGCACTGTTTGCATATGTCATTGTGTCAGAATCTTTGGTGTACACAATTTTAGGACATTTACCGTACTGAGGATAATATCTCAAGATCTGAGAGGTTGGTCAGGTCAAAAGATTAATTCCCCATTGCACACTGTTGGTGAAAGAATGTTATTTGAAACATCACTGTAATCCATGCAGATTCCAGGCAGGGCAGAAATTTTCTAGGTTAGACTGGAAAATTATTAAAACTGTTAACCTTTCAAAATGCCATTCAAAATTGTAGCAATATCAATATTTTTCTTATTTTTCCAAGAAAACAAGATTAGACATTTCATGCAAAATGTCTTCATTCTCTTAAATGGAGACAATTTGCATGAAATGTCAAATCTTGGATAAAACTTTCAGCAGACAACATTTCAAAATATTTTTTCTGATTTTCCCGAGAAAACAGGACTGATATGTCAAATCCTGTTTTATGGGAAAATTAGGAAAAATATCATCAATTTGTCATCTGCTGAATTAGCCCAGAGAATGGTTAAGGTTAAAGTCTAATAGAAATTTGTTTTGTGGGAAACAGGGACTAACAGAAAAAAATCGCTCACCAGACTTTGTTTTCCACTGTGGATATCAGAAAAATCTAGACTGGTTTTTGGCAGTGGAACAATCCCAGGATCTGATAAAACAGCACGAAGATGTGCAATAGTCATCATAAATACAATAAGGTTGAATAGAACCACATTAATGGCACCCCATAATCTGAAAAACAGAAGAATGGAAAATGTTTTAACACTTGCCATGCTGAATAAATTACCACACCCACTTCTAATTTTTAGCCGATCAGATTACTTGATCCAATTCACATACTTAATGACAAACTGCAGATAGAGATCAATTGGCTTCTTTAAAAGCCAACTGATCTGGATCTATACTGTTTGCAAAGGCAGGGCATATCCCAGGACCAGGGTTAATAAAAGCAGCTCAGACATTTTATGATTTATTGATACACTGACACTATGGACAACAAAACCCCCTTTTTCAGCTATCCAAAGGCCAGATAATCTTAGGACTACATTGAGAAGGGCCATAACTCTGGCAAAAATTGGGACAGCAGTCTTTGCGAAAACTGCAGGACTGTCTGACAAAACCGGCAAATTTTCATTCTGTCCTGCAGAAAATTTCAGTATCTGAAAAATGTCCTGAGATTTCTGGCAAAAAGAGATAGTAATTTGATAACAGACAAGCCTCCTGTCCTGCAGAATTTTATTTTTTCCAGCCAAAAATTTCAGTCTATCTGACAGCTGTCCTGCATCTGTTGGAAAGATTTCGTGAAGACTGGGACAGCAAAAGTTGTGATCCTTTGTAACAGTATGCAATTCTTATTCCGCTGTTTGAAATTTCAGTGGCAGATACTGTAAATACAATGTAGTTCCTATAAAAAGATCACAGACACCGCAATATGGACAATAAAACCCAGTTTTTGATATCTGATGGGCAGATAAACTTAGGAATACATTTAAAAGGCCCATGAATCTGGCAAAATTTGGGACTCCCAGAAATGTGCTCCTTTATATTGTTGTTATGCAGATTTTTAACGCCACCAGGCACCCGGGGCACATAGTGGCAGCAGCAATTGTTATATACATGCATTTGTACAGCCTTGCTTTCATGGATCACCCATGCATACTCGGTGCTGCTGTCTGTCACCAAGCACCCCCTTGTCCACTTTATATTCAACCCAGGGCAAGTACAGTATAAGCTAGGTGTACTAATGGTCTTAAAATTGTCTAGACCTAACCTTTATCACATAGTGGCCTAAATTCCCAATATTCAGCATGAAATATCTCGCGATGTAGATGGTCTGCATGCATGCAAATGTGATAAATCAGTTATACCATGGTTCTGCACATCTATGTAAATAAAACTAAAGTTAATTTTCAATAACCGAAAATTATACCAAAGCTGGACCATGGGATAATTTTCAGTTCTGAAAGTTATCCCATGGTTTATTTATAGATCTCACAGGTGTACTTTAGAATGACTGTCAACCCATCAATGCACAATAACCTTTATTCCGCAGATGATGACAAATTGTGATATTTTTCTCAAAAAACAGTTGGTTGTTTTCTGGGAGACTGGGAAAAATAAAAGAAATATTTCAAAATGTTGTATGTTGAATTTTGTACCCAGAGTGCTATGCATCATTTTTCAGCAGACATTTTGAAATATTTTCTTATTTTCCAAGGAAACAAGATTTGACATATTATGCAAATTGTCTCCAAATGTCAAATTGTTTAAAAAAAAAAACGTATCATCAATAGGTGTCTGCTGAAATTGCCCAGAGAGTGCTAAACATAATTTTCAGCAGATATTATTTTGAAATAGTCTTCTTATTTTTCCCAGGAAACTTGATTTGACATTTCATGAAAAGTGTCTCCAATAGAGACAGTTTGCATGAAATGTCAAATTCTGTTGGCTGGAAAAAAAATAAGAAAAGTATCATCAAATATATTATCTGCTGAAATTGCCCAGAGAGTGGTAAAGGTTAGAAAATACAAAATATTTCATGATCATTCATCAATCTCAAAGAAAGAATGTTGCCAACCCGATGGTGGTTGAACCCGCAACCTCCTGATCACCAGTCGGATGCGCATCCAACTGAGCCACTCTGTGGGAATGACAGTTGTGACCTAGGTCTGTCATTTATTTTTGCAAGCAAAAACTTGACAAAGTTTTTGGGATCTGTAATTTCACGAGAGCATGCACTTCAGGAATATATACCAATCTGTGTGCCCCACAGATTAGGATAAATCAATGATAGAAATAAGAAAGTCATTGTTATAGGGAAGTGGCTGTTGTTAAGAGATTGTACTTAATGTTTGTTCCACTGTATTTTAATATCTTTTGGCTATTCAAGATGACCCGTTCTACTATAAATTACAGTTGCAGAAACCAAACTGCTCTATTTTTTTGTCACTTTTTCTCATTATATCACCCCACCCATTTTTTTACACATAAGAACGTATTGGAAGACTAATTTCTGGAGTAATCGGAGGCAATAAAAGAAGGGGTGAACATTCTTACGTGTCAGACATTGCAGGAATTACAAGATGTCTCACTACAACATAATCAGCATAAAGAATAGCAGAGTATGTGACAAGTAAACAAGTGATTCCGCACGGATCAGAGCGGAAGACCACCATTTTGTTACAATATGTGGCGTGCTTGATTTATAAAGAGGTGGTCCGTATATTGTTCCGGACGTCGGTATAAAGGCCGGTGTTTGGAACGGCGTTAAAAAAAAAAAAAAAAAAAAAAAAACAAAAAAAAAAAAACAAAACAAAACAAAACAACAACAACAACAAAAAAAAAAAACAAAAAAAACAAAAACAAAAAAAAACAAACAAACAAACAAACAAACAAAAACAAAAAAAACCCCCTGCGTTTCCGCTAACATGCTCAATGATGCTGAAAAAAAGGTCGGTAGGTAGGAGAAACTTTTTTTTTTTTATTATTTTTTTTTTCTCCAGAAAAGAACGGGGTCGGGCCTGTAATTTTATAAAAAATAGGCTACAGGTGATTTTGTTGAGGGTCGGTGCTTACTTTTTCATTTTGTATTTTTACTGATAAAAATAGCAGAATAGGGTGTTTGAAACAGGGTCGGTGGGTAAGCGGAACACAGCTATATTTTTTTTTTTTACGCCCTATCACAATTATTCACTATTATTCACAATTACTCACAATCCTGGTATAAAGCACACTGGGCCTGTTTGACCAGCTCTTGTTCTCCTTTATATGGTTTTAGGTCACGTTTGGTTGATGCTGTAATGTTTCTCTGTATGCGTTTTTCATATCCTGTTTAGCCTGTTCCACAAACTGACCAGTTTTGTTTCGAATGATTTCAAAGTACTTGCTTCCGCAACTCTATCCAGTTATCCATTACACAAGTATACAGTTCTTACAAAGAATGAGTATTTCCTTATATTAAGCTTGAGTCTTTTCTTATAAACTCTATTTCTATGAACACGAATCTTGAGTGAATAAAGTTTAAGACTTCAGGGTGTATTCTTCCTGACAAAAAAATTGTGTACCTCGATCATGTCTCCTCTGACTCTCCTGTATGTAAGGGAAGGTGGTTTCAAGGTTTTCAATCTTTCTTAAAATGTGAGATTTGACAGTCCGATATTAATTTGGTTGAACATTTTCTAGCATATCTATGCAGTGTTTCTACACTACGTTCCTGGTGAATGAATGACATTGGTGATACAGTAAAAATTCTGATTCTGACTTAGTAATGTAGCTAACGTGTCTTGCTCAAGGATAGAGATCCGTCTCGAACAGTGTAGATGAAGGACACGACATTTGATGAAAATACTGGTTTCAGGATTCTAATGAAGCAGACAGAATCAGAATCCACATGCAAACATCAAGGAAAGAGAATGCAAGTCAATAGATTGATGTAACATGCCTGCTGGTCTACATGCCAGTGTGATCCATGCAAAATGCAACAGACCGAAAGTTTTATGTTGCAAAACAAAAAAAAAAACAAAAAAAAAAAAAAAAAAAAAACAACAACAACAACAACAACAAAAAAATAAAAACAAAAAAAAAAAACGGTAAAAGATTTTCTTACATACCCGCTGGTCTATTTATCTGCCAGTGTTATCCAAGCAGAATGGAATAGACTGAAGTTTTATGTTGCTTACTTGTTGATCTACGGCACCAAGGAAAGAGAATATACAGTAAGTTAACAGTTTGTTGTTACTGGTCGACATGCCAGAGTGATCCAATCATAATGGAGCAGACTGAAGGTTTTATGTTGCGAACTTGTAGAGCTACATGCCGACATTAAGGAAAGAGAATTCAAGTCAGTAGATTGATGTTATACCTGCTGGTCTATATGCCAGTGTGATCCAAGCAGAATGGAACAGACTGAAGGTTTTATGTTGCGTGCTTCAGGATCCACGTGCCAGCATTAAGAAAAGAGAATACATGTATAAGTCAATAGATTGTTGTTACATACCTGCTGGTCTATGTGCCAGTGTGATCCAAGCAGAATGGAGCAGACTGAAGGTTTTATGTTGCGTACTTGTTGATCCTCATACCAGCATTGAGAAAAGAGAATACATGTATAAGTCAATATATTGTTGTTACATACCAGCTGGTCTATATGCCAGTGTGATCCAAGCAGAATGGAACAGATTGAATGTTATGTTGCGTGCTTCAGGATCCACGTGCCAGCATTAAGTAAAGAGAATACATGTATAAGTCAATAGATTGTTGTTACATACCTGCTGGTCTATGTGCCAGTGTGATCCAAGCAGAATGGAGCAGACTGAAGGTTTTATGTTGCGTACTTGCTGATCCTCATGCCAGCATTAAGAAAGGAGAATACATGTATAAGTCAGTAGATCGTTGTTACATACCTGCTGGTCTATGTGCAAGTGTGAGCCAAGCAAAATGGTGTAGACTGAAGGTTTTACTTGCGCACTTGCTGACCCACATGCCAGCATTAAGAAAAGAGAATACATGTATAAGTCAGTAGATTGTTGTTACATACCTGTTGGTCTATATGTTAGTGTGATCCAAGCAGAATGGAGCAGACGGAAGGTTTTATGTTGCGTGCTTGTTGATCTACATGCCAGCGTAAAGGAAAGAGAATGCATGTCAGTAGATTGTTGTTACGTACCTGTTGGTCTATATGCCAGTGTGATCCAAGCAGAATTTAGTATACTGAACTTTTCTGTTACATACTTGTTGAGCTACATGCCAACATCAAGAAAAGAGATTATAAGTCAATAGATTATTGTTACACACCTGTCGGTCTATATGTCAGTGTGATCCAAGCAGAATGAAACAGACTGAAACTTTATGTTGCATAATTGTTGATCTACATGCTAACATCAACGATTCAAGGAAGAAACTGTAAGGCAATAGTTTGTTGTTACTCATTGCTGGTCTATATGCCACTGTGATCCAAGTAGAATAGAACAGGCTGAAGGTTTTTGCTGCAGACTCATTTTTTAACCTTTAAAACAAGTATACGTACATTTAAACATATTTCTGCATGACACTTAAATTTTGAATTTGCACCACCTAGCATTTACCAGATTCCAAAACTCTTTAACTTACCACAATCAAAGAATAAATGCGAAATCGTTTCTGGCTGATCATTGTAAGGTTATGTACTGAGCTTATTTTTAAGTTTACAAAGGCTCTTTGATACTCCTCAGTCCAAACCTACCCGACTTTTAAACTTTAAGAAATGTCGTTCATGTGAGATGCGGACTGAACAAATGTCTTGTGTATACCACAGCAGAACTAAAGGCGAGGGTTGTGGCCACGTGAAATCGATATACACCCCCACCCCCTCCAACACACCCGGATTTTATTTACTGACCGTTCCAAGCCGGTGCTTCTGCTGTGGTTTACTATTTCTGTCTGACATTGTATGTCTTTGCATATGTATGTCCTGGTGGAAATTTTTATTTTGGATAGCCGTTGGCCAATTTTCGGGAAAGAAACTGTACTTTTGGCTCTCTGCTTGTAGTGTTTTGATTGTGGCGCCGTTGCTTTAAGCACGCCCTTTTTTCCCTTTGGTGTGTTAGGTAATTTTATCGATTCCTGATCATCGCTTTCCTTTCTATTTATACAGGTATAAGTTAATCTTGCTGGCGTGTAAATATTGCAGCACGGGATACACTATGTAACCACAAATGGTCTTCCTGTAGTTTTCTTACTGAGTGCGTGGAAAATGGAGCGTTAAATCTCATGGTGCACGAGTTGCACTAACAAACATCAATGTAGTTAAAAAAAAACTTAACTTGATTTATATTGACATATATACGTGCCTAAATGTGTGAATATTGCAAAGTGTAAGATATCTGCTAAATTATTAAGGGTAAATATCTGTGGATCCCGAAGGGCTTCTCGAAGACATGAAACTAGCCTAATGTTTTTCATCATCCAGTGCAAGCCCAAACTTTGAATTTCAATTCTTGTATTTATATTTAATATTATCAGTTTATAATCCGCTCTTATCTTGCATTTAAATTCGCTTGGTTTCCTAATATTTGGAATTACTTGTAAATTTCACTTAACGGAAGTCTTGTAACAGCCCGGCGGCAGATCTCCCGCGCTTAACGTCATGGAGGACCGACGTCACGTAAACGTATAACATTTTACAGGTGATCGCTGACATAGCCCCGCCCTAATGCGCGGCCTAGATCACGTGATAGCTCAATGTTTTGCATCAAGCTATGAACTGCAACAAAAATGACTGCTTTATCATAGACGATTACATTTAAAATGTAAATATTTATATATTTTAGAGAGTTCAGAATAAATATGAAACTTATTGCGCGTGTCGTGCGTGCATGCGCGTGCGTACGTATGAGTAAGGTTGCGATTCTTTCACAACTGGGCCCTGATAATTTATATTAACACTTAGAGTTGTGTTTCACAAACAAGAAACAAGCTGTTCTGTAAGCCCCACGACATTTTCATTATTAATATAAACCACACTCGGAAATACTTACTTCAATACATGTATGTGTAAAACGAGCCTGTTTCTCATCTCTTGTTCTTTCGATTTGAAACTTTGTGATGGTTTGGACATGTCCGAAGATGTGCAAATGACTTTTTGTATTTTGTTGGATTTTTTCTTCTGTTTTAAATTTTCGGGATTTATGACGTAATATTTTTTGTTGAGGGTTTGTTTTTGTGTTACTTAGCATCTGTGTAACAAACATTGTGCGCGCGCACTAGTCATCCTAGAGTTTTTGACGGTTCTATTTCAAACTCTGCAGACGTTATGGATACAGTCTGCACATTTGTATGCGAATTTTTCATCGGATTATTTTTCGCTCCTTTTTTTCTGGGTTTCCGATTTAGTCTGAGGGTTTTTGCGTTATTTAGTGCATGCGGTGATTACACTATGTACGCACCCCTTCCTACATTATTTGAGAGACCGATTTAAAATTTCGCAGACGTTTTGGACATGACCTGAACATGTGCATGTGATTTGTTATTTCAGATTTTTTTGCGCCGCTTTTTTCAAGTTGTGGTTTCTGACTTAGTTTTTATGGTATTTGTGTTGTATAAAGTACATGAAGTACCTACCTAGTGTGCGGTCCATAGAAACACCCCAAACCACCCTTAAACCCCCAAACTACCCTTAACCCCCTCCCAACTTGTATGATAGGGTAAGGTCAGATAGAGATGGGTTAGGTGTGTTGAAGTGGCCCGTGGTGGGTTTGGGTTAACTGGGTAGAACACAGTATGTCCAAAACCGCCAAGCAAGCCACCCCAAACTACCTCAAACATGTTAATAAAACCAAATAGCAAGACTTTTTTTATTTTTATTTATTTATTTTTTTTTTTTTTTGTTTGTTTCTTATTTTTCAGGGAAGATAGACTTAATAACAAAGTTTGGTTTTGAAGAGGTGCCGTCTGAAATCTACTCACATATCATTAAGTGACTATATTCACTTAAGAGATGACTTTAATCACTTAAGTGTCAGCTTTGTTTGAGTGAATTTTGGTAACGGTTATATGAAGCTGATTGAATCACGTCTTGCCATCAGTGTTCTGATACCCTATATTACTATCAATCTCTACACTGTCATACAGGGCAGGTATATACGTATTCCGGTACTGGAATATTTGCGCAGGGCGCAAAACTTCCGGTGTTGGAATATCTGCGCCTACCGGCCGCATATTGACCCAAAGATGGATTTTTTGCGCTGGACGCAAATAATCCTCTTTCGGATGTTTTGAATATTATTACCCTATAATGATACTGACCTTATAATAGTTTCTCCATCCTACTCAGAAAACCCAAAGATGGAATATTTGAGCATGGATTTTCTGCGTACGTACGCAAACTTCTAGTAGAGACATGGAGAATTTCTGCGTACATACGCAGATATAACACTACCGGAATATATGCACTGGGGGCGGCCGCATATTGACCCAAAGATGGATTTTTTGCGCTGGACGCAAATAATCCTCCTTCGGACGTTTTGAATATTATTATCCTGTAATGATACTGACCTTATAATAGTTTCTCCATCCTACTCAGAAAATCCAAAGATGGAATATTTGAGCATGGATTTTCTGCGTACATACGCAAACTTCTAGTAGAGACATGGAGAATTTCTGCGTACATACGCAGATATAACACTACCGGAATATATGCACTGGACTCCAAAAGTACTCAAAGCAGAGTTACGGTTCCTCTGCTCTGCACGTCGACTCATTGTGCTTTACATTTGTGTGAAGTTTCATGAAAAGGTACGAGAGTTATGAAGCGGACACGAATCACTAAGGCGCTGGTCTTAATCACCGTTCAAAGGGCAGTCACTCCAAAAGTAGGTAGACCAGAGTTACGCTTTCTTTCTTCTGCACATCTTCTCTTCATTCTTTACATTTGTGTGACGTTTCATGAAAATATCTCAATCGGTTTTAGAGTTATGGAGCGGAAAATAATGGTGAAGGCGCTAACGGACAGACGGACGGACACTCAAAATTTCTGAGGGTATAACATAACACCCCGCCACGTTTTGGTGGCGGGGCATAAAAATCTATTTGTCATCAATTAAGACATCCTTCAAATGCGCATGTGCAATGGTCTAGTTGGTTCAGATGTTTAAAAGACTTCAAATGTAAACCTTTGACTACATGTATTTGATAACAATCAACTTTTCAAGCGCCACGAATAATGTTTCATCAGACGACAATTGGTTTAATAAGGTCTGACTTTTCATGTAAATGGCCCGCTGCATACAAATTCAATATCGTCATAAAAAGAGGGTCTTAAAATATCGTCTGTTAGTCGTGTCTGGCGCTAAAAAAGTCAAGTTGTTCTATCAAATATTCGGTTCTCACAGACGAAATAAAAGATAACACACTAGGAACTCAAATTTCTGGCATTTATTATATGTCATTTCCAGTTTACGACGACATCAAAAGTAGCTGTGGTAATAGATAGTACCAGAGCCATAATCCAAACTCATAAATTACTGATATATATATATATATATATATATATATATATATATATATATATATATATATATATATATATATATATATATATATATATATATATATATATATATATGACAAATAAGAATGTTCATCTAAACAAGCTAAAAAATTGACAATTTGTTTAAGCATCCACCTGCAGATTAAATGCGAAATCTAGATCAGCATGTGATACGCGCATTCTGATCTGGTTCGTAGCTGTTCGTCCGTACATTGTTTTATTCGATACGATTTGCCGTTACCCATGGCACATCGCCGGAGTAACAGCAGATCGTATCGAAAAAGATGTACAGACGAACAGCAATGAACCAGATTTAATGCGCGGATGCACATGCTTATCTAGAACTTCACATTTTATAGCACTCTGTATTCAAATATTAGAATACGATGTGCCTGAGTAACGGCAGATCGTATTGAATGAAACAATGTATGGACGAGCAGCAACGAACCAGATCAGAATGCACATCGTCTTCTAACATTAAAATATAGCGTGGTAAAGGTTTACAGCTCTGAATGGTTTTCATGTGGGAAATATAACACCTTCATGAAAGCCCTTGAGCAAATTATTTGCCGACTGACCACTTAATTGTCATGATGTGCATTGTGCATGGTATTTGAAAGATAATGGTCCCAACAAGCAAAAATGAACCTATTCATATTTTACAAATCTGATCAGTCTGTGCATTAGCTGGAGACTGCGATTCATGTATTACAGTATGCCGCGACAGTACATTATACCAATGACCTAATCAGCGAACTGAGTAGACGCCATTCTGCACAAGACTGCGTCACGCACTCTGATCTGAGTTACACATGTACACAAATGGACATTTTCACTGGATAAGGATCTAATGAAGGGATTAGTATTGATGACATATCAAGTAGATCATCTGTTCCAGCACCATTATCGAAACGTCAGTGCATATTTTATATTTAATAAAGGAAAGAAGCATTACTCAAAACAATAATAGCAATAGGCCAGTTTCATAATCGCCAGTTTTACCGCTCTCGCTAATCCACGCAGACTGCTGGGAAAAGAGTAGTATTTTTAGGACATATCTAAATCCACGCATAATCTCAGAACGATGCTTGCGGTGTATCACAGATAGCAATGACGGATCGTCAGACCGTGACTAAGTACACAATAGAAGATTTGAAGAAATTTCCGTGTAATAAGCAGTCCTTTTATCCTTCATGACTCTCATCTACATTGCTTTTCAGTTAAATTCAGTACCCCTCCCCAAAGAAGATCGCTGCTGTCTGTATTCAGTGATCTTGAGTGTTATGGATTTTAAGTTTAATCAAAACTGATTTAAGCTCGCTTATATGCTATCGCAAACTTGTATATGAAATATATTCGCACATTCTGATCATGACCACCTCTGTTGAGCCTCGGACCCATCAATACCGTGTGATGGGTCCGAGGTTGAGCTTCCCGCAAAACGTCATTTCAATGTTTACATGTGCTGTGATCAATATACGCTACGAAAAAATATCCGGGACTTATGTTTTACTTGCTGACATTTCGATCTACGGCTTTGATTCACGGAAAAAGTCTTGGTAGTTTAGTTCTGTTTTAATATGTGTCTGTTTTGTATGCATTTCCGGCAAGAAAACGCTCTCCAACATGGTATTAGTTCGTTTTTCTCCTAAAACGGTTTCCCCGCCACGCTGTCATCTGACGTTATCATTACGAGCACGCGCTACCGTTATGAGCACGCGCCTTTTTTTCATGCGAGAGCTATAGAAAATTTAACATATTAGAAACGCGAACAGTTCAGTGTATCGTCGTACGGGGTGTATCTGAGCATCCCATAAGATGAGACTCTATACAGGGCTTCGGTGGTACTTAGAAACTGTTTTAGTGGCCAGCAGGAATAACCGTTTTGATCTGCAGATATCGCAAACGGATAAGGTACTATTTTGCTTGGGTGCTTGTCTTTCAGCAGAAAACAGTGAGCTAATTGCGTCTCTTAAGTCAGTGACAAAAATTCGACATCCGAAAATTTTGAATCGGAAAAAAGATCAATTAAAAAAAAAAAAAAAAAAAAAAAACAACAAAAAAACGCCAACAAAAAACGCCAGCTTCAGATGATAAAAGACATGACACCCGCGTGTGCATCTCGATGAAT
Source organism: Anodontia alba (assembly GCA_964016985.1). Classification (NCBI taxonomy): domain Eukaryota; kingdom Metazoa; phylum Mollusca; class Bivalvia; order Lucinida; family Lucinidae; genus Anodontia; species Anodontia alba. The sequence goes on along the minus strand of OZ024831.1, from coordinate 19,009,773 downwards.
CAGTCGGTCGGTAGAGGCAATACACAATGAGGGAAGGGGTGCATAACGGTGTCAGTCGCATGCATTAATTGCTCGACCAGTTAACGATCGCTTAAGTGTTAACTGCCAACACCTGTTCAACTACCGCTTCCTTAGCAAGTACGTAGATAACGGTACTGTCGCAGGTGTGAAAAACACGCGCCGGATTATTCTTTTAAGATGCTACCAACGGTAAGAATAACACGTTGAGGACATCAATTAAATAATCCAGGCCCACGGGGAAAAACATGCGTCCGGCGGACTCGGCTTTGGGGACTTTTAGGAATCCGGACCCGGATTTATGCATCCCGGATTCTGCGTCCCCGAGGACCATGAATTTATCACAGGTTGTAGCGAGTGTCTTTCATTTCCGCATTGTCAATACACCGCCAGCCTCGATCTCGATACAGTTCCAGAAATTTTCCGCTCGGCAATTATCGGAAATTACGATTGTGAAAAGGGTCTATTCACAGGTTTGACGTAGTTCAGTTTGGTGCAGAGCGAAAATCTCTGATTTTGATCAGGCTGCGTGGATGCGCAAGCTGATCTGGTTTGGTCCGC
>OZ024831.1:18126694-18344194 GCA_964016985.1 Anodontia alba | reverse complement strand
GATATTGACCAAGAAGAGTGGAACAGCTATAATGCATTTCTAAGGAAACTTAAAGAAGTAAAATTGCAAGAATTTCAATTCAAAATTAATAATTACATACTAGTGAAAAAATCATTTCTTTTTAGGATTAATAAATTAGATAATGATAGATGCTCCTTTTGTGATATTGAGTCAGAAACGATACCACACATATTTATTCACTGTGAGAAAGTCAAAGAGTTTTAGTCATCTCTACAAACTTGGCTACAAGCACACTCTTATATCTCTTCATTTAACTAGGAAGAATTTATTTTTCTCTAGGAAAGCAGAAAGAAGGCAAGAGTTACTTAACTACATCTAAGTAATAGCTAAATACTTTATTTACAAGACAATTTCTTTACGAATACTCTTAGAATAGAAAATTTCATAACATACTTAAAAAGATAATTTCAAGATGAAATGTATAACAAATTGTCAGCATTACACTTTGTTTTCATGTATAATAATAATAATAATAATAATAATAATAATATGAAAATATAATACTCGGAATAAAAATAAAAAAGCAGGAAAATTTAACACATCTGCTTGTGTAGATGGGATATCACAGCCTTTGGGGGGGGGGGGGGGGGGGGGGTTGGGGTGGGGGGGGGGGGGGGGGGCTTTCATGACTTGCAAGAAGATGAAATTATGACTCGTCAAAATTGAACTCCCCCTCCCCCCTCCCCCCCGGGTGTTGTTTGCGTTGTGGGGAGGTCATGCAAAGCCAAAAATATATTGGAAAAAAAAAACATTGTTGGTCATTTGTCAAAAAGGCTTCACAGGTAAGCTGGGAGTTTTCTTCATCCAGATAACCCTTAATATTATTATATTCGCAGATCTAATGAATTCGGGGGGAGGGGGGGGGGGGCGGGGGGGATTGCCAGCTATATTAGTTGCTTTTAGATAACACACACACACACACACACACACACACACACACACACACACATTAAAAGGAACGGAGATTTTTAAACATTGCTGGAAAAAAGCAATATTCTTCATAAAAGTAAGAGGAAAAAAATCGAGACATGACCTTCTGTGGAAGGATTAAAAGAGAGAGAATGGTTAATTGCATTGTTAAACAGTTTTTGTATATGCCTTATATGCAATTTAGAGTTAAATAAAGTCATCCCCCCCACCCCCCCCCCCCCCCCCAAAAAAAAAAGACAAAACTATATTTAAGTGGATTCTGATGACTCCTCTAAGATGAACTTAGTCAGGATGTTGTGTAACCACAAATGATGGCCTCGTGAGCTTTTCAGTTTTCTGCTTTTAACGTAGCTAATTGGTTCTCTCTAGCTGTTTTTCTGACTTCTGAGATAGATAGATTTATCGTAGCCGAGTGTTTGTTTGTTTGCTTATGTTGAGGTTTTACGGCCCAGTCAACCCAATGGGGTCATGTCGAGCGCGGTCAATATACTTAACCACACTTTTACTGGGCAGGCTTAGTCCTCTAAGCGGTTAACTAGTTTTGTGCACATTCTTTGGCCAGAAACTGACAACTGACCTTCTTGAATCAGTGGAAGGGAGAGATTAACTGAAGAAAATATTTATGATCAATCTCCACGAAATAGAGTTTCCGACCCGACGGGGGGTCGAATCAGCAACATCCTGATCGTTAGTTGGATGTGCATCCAACTGAGCCACCTTACTACTTATAAGTTTGGACAGAATCGCTTCGATCCGGTTTTTAGATATTACATTATAGCAATACGTACGTCGTACTCTCAAGGCAAGACTGTAATACATGTCTTTTTACACAATTTGATGGCTGGTTGCTTAGTAAAAGTTGGTACTTATGAGTGTAAATAGGCTGTGCTTCGTTTAAAAACTATGAGCCGGCACATAATTAATGACCCAATGGTTTTCCGATTTATGTTTGTTCAAATGAGCATGTACAGTTCCCTACTGGGGCTATAGACATGCTTTGTTTGCCTGAAGCTTCCTCAAGATGCCAACTACATGTCTGTGAACAGCAAAGGCTCTGCCGAGACTGCGCTTATGCGCAGGCTCGCCTGAGCCTTTGCTGGTCGCCTATACTTGTAGTAAGTACCTTTTCTCATGTGCTGGCTCAAATGAAGCTACGCAGGAAATGCCAGAATCAGCTAACACCTGAACAGTAATAGCTTTGCTATCCAAAGGACGCCAATCGAAGATCAGGCTGAATTGCGTATTCTCAGGGCGTGCGTGTAGTAATATACATCACGAAAACATGCCTATAAAATTTTGACCCCCTTAAACCCCACTTTTATATAGTAAAACTGGGGTCTACAGGGGTATGCAGTATTTTTCTTATTTCTGCTCAAAACATAGATTGTGGGTACTCGTTAGAACCGCCTCATCGAGGCGGTTCTAACGAGTACCACAATCTATGTTTTGAGGAGAAGTATGAAAAATATCGGGATTTTTTGTCTGAAATTTTTCATTTTTTGGTGGTAAAATTTTCAGTATATTTGAATAGGCATGTTTTCATAATGTAAATATTACCCAGGAAAGGCCACAATCTCGAAGCACAACTTTACCGAGGTAAAGAAAGAAGAAATGAGGAACAAACAATAGGAGACAATTTGCATGAAGTGTCAGATCCTATTTTCCAGGAAAAATAAGAAAAGTATAATCAGTTTGTCGTCTGCTTAATATGCCCATAGCGTGGTTAGTGTTAATTTAGTTTTACTCGATCGAAATCTCACCTTTTATTCTGATGCGGTTGAAAATTAATTTTGCCTTGCTTCAGTCCATAAGCGTTATACATGTATGAAAAGAGATAAGAATGTGTTGATGAAAAGGTAATATCTGAAAAATAATAAGTCAACGATTTTATGTAAAAGTATTCCTTCAGATAATTAAAAGTCGTCAGCTTGTCAGCAAATTATAACGCACGTTTCCTGTTAGATGCCATGCGTATATGTTAATTTAATTAGTTAGTTTTTATTGAAGCTTTGCTGACGCTTGAAATATTTTTCTTATTTTTTCCAGGAAATAGGTATTGACAGATCATGCGAATTGTCTCAATGGAGGCCATTTGCATGTAATGTCAAATCGTGTTTTCTAGGAAAATTAAGGAAAAATATCATCAATTTGTTGCCGGCTGAGTTCGCCCAGAGAGTGGTACATGTACCTGTTGCTCCACACCTGTTTTGCCAACTGAAACTAAACGTATGTCTCATTTACAGAACCCTGGAGGTAGCTTATTTTAATACCAACACATTTTCCGAACAGTACTGGATTTTTTTTATCTGGGGGGCATTTGGAACTTAAGGATAGCAGAATATAATGTATATGTATACAGATTTAGTAAATATTGGGACACATTCTTCATGTAAATGCTACCACACAACACACATGAACAAGGGTACACGGTATATAAAAGTCTATACCGGTTATCCTTGGAAACAACACACACGTCAAAGAACGAAAATCAAAGCCCCATTTTCTTTGATGTAAATGTATATAAAAATCATATCCAATGTTTTTTTATGTTTATATTCTTTTATGTTTATATAATGTCAGTGTTGGACTTAAATCTCTTCTGCAACATGGCCTATAGGAACCTGAATTTTATAGTGACTTTGATATAAATTCTGAAAAAAAATATATGCTTGCAATGATTTTAGCACTCAATTTCGTAAAATCATTCTTCGATATATAAAGATTGGGTACAACATAAATGTAACACGACAGATTACATGCATGGTAGTTCACCCAATCACGGTTAAAAACTTTGCTTCCCTCTTTGGTTGCACGCCGGCGGGTCGGGCCTCAGACTCTATGACGGCTCCGGCCTATAGACTCTTAAGGGAGTCGGTTGATGCTTGATGCTCTGGCTCTGGTCGGGCCCACCGGAGTCTAACTGTTTTCTTTTGCCTCAGCATTTCAGTTATTTCTTGCTGTCGAGTGACCATCGTTTTCATCTCTGTATTCGTTTGATTTTTATGTTCTCGGAGATGTTGCACTGATGAGTTAGGAATCCTTCACGCAGACTGAACAAATGTCTTGTGTATACCACGGCAGAACTAAGGGCGAGGGTTGTGGCCACGTAAAATCGATTTAAGCACCCCATCCCCGCCCCTAATATTTTTTACTGACCGTTACAGAAGGCGGTGCTACTACTATGGTTTACTATTTCTGTCTTTGTATGTTTTTGCACGCATGTCCAGGTGAAAGTGTTATTATGGATAGCCGCTTAGCCAGTTTTTGGGAAAGAAACTGTCCTTTTGGCCTTCTGCTTGTAGTGTTTTGATTGTGGTGCCGTTGCTTTAAATGCGTCTTAATGGTGTCTTGGAACGGAAGGTTTTAGTGTATCGATTCCAGATCATCCCCTGCCTTTCTATTTATAGCAGATGATGGGAACTGCGTTGAGCTCCGAGACTACCGTAGAACAGAACCGCAGATTTCCATAAAACAGAATCGCATATTTATATGAAAAGCGTTTGACTACTTCTAAAGCAGTTCAAAAAGTCCACAATTATTTCTCTTACATCTGGACTGTCTCTGAATGTTTTGAAATTCTAAAAACTTTGCTTTTGTTAACAGTTGTTTTAAGTTTTATTTTCCTTTTGCTTTGTGCTCTTGATCAATTTGCAAGGTCCTGTTTTATACCTGGGCTCAGTTGTTCAAAGTTAACGACATCGTTAGTTAACGATTCGTTAAAATTTACATCGAGAGATACACAAATATGCTGAAATTTGTTGCTAAAAAAAATGTGAGTAGCTTTTGCAGTGCAAAAGCTATATACTCACATTTTTTTCAGCAAAAATATCAGAATATTGTGTATCGAATCTCTAAAACAGTTAACGAAATGACCCTTAACGAGCTCGTTAAGCTGACGACGCTTTGAACAACTGGGCCCTGATTTTCGTTCTTTTATGTGACCTCTGTTTCCAAAGGCAACCTTTTAGAATTTTATTTTAATATTTCTTGCGTATAGTTGTCCCTTTCAATGTTGTTGAAAGCGTTTCAGGGTTGTTTAAAATCTACTGCATTTCTTTGATCCTGTGTACCTATACATAGGCTAAACATTTTTTGTCGTTTTTTTTATCCTTTACACATCTAGCAGACTTTTGTTCAATGGCTTTCTCCATGCTGGTTTTTATCAGACAGTTAATTCCGAAGTTTCAGAAATAATTGCCATTCTTTAAAGCTTTATTCAGCACATCTTTCTTGGAATCAAAAATTCGTGTTTGGGATAACATGATGAAATAAACATAACTATCTAAAATAGGTACTTCCTTTATACTTTACTCTATCATAAAATGGTCATTTACATGGAATCTAAGTACGAAAAATCTCATGTAATGTGTTGAGATTTTTTAAGGATTTTCCAAAGCGATGAAACTACTACGTATCCCTTCAAAAGGTCTTCAAATTCATATCCTAAACCGGGCCCAAGCGGTTTGGGCTATAATTCTCAAGACTATTGTTTCAACTATTCAACTGTAAGGGTTACATATGTTGGCGCCATTTTTGTGCCCATGGCAGGTCCTTTCTTCATCTATAGAATCAATCTTTAATACATTGTTGTTATCTTGATTAATTTTTTATGAATTCATAATGAATTCCTTATAAATGACCCTGCCAATTTATTCAGAAACCGGTCCTAGCGTGAACATGACGTTTATACAACATCGCAATGCGTTATAACGTTGCATCGAAGTTAATGCGACGTTGTACAAATGTCGTGTGTACGCTTGGGTATAGTATTATTCGTTGGTTTCTAGATCCAAAACTATACGTAAAGTTACCCAGGAAAGGCCAAAATCATGCAGCAGAACCTTCCCGAGGGGTGGTGTGGTCGGGGGCAGGGAGGGTGTGTTGGGTGGGATGGGGGGCGGTATGGGTGCGAATGAAGAAGAGATAAACAAACAATGAAAAGACACAATAGAACGATTTTAATATCTGGCAAAGAGGAACTGTAACTGAGGAACAGCGTTCGAACGGTCAGCAGAAAAAACTACCAAATTATAACGGAATACGAGGGTCCTGCAAAAAGTTTTGTCTCTGGGTTCGGATTGCTTTGGTGCTACGTTTTATCAAACATATTTATATTACAAACCTTCAAAGTATTCCCGCTTTACTAAAACACATTTTTGTAACCTTTTTACCCAGTCGCGAAAAGCAGATAAATAGTCTTCTTTTGGTATCTGTTGGAGACACTGATAAATAGCGCTGCCAAGAGAACTTCTAGACGTATACTTATTTCCAGAAAGCATTTTCTTAAGCCTTGGAAATAAAAAGAAGTCACAGGGACTCAGGTCAGGTGAATAAATTGGATGGTTTAAAACTTTCACCTTTTCAGAAGCCAAAAAGACTTAACAACCTCACACTTATGAGAGGAGGCGTTGTCATGTAAAAGGTGGACTCCTGACCATCCTTTGCCTGGTCGTTTCTTATTGTAAAACTCTTTCACTTTCTTCAGTATAGAATTCTTGTAGAATCGGTCAGTGACTGTATGACCAGATGGACAAGGCACTTGAACGACTGGCCCACTTGAATTAAAGAAAATTGCGTACAACATCTTTTTCGAACTTATGTTTCTTTTGGCAATACATCGGCGTTTTTTATCTATTCGCTTCCTAGCTTTTTTTCAGCCCTTCTTTGTGGCTCAAACACGTGCACCTAGGTTTCATCACCTGTTAGCAAGTTAGAAACAACCCGACTATTACAGCCTTTGTATGTTTTCAAAAGTTCCCGAGCACATTTAAGGCGTTGTGTCGTTTTCTCCTCAGTGAGCAAATGAGGTACCCACCTAGCGTAAACCTTTCTCAGCTCCAAACTTTTTTTTCAGAATTGTTTGCACACTGCCTTCTGATATACCAGTACAACTAGCTATATCTTTGACAGACATTCGCGCATCCTGTTCGACCACAATCTTTACAGCAGCGATGTTAGCCTTGGTAACAGAATTTTAGGCCTTCCAGGACGGGTATCATCTTCAACAGAAAATTTCCCAGCTTTAAAAGTTTAACCCACCTAAACACTGTGCGCACTGAAATGGTCTGAGGTCCATATATACCACACAATTCATTAAATATCTGCTTCGAATCTATATTAAGCCTAATGCGGCATTTAATATAGCTACGAATTTCAGTCTTCTGGTCCATGTTCCAATGTAACAAGTAAATTGGTCAGTGTATATGACTGCATCTATTTCAATTTGAAATAACTCGGTCAGTTGGAAAGCAATTTGCACGAAATGAACGGGTATCGTTAGCTATTCAACACACCAGTCAAGTGCAGTGAAGCATTTTAAAATATACCTGGGATAGAACTGAAGGCCTATTAGTGACAGAACTTTTTGCACGACCCTCATATTTGAATAAATTGCTTTCACGTCAGTCCAAACTAAGACTGTATATTTTATAATTTTGTCTGGAAAATAGTTTCTGGGTCTACGCTGTTTCCCAGGCCTGTCTCTCCCAATACTTAGGCTAAACAGAGCAGATGGTCGATTCCAAAGAGCAATCCTTACTCATCAGCTAGTCATTAACATTTACCATGCTACGGGAAAATTCAGAGGGCGACACATTGATGATACTTTTCTTATTTTTCCCAGAAAAAAGGATCTGATAGTTCATACACAATTTGCATGAAATGTCAAAACCTGTTTTCTGAAAAAAAAAAAAAAAAAAAAAAAAAAAATAAGAAACTGTTTCAATATGTCGTCTGTTGAGAACTTTACTCAGAGTACTATGCATTAAAGCACAATTTGCCAAACGTAGTCTTACATGAAGGATAACAACCTATTCTTGTAAATAACATGACCTTTCATTAATATCGATACCTGTCTCCATAAATATCAACAGAATTATACCGCCCACTGAGAAAGGCACCTATGCTTTCGCTTATTTCAGCAAGAACAAACACAAGTTAGGGCAAATGAATTTCGCCGTCACCACACATATACACTTTGGTCAGCACATTCACGGTTAACACGTACCATATTAACCCTGCGTATTCAGACATCTAAACCCGATGCCATCTTTGTCTTAACATTTCAATAAGTCCATTTTATTACTTGTTGTTGAGCCTTCATTTGTACACAAAACTGCTGGTGGGAGGCAAACAGTGTAGACCCTAATTAGACGCTGTAATCTGCGCCGTCCGATCTAATACTAGTTAATAGTTAGCGATACATTAATACAGTGAGTATGTGACAGAAATTCAATATTTAACGAAATACGGGAAGCAAGAACATGTTTGTGTTGCTAAAATATTACAAAAACACGCCTATTCAAATATACAGAAAATTTTACCTCCAAAAACTGAAAATTTTCAGATAAATAAATTCTGATATTTTTCATATTTCTGCTCAAAACATAGATTGTGGGTACTCGTTAGAACCGCATCCGCCTCGCGGAGGCGGTTCTAACGAGTACCCACAATCTATGTTTTGAGCAGAAATAAGAAGAATAATGTATGCCCCTGTAAACCCCAGTTTTACTGTATAAAAGTTAGGTTTCAGGGGGTCAAAACTATACAGGCGTGTTTCCGTGATGGTGACCAGCGAAGACTCAGTTCAGCCTGCACATCCGCGCATGTGCCTACAAATTTTCATGAACATATCTTGAATAGTTTTCAACGTCTCCAGGGGAAACAAAACAACTATTGTCAAACTTCAAAGGGGAATAACTAAAAAAAAGATAGACAAGAGTTACGTTCCTTGTGATCTGCACAATGCACATCATCTGATAATGCTTTATATTTCTGTAAAATTTCATGAAAATATCTTAAAAGGCTTTCTACTTATACAGTGGCAGCGAAACTACCATTGTCAAATTTTAAAGTTTTATTTATTGTCTTTCGGACTATTGAAACCATTCTGATATATTTGGAAATTTTGGAAATCTAGTCCCATTTGAGCCGATGCTAGTGGAAGTATGCAATCCTGCAAGCTACATTAATATCAAAAGAATAGTCTCAATGAAACCTCAATGAAACCGAGACTCCCAGTTTATGTATCATCAGCTGCAGTGAGGTCAAATATAATATGTAAAGTTTGCTCTTGGAAACGAAGAACACAATTTTTCGTTTCCAAGAGCAAACTTTACACATTTTATTTCATTACGAAAACATGCCTATATAATGTTGACTCCTTAAACCCCACTTTTATATAGCAAAACTGGCGTTTACAGGGGTATACATTATTTTTCTTATTTCTGCTCACAAACATAGATTGTGGGGACTCGTGAGAACCGCCTCGCCGAGGCGGTTCTAACTAGTACCCACAATCTATGTTTTGAGGAGAAATATGAAAAATATCAGACTCTTTTATCTGAAAATTTTCAGTTTTTGGAGGTGAAATTTTCTATATATTTTAATAGGCGTGATTTCGTAATGGACTTCACTGCAGCTGATGATACGTACTTTGTGGCATCCGTAGTTGTCTTTTCGTACTTCACCATAGTGCAGTTTTTATACGCATTTTCCTTCGAATCATTGAGCCCGTTCTGGTATATAGGAAATTCAGTAATCTGCTTTAGCCGATGAAAAAGGAGTATTCAGCTGTCATATGAAGAATCTAAATGCACTTGAGACTCTGATTTAGTGTATTCTTTGTTTCCAAATGCAATTCTTATACAGTCAAACCTCAATAACTCGAACAGCGATGGCTCGTTTACCGTGACTAATTCGAACTCATTCTTGAGCCCCTGCGAAATTCTTCCGATAGCTCAAGAAAACAAATATTCAGGGAAATTTTCTTATTTTATCATGAAATTGTGTGTTGTGTGTACTCATAAGAATCGCCTCATCGAGGCGATTCTAATGAGTACACTCAGCATACAATTATTGTGTAGAAAATCGAGAAAAAAATCCCTAAATTATCGCTGTTTGCTTCCTGACCTGGCACCATGATTAACCTCAGAGGCTCGAACTACCCTTGTCTCGAACAATTTTCTATGGTCCCAAAGATGTTCGAGCCATTGAAGTTCGACTGTAGTTTTTAGTTGAGAAATGAGTTCCCATACCAGTAGTATAAAGTATAGTTTTAGTTACTTCCGTATTAAGAACCTGTAACACTGTAACACTCTGTTGCAATATTTAAAGTACTTGTTCAATACGTACATCGTAAACTTAGTATTTATTTACATCGCGGCATGTGAAATATGCTTTTGGAACATACACGGCCTGTGAAAACCCAGCGCAGTCTATGCCGCCATATCTGTCATCAACTCGAATCACTGGAGACTGAAAAATACATAGTTGCATAGCAAAACAATTATTACCAATGCGTGCTGCTTCTCTTGTTCTTTACTGTTCCTCATATGCCTTGAAATACCATTTCTCATGAAGTTCATTTATTACTGTCCTGAAATTTAATCCTTTCTTGTGCAGAGTTGAAAATGCAAGATAATGACAGATGCCGATGTTGAAAGGTGACAGCTTTGATAGTTTCATTGCTTACAAGCATTTTTTGTTAGTCTCCTGTATTCTCTTTACTGAGTGTTTGCTTATGATACTACAGATATAAAAAAAGATCCTGGTACAATACCAAAATGCCATCCGGGATAATTTACATCTCTTGTGTGTGCACTTTGCCTTTAAGAGCTATGAAATATCGCTTTACCCTTAGTATTCGAACAGACATGCCTAAACAAACACTGGCCTAAATAAAACGCCCTCTGATCAGGATCCGCCTTGTTAGTCATCTACCGATTTTTAGACACACCACCAGGTAGCAAAACTGACTTGTGTATTCTAGGACGCGTATGGTAAGAAGTAAAGGTGTCCAAATATTAAAGTTAAATGCGATAAAACAGTCCCGGACTGCCTCCTGAAATTACATCAAGAAAACATTTGCTTATAATGGCAAGGCTGTCGAAAATTATTTTGACGCTCTTGCTACGCACTCTGCATTATACGTGCATTCCCCTGGAGATTTGTCAAAGTTTACACTGGCAATATTTTAGTCTTACGATCAAAGGAAAATAGATTTGATCATAACTCTAGGAAGGTGCTTGGATCTTAAATTGCTTTCAACGTTGACCTTTAAAAGCACATTTAGATAATACTATCATGAGAATTCTGTTGGACTTATTTGCATATATTGAATGCACTTCGTTTAATTTGAATCGAAACGTTATGACAAAAATGTGTGAAAAATAAATTGTGTTTATCTGGAACTGTAGTCTGTAGGTGTTGCCTAACTTGCCAGTGGATCAACACAAAACTCATACAGACCAACTGTTTGAGAAAACGAAAATACGTATAAACACGGTGAGCCCGACGATAGAAGAGATTCGATAAAAGCGTTATTTGAGATGTTAATATTGCATTTCAGAACTTATCATTATCCGCTAGAGTGAGGAACGAAATAAACCAAGTAAAGAGAAAATAGAAATGAAGTCATCCAGAAATGCCTTATCACGAAGTGCTGCTTTCCCGAAGCAGCCTAGAGAAAGATGAGGAACAAACAATGACAATACCCTAACAGTGGCATAGTTGCAATGGCCGGCATAATAGCAAAAAGTCTGCAACAGAGAAACTCTTGGAACAGTTAGACGAAAGATCTTATTAGAACTGTTTTTGTTTGTAAATTGAAGATCTTCGTTAGTTTGATAGATAAAGACTTACAGTCGACTCTCGTTATCTCGAATAACCTGAAAATCTGGTCCCCGTTTTAACATGGAAGTCTAACAACAGGTAATACAATGTCGTGGAAAAGAGAAGAAAGTGCTCCTATTTACTACAATATTTTCAGTATATTTCTAACTTCAGGAGTTAAATTACTTATTCATTTTTAAATGTGGTTGTTATGCCCCCGCCATTCGAAGAATGGTGGGAAGGGCATATATTGTTACCCCTGTCAGTGCGTCCGTCTCCGTCCGTGTCTAGTGTTAACAATTTGTATTTAAGTTTTCAGGCGGGGGCATCCTTTGAAAACAAACAACACACAAACTCACGAAAATCGGAGACTCGGTTTGATTGAGTCTCTTCATCAGCCTGCGTGACGGCTACTTCCTCAATCTGTTTCACATTACGTAAACACGTCTATACAAATGTATAGAAAATTAGAAAACATAGATTGTGGGTACTCGTTAGAACCGCCTCGGTTTTGAGCAGAAATCAGAAAGATAATGTATACCCCTGTAAACCCCAGTTTTACTATATAAAAGTGGAGTTTAAGGGGGTCAATATTATATGAGCATGTTTTCGTGATGAGCCCATCGTGGTTCTACTTGTTGTTGTGCCTTGTGCTCTGGTTTTAGATCGCCACTGACCCTCTGCTTTCATTCATCATAGTGTTTGCGTTTCGTGTCAGTGGTTTAAGCCGCTCCTCAACACACTAGTGTTTTCTACTGAACGTTCCAAGATTGTTCCTCTGTTGCTGTTTGTCTTTGCTTGCGCGTCGGTGGTTTCATATGTGTCATTTGCAGTTCTTCTTTCTTCCTACATTCTTTATTATTTTACATATTTTATTTCATTACGAAAACATGCCTATATAACGTTGACCCCCTTAAACCCCACTTTTATATAGCAAAACTGGGGTTCACAGGGATATACATTATTTTTCTTATTTCTGCTCACAAACATAGATTGTGGGGACTCGTGAGAACCGCCTCGCCGAGGCGGTTCTAACGAGTACCCACAATCTATGTTTTGAGGAGAAATATGAAAAATATCAGACTTTTTTATCTGAAAATTTTCAGTTTTTGGAGGTGAAATTTGTTTAAGTCATTGTTGCGGCTCGTATATTTTGTGTCTGACCTTACTTGTCTATGGCTGCGCTCAGCTCACCGTGCTTCTATTGCTAATTTTCTTCTTTTTTGTCTGACTCAATTTGTTGTCGAACCCTCAGCTTTGTAAATCACAGCGTTGAAATATTAATTTATGTTTTCTATATTGACCCACTGCTAAGTTTGGAAACTCATACGCGAACAAGAATTACATGTAGTTGGAAGTGTATCAGGATTAAGGGCGATCATTGCCTCTCACTAAAACCAGGTTTTAGCCTTCCTCTACGATTTTACTGGTAACAATTTATAGACAGTTCCTCGTCATTAATTCGTTCTTTACCATTGATTCTACTATAGTATCCACTGATTCTGTAAGCGGACAACGAAGGCCCAGATAAGCCTGCGCAATTGCGCTTGTTGATAAGGGCCTGCATTGTTCAAACATTGCTCAAATTGCAAATTGCACAAATTGCAAATGGTCCGCAAATTGCGTTGTTCGCAAAATAAGTAGAATGTTGCTGCTTTCATTTGCTCGTTCTCGTTTCGATGTAGTGAAGTATTATTCAGCATTGTGATCACCTTGTTGGGGGAGAGAGGGCTACTTACCTTGTTTTTCTTTGGTCCGATGCGTGTGTGCTTTCTGTCTTGGTTTGTTTGCTCGTTCTCTTGGTGTCGTTGATGGGCTATATTCTGTGTTTGTGGCGCTTCCTGGACAGCTTCTGTACTATTATATTGTTGTCATTTCATGCAAGTAACCCCTATTCTATTGCAGAGGGAAGTCTGTGTTCCATTATTCAAACCATTTCCTATATATTTATGAAATTTCACACAAATTGGCTGCTTTGGAGCCAATTTGTATAAAATGTCAAATCCTATTATCTGAGAAAAATAAGAAATAGTGCTATCAATTTGTCTTCAACTGAATTTGCGTGGGGAGTGATAATGGTTTAACATCTCATCACGAAAACATGCCTATATATTTTTGACCCCCTTAAACCCCACTTTTATGTAGTAAAACTGGGGTTTACAGGGGTATATGTTATTTTTCTTATTTCTGCTAAACATAGAATGTGGGTCATCGTTAGAACCGCCTCGACGATTTATGTTTAGAGCAGAAATATGAAAAATATCAGAACTTTTTATCTGAAAATTTTCAGTTTTTAGTGGTAAAATGTTCAGTATATTTGAATAGGCGTGTTTTCGTAATGTATTACATAGAAACTACCTTAATAATTTGTGGTACTGAAACTGGCCAACAGTATTCCAGATCAGACGCGCCACATACAGCTTCTGATCTGTCTGTGTTCTGTTTGCATACTGCTATGACCATTTTGTCTTGAATATGTTATGTATTCACATAAATGGTACAAGTTTAATTTTTATCACAATATTGTACCAATGATTACATGGGGAATGATGCAGCATCCATCGTTGTATTTATTGTGATACAATATTTAAAATAACATGCAGACTGCTTAATCATTTCAGCCCAAAACAGATATCTGTGCAAACAGAGTAGATCCTGTGTGAGACTTCTCATCAGGATTTACACTGTTTGCCGTTCTGTTTTTGAGCTTAGATTGAAATCCCTAAATACAGCAGTGGACATGTCCAAATTCAAGGATGAAGTCCACTTTAGAATCTCAGGGATGAAAGGGTTAGGGTTTAAAGGTTTCTTACAATTGAATGATCTTTAATATAACGAAAACACGCCTATTCAAATATATTAAAATTTCACCTTCAAAAACTGAAAGTTTTCATATAAAAAATGGTATTTTTTATATTTCTGCTCAAAACATAGATTTAAGGTACTCGTAAGAACCGCCTCGCCGAGGCGGTTCTAACGAGTACCCACAATCTATGGTTTAACAGAAATAAGAAAAATAATGTATACTCCTGTAAACCCCAGTTTTACTACATAAAAGTGAGGTTTGGGGTGTGTCAAAATTATACAGGTATGTTTTCGTGATGATGTAACAGCGAGTTGAACATGCCTCCGGTAAATAGCTTCAAATTGGTTTTATTATCTGTGAGGTAATCCATAAAATTATATTGGCTGTGTGTCTCTCTGTGCTTACTTTGTATACACTATTATATAGCATTACCAACGCCAAGTTTGATTTCGGATCAGATTTTGCTGTATAATATTCAACTGTAACGGGTTTGAAATTTGCAACACTTGGCATCCGTACACTGTACAGGAAAAAGCAAAATTTAATAATTTCGTACACTGTTTTGTATCGAGATTTAATTGTTTTTAGGCACCGCGATGACAGTATGCCGTGTTTGACCTTCCGTGTTCTGCTTTTCGCTTCCCACATATGGGATGATACCTCCTAGGGGTATCCCACGTGCTATTTTAAGCTAGGAAAGAAAAAAAATCGTGAAAAGTCTTCGATTTGTGATTTTTTTATTTAAGTTTTGTTAACAAACTTTCACAAGAACAAGAAAATAAGTAACATTTTAGTGTGATAATTAGTGTTTTCTTCCAATTCACAGCATTGTAAGTCACCAAACAAAATACACGGGTACGCAGTTAAATGCACACACACGCTCACACGCACACACACACATACACACACTGATCTTGGCAATGTACAATTCACATATATCTGAAGTGAAGACACGTTTGATGACGAGGCGACTCGTGAGAACATCGACGAAGGGTCTGCGTACAGTCTGATCAGGGTCTAATTTGGAGTAGTCGGTCATTCTTTTACATAATATGTACCTATTTCTGGTTTTGAATGCATTTCTTTGGTCAACTTTAAACCGTGCAATATCTAAAATGTCTAAAACTATAAGTAAAGCTGCAAAAAAAAAAAAAAAAAAAAAAAAAATCTGCAGTCCACGGAGCACAGCCATCCCGAGGCACCAAAATAATGAGGGACGAGGAACAATGACAAAACAAAAGCTACTTGTTTACGATTAACGACCCATCAATTACACCATGTCGTAATAACGTCGTTTTGACGCGCGCGTCCACAATGGCATTTCTTTGTTCGTGCGTCTGTGGTTTTATTTAAAACCACCGACGCACGAACAAATGACTGCAACAGCGGAGCCGCCTCGGTGCGGTCAATAGAAAAAAATCTAGGGCTCAAACAGTGCTTTAATGAATAGTGTAATTAAAAAAAGATCCCTGAATGGACACGCCTCCAAGTGAGATCACACTGACCAATAAAGTATTTACCTTGTCATTGTGGACGCGTCAAAACGACGTTATTACGATGTGGTGTAATTAATGGGTCGTTAATCGTAAACAAGTAAGCCTGGTTCAGTGAGGTTGAGTGTAATTTGGCATTTTCTTGAAGTAATAAGTCACTCAGTCAGGCAGTGTAGACAACAGAGCAAGAATTCTATACAGTTTAATGAATACCATTTATCAAATCCAATATCCAGTTTTCAAGACAGTTACGTGCGTTTTCAAATGTTTGTTTCAAGCGAGTACGTGAGTATTTTAATTTCCAGATACGGTGTTCGGTCCTGCTGAGTCATAAACTGACATGTCACACAACATCCTTTCCCCGCGTCACGTGAACTTTTGTTTATAAACCAACCCTTTGATTACCTCTTTCTACCATATAAAGTCTTGATTTAGGGGTTTGCCTGATTTCTGAAAAATCAAGCGTTTCTATTTATGGTTATGTTTAAAACCTCAGAAGCAATTTACAATACCTTTAACTCTTTCCCCGCTAGTGGCGACTTTTTCGTCTGCTGATAACCTTTGCAAACAGTTTGGACCCAGATCAGGCCCGACAAAACGTCGGTCCTGATCTGAATCCAAACTGTTTGATACTCTGATGGTATTCCTGATTTTTTTTTTTTTGAAAAAGCTTGCAAAAATACCCAGCATGCAAAGTTCGAGTTAATGAAACTGCTTATTGAGGTGAAGTCTAACTGTGGAAGCACATTAGAAAGGTTTCTAAATGCAAGGCTTAAATTTTAAACTGCTGATTATTAATAAACCCAAACAACCTTTAAAATACTTTTTTTTTTATTTTTCACAGAAAATCAGACATAAAATTTTATTCAAATGGTCTTAATGATAGTAAGAAACATCCGATAAAATTGGAATGACCTGTCGTCTTATTTTCTGTGCAAAATCTGAAGAAACTTCCATCACGAAAACATACCTCTATAATATTGACCCCCTTAAACCCCACTTTTAAATAGCAAAACTGAGGTTTACAGTAGTATACATTAGTTTTCTTATTTCTGCTCAAAACCAGATTGTGGGTACTCGTTAGAACCGCCTCGGCGAGGCGGTTCTAAAGAGTACCCACAATCTATGTTTTGAGCAGAAGTATGAAAAATATCAGATATTTTTATCTGAATTTTTTCATGTTTTGATGGTAAAATTTTCAGTACATTTGAATAGGTATGTTTTCGTAATAGCCGCTGATTTCCATCTGATGACTTGGCCTACAGCGGACAATCGCTTAAATATGCATGAGACGGATCGCGTAATGCAAATTATCAAACTTTTCTTGATTAATTATTTCCGAATGAATACTTAAGGCATATTGACCTCTGTTTACATGTACAAAGAGTGGGCTAAAAGCTTATTCTCATTGTGAGGCTAGTGGTGAAACTAAGATAGAAAAGACCTTCGTGCCATATAAAACGGACGGTTACAGCTAATATTTTGACAGTCTGACCAGGATTCGTTAATATATTGCTACAGATTCCATTGATTTTATATGTGGAATACGGAGAACCTGATCTGCAATTTCGGTTCCTGTATGACATATTGGCCCTTTTCTGGATTTCTACATAATATGTTTACAAGTGATATTGTCACATAGCAAAGCAAAACACGTACTTTATAATACCTACTACAGATCTGTACCATTTCATAGTCAGTTTTTTTTTATTGGCGATTGACAACCATAACGTTAACAAGTCCATTTTATACCAAAAAGGGTAAGAGAAATGTCAAGGGAGTGCCACAATCACAAGCAGCAGCTCTTCCCAGGCACCAAGAGGAAGAGGAAACAGACAAAACCAAACAAGCGGAAATGAATGAACAAACGTACGAAAAGCACTACGATTAGCTCTCTCTTCCCCAAGCGAGGTAACCCCAACCCATTGTTCTCCCTATTATATATAGTTTTCCTCCTTTTCTTCATATTATATACAGGAAATATGATGGCTTAGACAGGTCAAGATAAGAGAGATGGCTAGATAAATAAATTATTGATTTCTCCATGAAAAGCCGTTACGGTTGCACAGCAGAACTTTTTCAATATATTATATATATTATTACAAGTGAGCTAGCTTTCTACGTTAACCTACTTTTACCTATACTGGAAAGTTGTTGACCCGACAGGATACCTGTCGGGCCGATAACGGTCCGATATAGGTTTGAATAGATTGCTAGTTAGGTTTATGGTTGGAAAAGTGGGTTATATAAAGGACTGGCCTGGAAGTATATATTTCAGATATATCTCTTAACGCACTAAATAATCAATTATTTAAAAGAGATATAAAGAACCATTTAATCCCTACAGACCAATACAGATACATTTGCAGAGTTTAGATCCAGATGAGATGCTCGTAATGAGACGTCTCATTACACTGTTTGCCATTTTTTCTTTTTTAATTTTAAATTGAAATTTATAATTTTGGATTAGTGGGTATGTCCAAATTCATGAATGGAAGAAGGATAAAAAGGTTAAGAATAGTCGTACTAATGTATTTAACCTGTTTGTTTAACTGAAGCTGAATAAGAGCAAAAACGTTTCGTCACAATTTAAAACATATTGTTATCAACTGATATTGTTTTCGTTTGATATTTCCATGCTTTATTTTGTTTAAAAATTCCTCTAAGGCTTTTGTTTATATTTCAGTACACTTCTCCTCTCTGAAAGAATGACTTCTTCTTCTGTATGTTATTCCACGACATGGTTTAGCACCGAGCATTGATACGTGCCGTGTGGCATCTTCAATACCAGCTCTGTTAGTGCAGTGATAACAGAAAATCCGTCTAAACTGACACCAGAATATAGTGTTGAATATACAATAGATGATAAAATTAGTGCCCGCATTAATAAGAAGCAGTAAATCGGTAATTTCCCTTATACCGCGTGCTAAATAGTTCTCCTCAGAATAACCTAAACCAAAGAAAGTAGACATAATGGTGTCTGGTGTGATACAAATTAGAAATACAAGAATTACTGTTATCAACATAGTTGTTATTCGATGCTTTTTAGGAGATTTTGAGCGTAATAAACGGCATCGCCGTAGTCCATACAGAATACAAGCGTTTAATATTATCAATATAACTAGTGGAATAATTGATCTCATTAGATTTTGAATCCATGTGTATGTTTGTGTGAAAAAGCTATTTTCCCACAATTCTGATACTTGAACGTCATATTCTAGTATTCGTGTCACATTGTTCAATTTTTGAACTGTTTTATACCTCATAGCGTAAGGAATGGCCAACACACTCATTACTATAAACACGGAGAATGATATAGTTCTGGCACGGTTTATATTACAATAATATTTTACTTTCGTAGGATGACACACATAGATATATCTTTCAATTGCTACAGAAACAGTTAACCATGCGCTAATGCACAATGAGGTCTTAAAAATATAATGGGCATAAGGATACAAACATCCGTAGGCCCTATTTCCTGTCACAGGATTAATTTGAAATAATAAGATCACCATAAAGTATAGAAAATCGCACATAAGTTTTATCAAATCAGATATTGCAAGAGCGAATAAATAAGTATTCGTTGATGATCTCATTTGTTTCTGTGACATCACAATAATACTCATTACATTGCCTGTCATTCCAAACACACAAATTATGGGGTAAAACACGAGACCTGTTATGAATCTCGCCCGGAGGTAGAAGTCCTTGTAATCTTCCGAGTATAAAGCGGGAGATACAGCGTTGTCTTTTATTCCTGGCAAGGAAGCGTTTCCGGTTCCAATAGATGACATACCGTTGATGTCAGCGGCAAACAGTTCAGCACCGTCTATTGTCATTTTATCTTCTGTTATCTGAAATTAAAGATAGGACATTATTGCACTAAACTATAATTGATGTCCTAGCGAATTAACCAAAGATAATTCCTCACCATCACGCTTTTCCTAAAATTAGAACGTCCATATTTTCCACCTGTTGAATGAATAAGTAGCAAACAATGTAGAGCCTGATCAGATGAACTGAATTGGGTCTATACTGTTTGCTCACATCTGTATGTCCGAATACATAGGGTAAACGTGGAATTGGGATTTATGCATTAATAAGGTTGCATGCAAATACCCAAAGAAATCGGAAAGCAAATCTTTGTGGATATGTATCTTGACTGATATGGTCAAATATGCTGATTAGCATAAACTGAACACGAAGAGACACTATAATAAATTTCTCCCAGGACAATCGACTGATCATATATATCTAAAATGTGCTCAAAACAGGCCCCATTGACACTGTCCCGAAATTGTACAGTTAAAAAAGCATTATCGTCCTTTCTGTTTTCGAGATGCAGTAAGGGCCATCGACAATGTCACAGCCTGCTTTTTGCAAAACGAAAACCCTTGTATCGCATTGTTAAAATTGTATGTCTTATCCTATTAAAGACAGAACCATCTCAAAATCAACAAAATGGCATCCGCCCAGTCTAATCAGAGTCTTGTCTGTGCGCTAAATGGGTAGCTCAGGGCCCAAACTTTTTACATATGGACAGCGAAGACTTTGATCAGACTGGGCGGATGCCCAGGCTGATCTGAGTCTTCGCTCGGCGCACATGCTCGGCGCACATTTTATTGATTTTGTCATAAGGTGGTCCATTTATAGAAAAATTTCCTAAAAACTTAGGGTAAAAAATAAATATTGGCGCAATCAAAGTCACGTGACGTGAACTAGTTGTCACATTGTCTGTCTTTCGTTTACCCGCAGTGATTGGTGGTTTCTTTCCTGCGGTTTATAATGCAATCGAAGAACCATAGTTTCGCAGTACTGAACATCTTTACTACTTTGCAAATGCGGTGATAATATGCGCTGATAATATGCGACGTTAAATTATTTACGAGCCGGTCAAGTATTTTTTTCTGTTTGCGGTTCAGGGGTTCAAGTAAAAAATGAATGTGTCAAACTCTTACGCTAATTCAGGTTTTCACCGATGCAGGTGTTTGTTCAAAATAGAATTTAACCAAAGCACACCAAGTTGCGGTGATTTATTATTTGTGATAAACGTGAGTTCAGCTGTTGTGTGTTTAGGGAAAGTGGGGAAGGGGAGAGGAGAGGAGGGCGTGGATGTTGCATTTTGCATTATTACTTGTATATAGACTCAATTAAAGCAAGTCTGCTAGTTTTTTTTTTTTTTTTTTTTTTTTTTGGTTTTGATCTGTTCTTTATTTTAAAGGTTCCCTACTCTGGAATATTTTTATTCAAGCAGCAGTTGTAAAGCCTGAGTGATTTTGCATATGGAGGCTATATAATTTCGTAGTACTGATATTATAACAAGTTCTTGTTACTTGGGACTCGTTGACTCGTACCGTATTACAGTCGACTCTCGTTATCTCAAAGTCCAAAGTACTTTCTGAAATATGTCGAGATACCCGTACCTCGACAGATCATATTTACAGCATTGAGGAAAAAATAAATCAAACAGCCACATTAAACAAATGAATAGGTGATTTGACTTCTGAAGTTAGAGATATATTGAAATTAGGGTGAAACAATATTTTGTTACCTGTTGTGAGATTTTCATGTTAAAACAGGGATCAGATTTCACTTCGAGATATGCGGTTATTCGAAATAAGCGAAGTCGAAATAACGAGGATGGACAATATATAGGAGACAATATGACTGAATACAAAGCCTTTACTTTTCTGTGAAAGTTTAGAAAAATATTACTTATTTGTCAATAGCTGTTCAGCCTACAGACTGCATACCATTGGTACTCAACACGTAATGCAATAAAGAAATAAGACATACATTTCGTGCATAACAGTAATTTGGTTTGCTGCACTGTGTTCTGGGACTCTTTTATCTCGTAAATGGTGAGAATTGCAGTATAAGCAAAAACTACAAACAGAAATAAGTAGAACTGCCAAACAGAAAGTACAATCGATGCACCGAGGCCATATTCAGAGGTTTACAGACATAATTATTGCAATATAAGACAGAAATATCTATTCCTGCCATAAGTCATGTCGAAACTACATTCCAATGAGGATATTTTAAGAACAAAGACAAAACTAGTTGAATGTTTAAAGATTTCAATGTGAATGCCGATTCCTTATTTAAGGGGTCTGGGTACGCTTGGTGCATTTTCCGCCATTTATACAAGGGAGGCAATTTTTTTAATTGCCCGTTTGCTTTCTTGTACAACAAGGTCCTTCTGATAAGGGTCTACTCTAAAAGGAAAGACTTTGCTCCCCCTTGGGAGCAGATTCTTTCCTTTTAGAGAACTCCTTTTCAGAAGAGAGTAAACACTTTGAAAGAGTTCAAGAGTTGCCTCCCATGAACGTGTTTCCATTTGCCCTTATACGTTTTAGAATGACGCGAAAGTTGTGTTTCCTTGACGTTACACACCATGTCCCATTTAAAATTTCTACCAAGTATCATCAAAATATACAAGGGGAATAGAAATTGTGGGGCATAGATGGTCGTGTCCACGAACAGACAGAAAGACAGACATCCCCATTTTAAGAGTCTCCTTCGACTAATATCCTATGCCAATAACAGACACATCTACTTGACGCAGTTTAAATTTCACATTAGTGTTAAGTTAGTGTCATCACATATAAACAATGGCAAAGCAGTAATGAAACGAACGAGCCGAATGTATAGGGACAATGACAGTTTACCGTAATTTTACAAAGTTTTGGGACAGACAACCCTGAGAAAACAGTGTAGTACATTAAGAAAACACGCCTATTCAAATGTATTGAAAATTTTACAACCGAAAAAGGAAAATTTTCAGATGAAAAATTGTAATATTTTTCATATTTCTGCTTAAAACATAGATTGTCGGTACTCGTTAGAACTGCCTCGACGAGACAGTTCTAACGAGTACCCACGATCTATGTTTTTTAGCAAAATAAGAAAAACAATGTATACCCCTGTAAAGCCCAGTTTTACAATATAAAAGTGGGGTTTAAGGGGGTCAAAATTATATAGGCGTGTTTTCGTGATGATGAGATCAGACGCCGCAGAACGCGCTTCTGATCAGAACCTACACTATTTGTCAATTATCCAGCAGTATTTACACACATCAATGTAGCAACATGGACTCGTTCAAATTTTAGGACAAGTATGGTAATGAATTAGGCAGGCAGTTCCAGGAAATTACAGACAACACATCCTTAGAGAGCGATACTTAGGTTAAGTACGTTAGTTTTGTATGCATGTCCTGCTTTTTGCCTCCTAAATAAACATCATGCTTTTTGAAAACATTGGTACATGTATACTGGGCGAATATCGTTCCAGTGGGCTGGACAGGTAGGGCCGGGCATGGGGCAAGAATGAAAGTGTTAACCCTTTCTATCGTTCGTTTTGATAAAAAATATTTTTATTAACAAGGGTGCCAATTTTAAATATAGAAATTTAAAATAGAATAGCAAACAGTGTAGATCCTGATGAGACGGCTCGTTACGAGCCGTCTCATCTGGATTTACACTGTTTATAAAAGTATCCGTTTTGGTCTGCGTTAATCTATCAGCAACCCAGTGATGCAGACTCTCCGGGGGGGGGGGGGGTGGGGGAAGGGGTAACTTCCTATATATGGCATAGTACGGATGTGCGTGCCGAATAGCCCCCTTTTTCAGCGCTGCCAGGTATATGATTGGCCCCCTTTTTTCAACAAAAAGTATATGAATGGCCCGATTTTTCTGGATTCCTATGTGAAAGGCCCCATTTTTCTGACATCCTGGTATATGCACATATTTTTTCGCTCAGAGATTTTTCGAGGCTGCTTATCCTCTCGGTATTTACATGAATTGACTATGATATTTGTGTAACAACCAGCAAAAAATGGGTACAAAAAATCAAAGGGCAGTATATGAATAGGTCAACATTTTGGATGATCAAGTATATGAATGGGTCCGTTTTTTCAAAGGCCAGGTATATGAATGGGGTAGGTTTTGAAATACTGGCTCACACACCCGTACCAAAATTACCCCTAAGTTACCCGCCCCCCCCCCCCCCCCCCCCGAGTGCAGACTATATGTCTTAACTCTTTCGGCGCCAAATATCTGACGACATTTGTCGTCTGCTTTTTTATTTTAAAACAAACTATCGTTTGGAAAGACGTTTATATGTAAAGTTGAAAGACTGAATGTCAAACAGCGTAGATCCAGATGAGCCGTCTCATGATGACATCTGGATCTATGCTGTTTGCAAAAGCCTATTCCCAGCTAGCATTCTACGTAAATCTACATCGGGCCGTCATCAGCCCGTCAGCTACCCTGACGGGCCGATGACGGCCCGATATAGATTTACGTAGAATGCTGACTGGGTTATTATCGCCTGTGTGGCAGTGAAAGGGTTAATTAATATGCTACATAGAACATACAATTAAGAAAATAAAACGAAATGGAAATAAGTTGTAACATCTATTCTAAAACAGTCTCGTTTCAAGATTGATTGTGACTGCCGCTCTCTAAGGATGTGTCGTCTATAATTTCCTGGAACTGCCTGATAAACTTCATTATATTGTTATATAAATACAGTTGACTCCCGTTATCTCGAACTCGCTTATCTCGAATAACCGCTTATCTCGAAGTGAAAATCTGGTCCCTGCCTAAACATGAAAATCTAACAACATATAAAAAATATTGTGGAAAAGAGGAGAAATTGCTCCTAAGGAGCAATTTCTCCTCTTTTCCACAATATTTTCAATATCTCTAACTTCAAGAGTCCAATTACACATATATTTGTTAAATGTGGTTAATCGAATTAGTTTTTTCTCAATTCTGCAAATCTGATATGTCGAAGTACGGATATCTCGAAGTATTTCAGAGAGTCCCTTGGAGTTCGAGATAACGAGAGTCGACTGTATGTTATGTAACAAAGTACAATTAATTATGGACTTTAACTCTTAGCACTCTGGGTAAAATTTTCAGCAGACGACATTTGAAATATTCTTTTTTCTTAAAACAGATTTTGACATTTCATGCAAATTACGGAGACCATTTGTATGAGCTGTCAAATCCTGTTTTATAGGTAAAATAAGAAAAAATATAATCAATTTGTCGTCTCCTGAATTCACTCAGAGACTGGTTAAGGTTAAAGTACGTGTGGCCTTGATCACCTTGATGATTATAATTATTCTCAGACACGTTGACATGAGTACGCTTTAAAACTGCGCATGCTCAAATATTGACAAGGCTGTGAGGTTAGAGGAACGTCCACAGACATGACCTGAGTCGTGCTTTTGTGTTTTGTATTGAGGTTTTATAGCCCAGTCAACCCAGTGGGGTCATGTCGAGCGGGGTCAGTTTACCTTACCACACTTTTACTGGACAGGCTTAGTCCTCTTAGCGATTAACCAGTATTGTGCACATTCGTTCGCCAGAAACTGAAAACTGCTCTTCTTGAATCAGCGGAAGGTAGAGAATGGTCGTGGAAAATATTTATGATCAATCTCCACGAAATAATGTTGCCGACCCGGCGGGGGTCGAACCCACAACCTCCTAATCACCGGTGGGACGCGCATCCAACTGAGCCACCGAGGTCGACTCGCTGAGTAGTCTTATATATATTTACAAAATTCGTGACTTGGCATTACGAAAACAAGCCTATTCAAATATACTGCATTTTTTACAACCCAAAAATGAAAATTTTCAGGTAAAAATTCTAATAATTTTCATATTTCTGCTCAAAAATATAGATTGTGGGTACTCGTTAGAACCGCCTCTCCGAGGCGGTTCTAACGAGTACCCACAATCTATGTTTTTGAGCAGAAATAAGAAAAATAATGTTTCCCCCTGTAAACCCCAGTTTTACTATATAAAAGTGGGGTTTAAGGGAGTCAACATTATATAAGCATGTTTTCGTGATGGTGTTTGCTTTCCTGCATAGCCATCCCCTTCTCAAAAGGGATCTACTCTCAAATAAAAAAAAAAAAGAATTTCTCCCCATGTGAGCGGATTCTTTTATTTTGGAGAAGACCATATTTTAGAATGGAGGAAAACACAAGTCAGACAGAGTTGCTTCCCTCGAAAGAGAAAATATTCCCTTTAACCCTTAAAGCACCGGTCACAACAATTGTCGTCTGCTTTGTCATCTGCTTGTGATTTTAAAAGTCATTTTTGCAAAAATAGGTTTGAAAAGTTTGCAAAAATATTCAGCAGACGACATAAAAAGACGACAATTTCAGGTGCAGGTTTTCTTGGCGTTTTAAGAGTTAAGCGTTATATTCGGACACTCTTACTCATTACCTTACTGATCCGAAAGCTGACCAAGCCCGTTAAATACCCAGGGAAGTGTCTGAAACAGCTGGCTGAACGGCAAACGCCTTTTACCCTTGTCATGCTGAATAAATCAAAATGCCACGCCCATTTAAAATGTTCAGCCAATCAGATTACTTGATCCGCATTGTTGCTACAAATTCACATACTTAACGACAAACAGTGCAGATCCAGATCAGCTGGCTTTCAGAAGCCAACTGATCTGGATCTACACTCTTTGTAAAGGCAGGGCATATCCGGGTTCAGCAGGACCAGGGTTAATAACAGTTTTATCTGCGTCTACACCCCGGGGTCTACATTTCGTCTGCTGACATCGCCAAGAAAATGCTAAAGGACACTAGACCATTTCTATAGTGCAGTGCTGTAATAACATTGTCACCACGGAAACATTAATCCTCTGCATGCTGGGTAAAAAAAGTAGCTGATGAAATTTTATTTTTTTTTCTTATTTTCCTAGACGTCAAAGCCTATTTTCTGGGCAAAAAAAAAAAAAAAAAAAAAAAAAATATCGACAATTTGTAGTCTGCTGAATTAGCCCAGGGAATGGTTAATCTTAAAGGACAGCAGTGAGGTGTGGATCTATCAGCTGGTAACAAGCATTCTGCAGATAATGGTTACGACACATATATCCAGAGGTTACATTTCAGTTTAATCCAGAACCCCATCCCCTCTCGTCCCTACGCTCCAAAGTCACAAGTGAGAATCTTTAGTGCCAATTATGTGTAACAATGAACATTTACCATTTTACTATACCGCACTGCGCGAAAAGGGTCCTGGTGCCATGTACGGGGAACGAAAACCCAGTTCACTTATGCATTTGCGTAGTCTTATCAGGGTCTCAGTTGCCAGCTGAAAGAATCAAACTGGAAAATATGTGGGGTAACAAAGAAAGTCAGCCTGATCTGTGCACACTGTTCGGTTCATTCGATATTCGCGTATGGTACGAGGGCCTTTTTTTCAAAGTGCACATCATAATGTTTGATTTTTGTACTGAATAATACAGGTATATGGGCCGCGCGTTACGAAAAGGTGTTTTCGGGCATATGCATTCGCGCAGTCTGATCAGGACCTTCACTGTCCGCCAACAGAATCTTTGGACGCTATGAAATATATCAACAGAGAGCAAATGCCCGGATGATACTTCGCGCATGCGCGAGATGAATCTGCATCTGTGCATTTTGCGCATGCTTGAAAATACCTTGCTTGGCGCTGCCTATAATGTCCTTATGTGCTTTATAACCGAATCTTCCTCATTTTGCCAGTAGCATATAGTGAAAATACCACACCTTACATAGCTTTTGATAAGAGGGATGTCCGAAAAATGGCTACAGTGAAACCTCGTTACAACGACAGCATTTGTTCACAAAAATGTTGCCATTATAAGGAACTTGCTGTTCTAAAGAACCCTTAATGGACAGAATGATATAAATTAAAGGCCTTATTTTATTCTTATTGAACCATAGAACATATGATTTTGATATTTGTTAGAATCGCCTCTCAGATGCGATTCTAACAAATATCCAAAACATATGTTGCTTGAATATATGCAACTTTTTTGCATAATTTCTCATTAACCGTCACCGCTTGAGCGTATGTTTTGTGACATTCAATTTGTCATTATAACGAATTTTGTCGTTGTATCGAGTGTCGGTATAAAGCGGGTAGCCTCAATACCGTTTTGACCCTAATGAGACTGTCACACATTGGCATATGAACCAGACATGCGTCGGGCGTTTTGAAAAAAAAAAAAAAAAAAAAAAAAAAAAAAAAAATCCCAACACATTGGGACTCGTTAGAAATCTTGGACGTATACTCCTATTCCTGCCTTGTCAACCTGATGTTGACTGTGGGCGTACTTTTGACGTACTTGTAGCACACTAACGCACACTGGCGCGTAGCCAATAGTCGAGACGTTACTCTGGCGTATCTGGGACGTGTCCTAACCGTGGACCGGGCGTACTAGCGTGCTTGCAGAGAGCCTTGAGCGTGTTCAAAGCGTGGTCAGGACATCACCAGCGTATATAAAAGGAACGCAATATAGACACCGCTTGCTATTTGCGGTTTGTCGTCCTACGAGATCACAGCGTTTGACTGTAAAGTTAAATTCAACCGCCTACTGATAGATGTCAAATCTTTTATACCAGTCCTCATGTCTTTGTTTTTGCATAGCTACTATGTACACAGGCATTTCTAATGTCGCAATGTGTGTCTGATGCCCAAAAGGCACGTTACAAACAGTTACAGTCGCGTTGCATACGTTAAACGCGCGATTGAAGCATGGTTAGGGCAGATTACAGAAGCGCCCTGCAAACGTCCGACCCAAGGCCTTAGGAAATCGGAACATGTATGTAGTGTACCCGACGTGCCTCAGACTTGCGCTAAACGCGCCCGTAAGTATTCGACGCGCCTATAACGCATGTGAAACGTATACGTAACGCGTGGAGCTCCTGACTTTTTATGCATGCTTACATTTTTAGAGCCCAAATGTACACCAGCGTACAGCGACTTATACCAAGCGTACGTGACGCTCGAGAAATGAGTTAGTAACGTGCTTCCGACCTCTTTCTGACGTTTCGGACTTAGCCATTCTTTTTCAAAACACCCGACACACGTCTGGCTCACACACCAATGTATAACAGCCCCATAAGATATGTCCGAATAAACATAAATGTACGAATATATAACTAAACTTCGAGAGCAGTGTTCTGGACTCAAAGAATCATATTGTACTTTGCTGTAGTTTGTCGATGTATAAACTCTAGTAAATCACATCAGCATATTATAATTAAAAATTTCAGAAGACATATTTAAATATTTTTTTATTTCTCAGAAAATAGTTTTGACAATTCATGCGAATTGTCTCGAATGGAAACAATTTGCATGGAATGTCAAATCCTGTTTTCTGGGAAATGTAAGAAAAAAGTATCAATTTGTCGTCCGCCGAATTAGCCCAAAAAGTGGTAAAGGTAAATTAGCATACAAGCGACACACTAATAACCTTTAAATAAATAAATAAATAAATGCCTGAGATCATGAGATAACGATTCATAATCGGGGACTTAGAAACAATAACCTTTACCAGAATCCTGGCTAATTAAGAAGATGACACATTGATGACATTTTTCTTGATTTTCCCAGAAACAGGATTTGACATTACATGCAAATTATCTCCAATGGAGACAGTCTGCAAGAAATGTCAAAACCTGTTTTCTGGAGAAAACAAGGAAAATATGTCAACATGTCATCTGCTGAACATGTTACCCACAGTGCTTAGTGTTAATAGAACAACAAATCAAAATTAAAGTAAATAATCGTTTCGGTTATATACATGTTGTTGTACCACTTACCGGTATATATCCGGTTGTCCAATTACGGTCCATTGCAACAATTTTGGATGTTCTGCGCTCTGTGATTAAAGTTTATGGATTTTATAGCTCATTTTATGAGGCCTTGTTTTATATTACGAAACGCAACGTGCCAAATTGTACCTTATAACATGTGCGCTCATCGATTACTCAGATCAGCCTGCGCATCCGCGTTGTCTGATCAGAGTCTTCGTTGTCCGCATGAAGAAACTTTGCATCTTTGTTTATCCACAATCCGGTCAGCGAAGATTCTGATCAGACTGCGCGAATGCGCAGGCTGATCTGAATCTTCGCTGGGCGCACATGTCCGAAGGTACGTTTTCTGACGTTGCGGTGCATATACAGGTAGGTCTAGGAAATAGATGTTTTTCACACAAAAGAGGTGGCTGCCACGGACGCACCCTTAATTAAGGCATGCTTTTGCATCTAATGGTCAAATCAATACATGCTTATAGGTGATAATATAATAACGTTGTTTAGGTTTGTTTTCAAGGGAAATGACCAGCCGTTCATTCCAAGTTTCCTGCTTATCCATTTAAGGGGATTAGATATACTTTTAAGAAAGCAACTGTCAAACTCGATTTTTCCCCTTCTGGAAAAAGGGTCTACACTTAAAGGAAAGAGGGAGCAAATTCTTTCCTTTAGAGTAGACCATGCATTTTGAGAAGGGGTTTATTGTGCAGTAAAGCACACAGGAAGTCCAAAAAGTTGTCTTCCTAGTAAGAATGGTGGAAAATCTACCAAGTCTCGTTAAGGATGCAGTCTAAAACTTTGGAAGTCCTTTCAACAATAATTTGGGAATGCACATATCTATAAACAGTCGTCCGTTCTTCCTTTACAACTGTTAAAGCAATACAGTATTACCCTAAAATGTCAGATGCCTCCAAGGTTAAGGCATAGTAAATAGTTTATTTGAGAGCTTGACAAACGGTTAAAAAGTGCTTTACATGTATATACTTGTGAGTCAAGAGTCAAATCAACTTTGAATTCCATTTGGACTCACTGAAATGGAATTGTGTGCTTTTCCCATTTACTGACTCAGTTTTTTTTCTTTTAATTTAAGGTAAATGACTCACTAGAATTAACAAGCATCCGAAACTCTGCACAAAATGATACAAACTGAATCAAAATCGGCTAATAAGCAAGGAAGTTATCAAGGTTTGAAAAGTTTAGCTTTTCTGTTATCATCACCTTCATCTTGAAAATTTAAATGAACCTTTATGGCGTCATAAAACCTTAATGAAATATGCACAATCAGAATAAACACTAATTTCAACAATATATATATATATATATATATATATATATATATATATATATATATATATATATATATATATATATATATATATATATATATATATATATATATATGTTCTGCTCAATGCACGTATTCATCACGAAAACATGCCTATATAATTTTGACCCCCTTAAACCCCACTTTTATATAGTAAAACTGGGGTTTATAGGGGTATACATTATTTTTCTTATTTCTGCTCAAAACATATATTGTGGGTACTCGTTAGAACCGCCTCAACGAGGCGGTTCTAACGAGTACACACAATCTATTTTTTTTGGGGCAGAAATGTGAAATATCAGAAGTTTTAATCGAAAAAGTTTCAGTTTTTGGTGATGAAATTTTCAATATATTTGAATAGGCGTGTTTTCGTAATGGACAATTCATTTTACAAACATATCTTCCTTGCTGTAAGTGCTTTATGTGGGATTCCTCAATATTTTTACTGAGACTGGATATATCTCATGATGAAAATTGTCTTGTCTTCCCTTGGGTGCAAAATCTTCCGTTTTAACCCCTTTATGTCGAGTCGACTCTTCTACCTTAAGTCTTTGGACAAGTTCATTTCCTATATAGGGGGTGTCTGGGTAATTTTTATTTTTACCAAGTTTTGTAAGAATTTCTGAACTTAATACAAACCGTATAGACCCTGATGAGACGCCGCGTTCTGCGGCGTCTGATCTGGGTCTACACTGTTTGCCAGTGTCCCATTTATGGGACGCTAGGCTTGAATGGGATAAAGTGGATCGTTTCAGAAACAGATTGATGGCCAGAAAAAAGTTGTAACCCTGGTACTAAAGCTACCATTACAGCGGGCACATGCCGTTTATACAACGTCGCACTAACTTCGATGCAACGTCATGACGTTGCGTCGAGGTTAATGCGACGTTGCATAAACGCTATGTAGGTCATAGCGTGGCATTAGCATTAATGCGACGTTTTTAGAAAAACGTCGTGTGGGCCATGACGTGGCATCAGCGTTAATGCGACGTTGCATAAACGACGTGTCATCAGCGTTAATGCGACGTTGCATAAACGTCATGTGGGGAATGACGTGGCATCAGCGTTAATGCGACGTTGTTAAAACGTCACGTGTGTCGTGACGTAGCATAAGCGTTAATGCGACGTTGCATAAACGTCATGTTGGTCATGAGCGTTAAGTAATACAACGTTTTAAAAACGCCAATTGAGGCATGGCGTTGCATCGCCGTTTATGCAACATTATATAAACTGGGAAGTGCTCCCGATCTCCTTGAAAAGAATATTTTAAATGTTTAATGATCTGTTTCCTTGATCAGTTTGCTGTAGCTGTTTCTAGTACGCTGATAGAACAACCCAGCTAGCATTCTTTATAAATCTATAGCGGGCCGTTATCGGCTCGTCAGCTACCCTGACGGGCCGATAAAGGCCCGCTATAGATTTATGTAGAATGCTCACTGGAAATCATAAATAACAACGTCAAATATAGGCATAAATAGTCTAAAGAGTACTAAGGGTTCGTTGACATTGAAGTGTATTTCCATTTCCTATCCATTGTTATTTATGAATGCTGAATAAATTTGTTGCTTATCAGAACATTAATTTCCTTCCATGTCGATAGAAACGAACCGCAACGTCAGAAAACGTACCTTAGACATGTCCGCCCAGCGAAGATTCAGATCAGCCTACGCATTCGCGCAGTCTGATCAGACTCTTCACTGGGCACAATTTAGATAGCCTAGAATGCAAAGTTACCTCATTTGAACAACGAAGACTATGATCAACTTCTGGGATGCGTAGGTTGGTTTGAGTTTTCGTTAGGCGTACGGTATATGTAAAAAGGTACGGTTTCTCATGTTGCGTTTGGGCATCAGATGCATTTGGGCGTCAAGAAAATGTATCTTCTAACATGTACGAACAATGAAAGCCCAGATTGCCTCACGAAAACATACCTATATAATTTTGACCCCCTCAAACCCCACTTTTATTGATAAAACTGGGGTTAACAGGAATATACATTATTTTTCTTATTTCTGCTCAAAAATAGAATGTAGGTACTTGTTAGAACCACCTCGGCGAGCGAGGCGGTTCTAACGAGTACCCACGATCTATGTTTTGAGCAGAAATATGAAATATATCAAAGTTTTTTTTATCTGAAAATTTTCAGTTTTTGAAGGTAAAATTTTCTGTAGACATCACGAAAACACGCCTATATAATATTGACCCCCTTAAACCCCACTTTTATATAGTAAAACTGGGGTTTACAGGGGTATACGTTATTTTTCTTATTTCTGCTCAAAACATATATTGTGGGTACTCGTTAGAACCGCCTCACCGAGGCGGTTCTAACGAGTACCCACAATCTATGTTTTGAGCAGAAATAAGAAAAATATCAGAATTTTTTATCTGAAAATTTTAAGTTTTTGGACGTGAAATTTTCTATATACTTGAATAGGCATTTTTTCGTAATGATATTTGAATAGGCATGTTTTCGTAATGGCATGTCAGCACATGCTGAGCAAGACCTCCGCTGTTCCCAAGGTAGCCAGGCCTTCGCTTTTCATGCAAAATGTGTGTGTGTGTGTGTGTGTGTGTGTGTGTGTGTGTGTGTGTGTGTGTGTGTGTGTGTGTGTGTGTGTGTGTGTGTGTGTGTTTTATAAGCCGTATATGCTCATGTGCCTTTGACTGTTAGCATGTCAACTGGGACTTTTTCTTGTATCGCACACATTTTAAAAAACATCCCAGTCAGCATTCTACGTAAATCTATATCGGGCCGTCATCGGCCCGTCAGGGTAGCTGACGGGCCGATGACGGCCCGATGTAGATTTACGTAGAATGCTAGCTGGGATTTTATGTGAAAAGTAGTTCCGCGATCTAATCAGAAAAGCTGTCTAATGTCATACACGAAATGTGAAGCCAGAGTTCAGACCGTACTTCAGTACGGTTAGACTGGGCTGTTCTGGGATGTCTGACACATTATCAAGACCTGGCAGAATAGATTATGTGACTAGTGGGAGAACTGGTGAGCAGAGCAATTGTGCAAACTGGCTCTGTCCCTTTTTGTCACACATCTTTGGCATGAAGCTTGGGTTCTGAATTTGTTTTACATAATGTAAAACAATTTTATTCGCGTGGTAGAAACTTTCGAGACACGCAGTCTGATCAGGGCCTTCGCTGCCCGCTGAAAGACTCATCTGATACAATTTAGACATATTGACTTACAGCAAAGACACTGATCTGACTGTGCTAATTGGAATAGTCGAATATGCCCAGAATGCATATATATATATATATATATATATATATATATATATATATATACTCTTTGGTTTGTTTCGTGCCCATGGATAAGAAACCGGATTACACTTATGTGATGGTATTGATATGTTACTTCGGCGAAGGGCTTTGTATTATGTTAAGTTTGCGATTGATTTGTAGGCGTTTACACATCGATAAAATCCACAAAATCGGAATTCATTCCTGTTATAAACTATTGCTCAACCGCTCCGTAGCCGTATAACCTCAGACATCATCATGAGACACCGGCATTATCATTAATTCAGAAGATTAGTTTTGATAAAATATTCGTCTATTCAAACGCAAGCACTATCCATCAATGACAAAAATATAAGTCGATTCTGACAGTGAACTGATGCTTTTTGAATTAAACAGAACTTCCAAGCTTTTTTCTGCAGGATGGTAAAACAATTCTCATAATGAATAGTCTATAGTATCTGATTCGCCGTTTTCTGGTCATACATTCCGGCGTCTTGCGCTTAAAGTATGCGAATTTCAATAACAAATCCAGCGGGTACATGACGTTTATACAACGTCGCAATGCGACGTTGTATAAACGCCATGTGCCCGTTGGGAAGTTACCGAGTTAAACAGAGTCAAAAGAAGAAATAAACGAACTTATTTCTATTTCATAAAAAAACAATCTTCGTGACAGTCAGGAAATCGCTATATTATTTTGAATTACATTTTCAAAGTTGTACTATTGCGGGACGACATTTTGAATGACGTCGCATAAGCTTAACGTCAGTAACGTCATAAGTAAATAATGCCATTATTCCTATACTTTGAAATAATTGATTAGAATAATAATACGGAATCAAACTAAGAAAACAAATATATTTTTAAAACTATTGGTTGATAAGCAAATAAATGAATAAATACACGATCCGGACAATGTGTATATGAGTACAGTAAAGATAAAGGTCAGCTTGCTTAGCACTGTCTGCTCAGGATCTTCATAGTTCGCTTGCTCATCACGAACACACGCCTGTAAAATTTTGCCCCCTTCAACCCCACTTTTATATAGTAAAACTGGGGTTTACATGGGTATTATTTTTCTTATTTTTGCTAAAAAAACATAGATTGTGGGTATTCGTTAGAACCGCCTATCAGAGCTTTTGTATCTGAAAATTTTTCAGTTTTTAGAGGTGAAATTTTAGTATATTTGAATAGGCATGTTTTCGTAATGGACTTCTTTAATCCTGAAGAATTAGACCCTCCCAGTGGGGTATCTGTCCTCTTGTTACCCTGAAATAAATCGGCATTTTCCCTTGTGCCCTAAATTCAAAATCTTCATTTTTCATTTTTTATGTTCACTGTTCCCTAAAATTGCCTTTGTTCCCCTATACCCTTCATTTTTATTTTTTATGGTCTCCTTCTCCACCCCCCCCCACCCACCAAATAAATGACCTTGTTTCCCTGTTCCTCAAATTCCATGGGAGGGCCCAAAGAATATAGCCAATTAGCAGCCTGTACGGCTGCACCACGTGGTTCGTAGACTATTTGAATGTATGTTTGTCTAAGAAATATTAGAAAACCATCACTAACTATAGATATAAAATAAGAATCTTCATTAATGTGCAGACAGATAAAATGAATGCGCGTAACATAAGCTTAAACGGCTTTGTTTATCAACTCAAACTTAGACCAAAGCAATTTTTTACTAATGTCTGGCACGAACACAGTACGCGCGTTTTTAACAATTATTACCAGAAGTCTGCATCAAAATTAGGTCACATTATGTAAAAAAAAAAAATAAAAATAAAATAACCTTAAGTCAAGTGGAAACTGCGCAAGTGCACAAAATTTCGTTTTGTGCACCCCAATCACCATTACGAAAACATGCCTATTCAAATATACTGAAAATTTTACCACAAAAGAAATGAAACATTTCAGATAAAAACTCTGATATTTTTCATATTTCTGTTCAAAACATAGATTGTAGGTACTCGTTAGAACCGCCTCGGCGAGCAGAAATAAGAGAAATAATATATACCCTGTAAACCCCAGTTTTACTATCTAAAGGTGGGGGTTTTAGGGGTCAAAATTATATAGGCGAGTTTTTGTGATGCTAAAGAAACAGCAAATGTGTGGGTACTCAGGAATAAGACATGAACCAAAGTTAAATGCGTTTGTGTATCGGTGCCCACAATCCTGTATCATCACGAAAACTTGCCTATATAATTCTGACTCCCTTAAACCCCACTTTTATATAGCAAAACTGGGGTTTACAGGGGTATACATTTTTTTTTATGTCTGCTTAAAACATAGATTGTGGGTACTCGTTAGAACCGCCTCGTCGAGGCGGTTCTAACGAGTACCCACAAACTATGTTTTGAGGAGAAATTTGAAAAATATCAGAATTTTTTATCTGAAAATTTTCATTTTTTGGTGGTAAAATTTTCAGTATATTCGAATAGGCATGTTTTCGTAATGTGGCGTAGTTTTAATGTGTACAAGCTGTCTGAGAACAAGCTACCGCCTAAACCAACCCATCGGGCACGCGATAATTATACAACGTTGAATCGACGTTGATGCGACGTGTCATAACGTTGCGTGCCCGCTTGGAAAACACTGAAAAGACAAGACAGGATCCCAGATGCGGAAGTCCCGAAGAGAGCAGAAATGCTGAGCTTATTATATACGCTTCTCAAACGCATACCACATTTACCGTAAGTATTCGGACTAAGAGACCTGAGCAAACAGCGTGCACTCAAATCAGACGTCTGATCACGTCTCTATACTGTTTGCCTGTCACCTAACAATTCGAGGGTTGATCGCAAGACTGTAGCAAGTCAGATGGTTGTTTTCCCAATACTTAATCTCCTCACCATGATGGCGTTATCAAGATTACAACATTTCTTTCAGTAAACAATGGAAATTTAGGTGCCATTGCTCGTATGAGCAATGGCACCTAAATTTGCATTGTTTACAAAAGGGGTCAAAGTTGCCCCTAAACAAAGGTTCAAAATATATGTTTGAGCTACTACAGTCTTGCGATCATCCCTCGAATTGTTTTACACTTGAAAAGGTAGAGAATTTTGAAAGAGAGGTATTCAAGTTTTAGTACAAGTAAGATAACGGGTAAATATGTCGGGCTTTTTTGGGCGACTACAGTACATTTAAAGTGGGTTGGCAAATGATGCAAAGTTGTAGCATCACTGGCCTCAAACTCACTCTTATCCATATGTTATACGTTTGAACAGAATCCTTGATTTGTTTTCAAACTATATCTTGGTTAGTATTCTGCTCAAATCTATACAGCGGTCTGTTATCGGCCCAACAGGATTCCTGGCGGGCCGATATAGATTTAACCCATTTAAGCCTAGCGCCCCCAAAAAAGGGACACTGGCAAACGGTGTAGACCCAGATCAGACGCCGCAGAACGCGGCGTCTGATCAGGGTCCACACTATTTGCATTAAGCTCAGAAATTTCTACAAAACATGACAATGGTAAAAACCAGTTCACCCTTTATATAGGAAATGGACCTGTCCAAAGAGTTAAGGTAGAAGAGTCCACTCGGCATAAATGGGTTAAGCAGGGTACTAGCAAGTACCGTCGTTCAAAATAACCAAATTGCTGTTAAGGATGCGTTAAAACACTAAATAAAAGTGCGTAATAAAAATAAGAGGGAGAAAGAGACACGTACAGAGAGAGAGAGAGAGAGAGAGAGAGAGAGAGAGAGAGAGAGAGAGAGAGAGAGAGAGAGAGAGAGAGAGAGAGAGAGATTATTATCCTGATGGCCTGAATATGGTGCTACCATAATCTGCTGCAATCAGTCTGTCAGATTAATTTAAATGAAAGACAAAGTAATTCTATCTATTCTAGCGAAGGATATTGGAATTTTGACATCTAGTCTAGAATAATAAATCCACAGTCTGTGGATTGAATTGCACATTTGTTCGTTTTATTACTGCGTTCTAGGTCCCAGTCAGCATTCTACGTAAATCTATATCGGGCCGTCATCGGCCCGTCAGGGTAGCTGACGGGCCGATGACGGCCCGATGTAGATTTACGTAGAATGCTAACTGGGGTCAGCCTTCATTTGATAAAGTCATCACGAAAACACGCCTATATAATCTTGACCCCCTTAAACCTCACTTTTATATAGTAAAACTGGGGTTTACAGGGGTATACATTATTTTTCTTATTTATGCTCAAAACATAGATTGTGGGTACTCGTTAGAACCGCCTCGCCGAGGCGGTTCTAACGAGTACCCACAATCTATGTTTTGAGCAGAAATATGAAAAATATCAGAGTTTTTTATATGAAAATTTTCAATTTTTGGAGGTGAAATTTTCTATATATTTGAATAGGCGTGTTTTCGTAGTGTACAAAGATACAAGTGCAGCTGTGGAGCAAAATAAAGTATTTAACTTTATATTTTCTCTCACTTATTTGGTTTTACACTATTTTACTGATTTCGGAGAATTCCAGAATTCATAATATCGGTGAAGGATTTCCTTTTTTATAATATTTAGGTAACTTATATTATTATTATTATTATTATTGGTATTATTATTTTTTGTATTTGATTTGGTACACCCCCTTTTGCCTTTGACCAGTCCGACTAAACAAACAGCCACCCTACAATGTATACATTTATTCTTTGTACCTTTTCCTGTCCTTAGGCAATAGTGATTTTGGTCTTCTAGAAGTAGATTATAAGATTGTCAGTTGTGCAATTTGGACCCTTTAAACTCATACCAGTTCTCTTCCGGCTTTTTGATTTACACGTACGTTCTTCTCTTCTGTTTCATCAGAATTTCCAGTGGAAGAGCTTAAGAAAAGACGTCAAGTAATCAAACCAAGAAGCAGGAATCGGAGAGAAAAGCATATGTTTAGCAATATTTAATCAGTGACAAATATTAGAGAGCATTTACAAAGCAAATGCAACAGAAAACTCAATGGGACTTTGAATTCGTTATTATTACTTTATTTACTTAAATTATCAATAGTTGTGCTTCTTTCGTGCATGTCATTTTGTTGTGTTTCCAGTTTGGAAGACCGTCCCCCCACCCCCACAAAAAAAAAAAAAAAAAAAAAAAAAAAAAAAAAAAAAAGAGAAAATACGATATTGATATGATTTCTTTTGAATTACAAATTGTATTTTTTGGCGACATAATATTATCCTTCTATCAGGTATTTTTTTTCTCTTCTAGGTGAAATCAATTGCCCCGGTCCCTGGAGTAATTATTTTTGGTCTAAAAGTGACGCCATGCCAGACACCCTGCTCAAATTTCCTAGCATCATGAAAACGTACCTATATAAGTTTGACCCCCTTAAACCCCATTTTTATACAGTAAAACTGGGGTTTACAGGGGTATACATTCTTTTTCTTATTTCTGCTCAAAATATAGATTGTAGGTACTCGTTAGAACCGCCTCGAAGAGGCGGTTCTAACGAGTACCCACAATCTATGTTTTGAGCAGAAATATGAAAAATATCAGAATTTTTTATCTGAAAATTTTCATTTTTTGGTGGTAAAATTTTCAGTGTATTTGAATAGGCATGTTTTCGTAATGGATGACACATGCGAGTACAGGAGCGTCAGAAATTCACACACAGTATTTTCTATATTTTACCTAAATATTTGACCTTACCATACTTGTCTTAACCCTGAAACTGCCAATCACAACAATTGTCGTCTGCTTTGTCATCTGCTTGTGATTTTAAAGTCATTTTGCAAACAATGTGGACCCAGATCAGACTGCTCCTCTAGGAGCAGTTTGATCAGGGTCAACACTGTTTGGCTGCATGCAGAAAAGGTTTGATAAATTTGCAAGAATATTCAGCAGACGACATAAACTGACGACATTTTCAGATGCAGGTTTTCTTGGCATTTTAAGGGTTAAAACTTGAACAACCTTTTACTACCAGTTGACGTATCAATACACTGCTGGATGAGTGTCGGACAATGTAGACACTGATCAGACGCCGCAAATTGCTGCGTCTGATCTTGGTCTTAACTTTTTTCTCCCTGTTCAATAACGTAGAGTCACTATGGTAGTAAAAATGAAAGTAAGGTGAGCTAATCCTCAACTCTGTAACACGTAGCTCATTCGGTGTTTGGTCATTCAGAGATTATACTAAATTTATTTTTATTTGAACAATAATAACGCTGAATATTGGGACAGAGCGTCTGATCAAGGTATACACTATTTGCCACTCATTCAGCTATTTTTAGACACAGAGACAGGTAGCCAAATGGACTTGTAAAAATTTTAGGATAAGTATCGCGAGGATCAAGGAGTCTTCATCAGCAAAAAAAAAAAACAAAACAAAACAAAAAAAAAACCTATATAATTTTGACCCCCTTAAACCCCATCTTTACATAGTAAAAACTGGGGTTTACAGGGGTCTATATTATTTTTCTTATTTCTGGTCAAAAACATAGATTGTGGGTAATCTTTAGAACCGCCTCGACGAGGCGGTTCTAACAAGTACCCACAATCTATGTTTTGAGCAGAAATATGAAAAAAATATCGGATTTTTTCTAAAAACTTTCAGTTTTTGGTGGTGAAATTTTCAATATATTTGAATAGGCGTGTTTTCGTAGTGAATATTTAGGGTTGATACGGTATTTTTTTCTGTTTTCTCTGACAAAAAACGCTTTGTAATTTGCAACGCTAGACAAAATTAAATTACTATTTATGAACTATCTCAATCATCTTGTTATTTTTGAAACCTGCAAGGAAATTACCTTTACGTGATTAAATAACTTAAATTATAAGGAGAAATATGAGATGATAATGTCGACGCAATAATAGACAATGATTACATTTTAAAAGTCGCCTGAAACTCTTTTTTTTTCATTCAAACAGTCGAAAACCCAGTGAAATAAAGATAGACAAATGCAGCCAAAGCACATCACGAAAACATGCCTATATAATATTGACCCCATTAAACCCCACTTGTATATAGTAAAACTGGGGTTTACAGGGGTATACTTTATTTTTCTTATTTCTGCTCTAAAACATAGATTGTGGGTACTCGTTAGAACAGGCGGTTCTAACGAGTATCCACAATCTATGTTTTGAGCAGAACTATGAAAAACATCAGAGTTTTTATCTGAAATTTTTCAGTTTTGGGAGGTGAAATTTTCTATATATTTGAATAGGCGTGTTTTCCTAATGTTACCACAAATAGTCACTGCAACTAGATCTGTGTTTATACAACATACAGTTTGTCACGTAAAGACGCAGCATAACACCCAAAGTAGCCAAAATGGCTGATATTATCAATTTAACCATTATACAAAAAAAAAAAAAAAAAAAAATAAATAAATAAATAAATAAATAAATAAATAAAAAATAAAATAAATAAATAAATAAATAAATAAATAAATAATAGTCATACTTTGATGTATTTTCCCTAAATATTGATCCAGCGAGACGTGACTCAAGAAGTCATGTTCTGTTGGGCGGATTTTTTTATTGTTTTATTTATTTATTCATTTACTATATTTTTTTTTGCGACTTTGGACCTTTCTGCGATACTACCAGTAATCACGATGGCCGCTCATTCTTTCATATTTTTCATGTGATGAATAGTATACAGAATCCTCCCCCAGTGAGCTTGCAACGTTGAGACAATGCTGCATCAACGTCGATGCAACAGCATGACGTTGCAACGACGTTGATGCGATGTTGTATACACGCCCTGTGGCCGCTGGGTATTGGAACAAAAAACACTAGAAACGAACCAATCTAAACAAAATGGAGTATTCACTTAATTTAAAATGTAAAATTCGGAAAGATAAAGAATGTGGTCATTGTCCAGAGAAATTAAAAATAAATCTTTAATTGAATCTTGAAACGGTATTTGATACAATTTATCTTTCTAATACTGAATTTAAAGCTTAGCAACTGCCTTTTTTTCTCTCTTCTCTCTCCCACCCCCCCTCCCCCGCAACCCCGCTTATTTTCAGTGAAAACTCAAAAAGAGAAGATTATTTACATGAAAATGTTTTCTCTGGAAAAATAAAGAAAGCATCGCTCGTATGTCGTCTGCTCGTTACTTCTAGAAAGCTTTAAAAGATTTAAAACAATATGACCCACAACATCAGAAAACGTACCTTCTAACATGTGCGCCCAGCGAAGACTCAGATCAGCCTGCGCATCCGCGCAGTCTGATCAGAGTCTTCGTTGTTCGTATGAATAAAGTTTGCATCCTTAGCCGTCCAAAATACGCACAGTGAAGATTCTGATCAGACTGCGCGAATGCGCAGGCTGATCTGAATCTTCGCTGCGCGCACATGTCCAAATGTCCGTTTTCTGAAATTGCGGCTAATATTATTTGTGGAAGAGGCCTTGACAGCAATTAAGATGGGAAACATTTCATTTGATTTAATGTGTTTTCTGACAATAATGCCGTCAGTTATGAATATTTGATGTGCAGCGCTAGAAAACGACATTATGCTAGATGCGAACAGCAAAGGCCCAGATCAGCCTGCCCTTCCGCGCAGTCTAACCAGGGCCTGATCTGTTCATCAATATTAACAGTATTCATTGATTCTGTGAGCTGACTGCACAGGCCCTGATCAGACCGTGTGAATGTGCAGACGGATCTGTGCGTTTGTTCATTACGAAAACACGCCTATTCAAATATATAGAAAATTTTACCTCCAAAAACTGAAAATTTTTCATATTTCTGCTCAAAACATAGATTGTAGGTACTCGTTAGAACCGCCTCGGTGAGGCGGTTCAAACGAGTACCCACAATCTATGTTTTTGAGCAGAAGTAAGAAAAATAATGTATACCCCTGTAAACCCCAGTTTTACTGTATAAAAGTGGGGTTTAAGGGGGTCAAAATTATATAGGCATGTTTTCATGATGTTCCTCTTTTTGACGTAAGGCCATTTTCGTGTGCTGCGCATCCATTTTGTATTGCAATGCTGATCCGCAGGTGAGGTTTCTTACATTATTTAAGCGCA
Organism: Anodontia alba; assembly: GCA_964016985.1. Classification (NCBI taxonomy): domain Eukaryota; kingdom Metazoa; phylum Mollusca; class Bivalvia; order Lucinida; family Lucinidae; genus Anodontia; species Anodontia alba. Next base: position 18,301,180 of record OZ024831.1, on the reverse strand, counting down.
ATTTAAAACAAACCAAGGACCTGTTAGAATATTAATTACACAATCCATTTTGTTAAAAACGTAATAGTGTTTCATTACCACAGACGGGTTACATGAAAACATTCCCGCAGCGAGCATCCACAAGGCCACACAAAGACTCAAGCAATATCTGAACCACCAGATTGTAGGTTTTATCTTGCGTTGGCTCCAATCCCAGCAGGCACACAACATCAAAATGACGTCGTATCAACGTCGATGCGACGTGATCACGTCGCATCGACGTTGATACGACGTCATTTTAACGTTGTGTGCCCACTGGGTTGTTTCAAATCATTCCAAATGGACTCACTGATATCAAAGGATCAAAAAGTATAACAACACAATGGTAAAATTAAGTTTTATTCTGAAAAATCAGAAACATATGTGACTCAAAGTCAGAAAATGTAGCTTCGGACATGTGCGCCCTGCGAAAATTCAGGTCATTAAGAAAACACGCCTATTCAAATATATTGAAAATTTCACCACCAAAAACTGAAAGTTTTCGAAAACATAAAAAAGCTGATATTTTTCATATTTCTGCTAAAAACATAGACTGGGGGTGCTCGTTAGAACCGCCTCGCCGAGGCGGTTCTAACGAGTACCCACAATCTATGTTTGAGCAGAAATAAGAAAAATAATGTATACCCCTATAAACCCCAGTTTTACTATATAAATGTGGGGTTTAAGGGGGTCAAAATTATATAGCCTTGTCTTCGTGATGCAGACTGCGCATTGCCGTCTGATCAGACTCTTCACCTGACACATTTTGGATAGCCAATGGTATCAAAGTTTCTTCATGTGGACAGCGAAGATTCCGATCAGACTACGCGGGTGCGCAGGCTGATTTGAATCTTCGTTAAGCACACATGTGGGACGGTACGTTTTCTCATGTTACGTCTCTAGTCTAGTCTAGTCTATCTAGATTTTTAACGCTACCAGGCTACTGAGTCACATAGAGGCAGCGCCAATATTGCGTCTCATTGTGCCCAACATTCTCTGATTTCAGAGTGCTAGAACTTAAAATATTTATGAGACGAAACATATAACAATATACATGTACCCGGCTAGCCAGAACGGATTAACTTGTTTCTGAAGACACATTACTTATCTTACGCAGCCGCGTTTCAATTTATTTTTTTGAAGACAGTAAAATAATTCTGCGAAAATTTGAAAGACAGGCGAAAGCAATAGATTTCCTAGTAGTCAGATAATGGGAAAGAGTGTTCTACCATGTGCGATTACATTTGTATGGCAAAGGGTCCAGTTTCATGGAGAGTTGTAAGCAGATGCCATTACGAAAACACGCCTATTCAAATACACTGAAAATTTTACCACCAAAAAATGGCAATTTTTCAGATAAAAATTTCTGATATTTTTCATATTTCTGCTCAAAACATAGATTGTGGATACTCGAATACCACAATGTATGCTTTTGAGCAGAAATAACAAAAATAACGTATACCCCTGTAAACCCCAGTTTTACTATATAAAAGTGAGGTTTAAGGGGGTCAAAATTATATAGGTATGTTTTCGTGATGGTAGTGTCAATGGTGATGTCCGATTCTCCAAAATAGTCCCGAGCTATAATGCCACTTAAACCTCACGAGGAAGCATACACTGATTAGCCCTTGATTCAGAAATTAAAATAACACTTAAACAGTAAATTTGTTTTAAGTAAACTATTTACAGCAGACATTCCCTCACCGTGGTCTCATTTTGGATCACATTGCAGTATCGCACTCTGAACCATATAAAATGTTTTTCAAAGATTATTTTGAAAACTGGCAACTGAAAAAAGCCATATGATCGCATCTCATCACGAAAACATACCTATATAATTTTGGCCTCTTAAACCCCACTTTTATAAAGTAAAACTGGGCTTTACAAGAGTATACATTATTTTCTGCTCAAAAACATTCGGGGCGGTTCTAATGAGTACCCACAATTTATGTTTTGAGCAGAAATATAAAAAATATCAGAATTTTTATCTGAAAATTTCAGTTTTTTTTTTTTTGTGGTGAAATTTTCAATATATTTGAATAGGCGTGAAGTGATTCCTAGTGCCTGCAGCTGTTGTGTTGTGTTGATCATGTGGGTTAATGTGTGGTCTGTGAAGACCTTTAGTGACTGCTTACACCTGCACCTCAACGGTCTATTTTTAGCTTTTAGAATGTATGCCACTGACCAAGATAAAGTAAGAAATGTGCAAAACTGGCACTTTTTTTATTGGCAGGGATACTCTTACAAACATTAATCAAATGCATCTTAAGTTTAAAATACAAGATATATTTCCCACGGGACTGGCAACTCTTATAAACTCGTGTCATGACACTCCTTTGCTCATAGAATTAGCAATGCCCTCGGGAAATTTTTGCAGTATTTTAAACCCTATGTGCATTAACCTCTGTGAATTCCGCTACTCCACAAAAAGTGAATGATTCGTCTAATTATCACCCTAATATCTAAAATTATACCAGATAATGACTGAATTGTGCGTTCTAGCGAAAAAGTGATACCAGTTTAATTAAGTGTGTGTGTGTGTGTGTGTCCCATATAGTGTACGGAAAAATATTGATCGAAAATGCCATGGGTTAGTCATACTATCTCGCGCTGAAGTGAATAAGTGCGGGTACATGATGGAAACTTCAAACTGATTTCAATTTCTGAGAAAGAATTAGAATTATGAGCCTTCACCTTACAGAACAAATAGCACATAGGAAATCGCAATGTTGGTGGATAATGTATCGGATTTGCAAGATCTTGACAAACAGGGCGTTTTGATGCAATCGTGATCAAATTCGGGTCAAAAGTAAGTTATCAAAAGTTGAACATACCAAAACTTCTTTTATGAGCGCCGCTCTTTTGATTATCTAATGAGTCACCATGATGTAATAAAGCCTAAATTAAATATGCTAAACCCATTAGGAAAACATACATATATAATTTTGAACCCCTTAAACCCCATATTTATACATGTATAGTCAAACTGGGGTTAACAGGAGTATACATTTTATTTCTTATTTCTGCTCAAAAATATAGATTGTAGGTACTCGTTAGAACCGCCTCGGCGAGTCGGTTCTAACGGGTACCCACAATCTATATTTCGAACAGATATATGAAAAATATCAGAATTTTTGTCTGAAAACTCAGTTTTTGGTGGTGAAATTTCAATATATAATAAGATTCGCAACAGTATTCAACCTTAATATTTGCATATTTAACTTCTTCTCTAGGCTTTCATTATTTTGCTTGAAGACCGGATTAATTTCTATCAGAAAGAAAATTTTATTCAATAGTTTTAAATATTTAATTTCCAAAACGGTGGTGCCTTTGATAATGGCTTTGGAACTTCTTTAGATTTCTTTAACGTCCTTATTTTGTATCCGATTTTGATCAACTTTACATCAAAATGCATCATTTGTCAAGAACTTTCGTCTCAAATACATTCTTCACCAACTTTGCATTTCCTTTTAAAGCAAATTTTGTCGTTGGAAACAATATATATGTTTCTGTATTATAGTAGAAAATAAGCCTTATTAAAGTAGACAACGCATGGGCACATGTAACAAAATGAAATAAAGCAGGGCTCCTACTTATTACTTTAGAATTTGTCCGCCACTTAATCTTAACAATACCTGTCTGCAAATATTCCAGATATAGGTATATTAAATATGACCCATCAACTACCAAAACCGTAATCTAACCCTAACCATCAATGCCATAGCTCTATTAGAATCCTAACTTGGGTGTGTAGACTTCCAAGCTCGGTCCCAAGCTGAAGTTAGTAAGTAATAGCGGACAAATTCTAAGTCTATCTCATATACTATCATGCTTTGATTTTATCGTGAGTGCATAGAAATAAGCAAGATATTATATGTCACGCGTATATGATATTAGTTAAAATATAACAACATAAATAATGAAGGAGCCTAATCACGTCATGGGAAAAATGGCCTTAAAGCATGTGCGAACAGCAACGGTTCAGGCTAGCCTGCGCATCCGCGCAGTCTCGCAAGAACCTATGCTGTTCGCTCACGTAAGCGATGGGCAAAGGGAAAACGTTCCGTCAAGGAATTAGACAGGTGGTTTTGCTGAAAAGCCGTGCATGCACACTGAAAGATTTGAGTCGACGGAAAGTCTGAAGAGGGGTTTTCTTGTGGCGAGGCTTAAATCATGATTCATTCGGTAGCTTTTAGTTTCTTGGACATGCTGAACAGACAAAGTACTGCAGCCATATAAAAGCTAATTTGCAACATATGAATATTTGCGCTTGTTTACGAATTGAAAGAAATAAGTAACAAAAACAGCAATTCAAACTGTTCTAAAAATATGCTTTGATACACGCACGTGAAATCAAGTTTGACACAACTGCAATGGTGTTAGATTTGAAAAGTTGATCTTAAACGCTGAGCATGCTGGATATAAATTTCAGCAGACGACAGTTTGAAATATTTTTCTTAATTTTCCCAGAAAATAGGCTCTGCCATCTTGGCAAATTGTCTCCTAAGAAGACATTTTGCATGAAAAGTCAGAGCTTATTTTCTGGAAAAAAAAATAGGAAAAACATTACCAGTTTGTCGTCTGCTGAACTTGTCACAGTAGAATTTGCTCAGAGTGTGGAAAAGTTAATTGGTACGTCACATTGTTTATCCTGGCAAACGCTAAAGGCATCTCGTTGTTTTATTTAATTAGTTACCTTAATAACCCTAGCTAATGGGACAGACAGGCCTGAGCAAACAGTGTAGACCCAGATCAGACGTCGCAGAATACCTGATAAGGGTCTACACTGTTTGTCTCCTCTCATCAGCAGTTTTGGACACATAAACCGCAACCAGTCATATAGACTTGTTCAAATTGTAGGAAAAGGACTATCTAGTGAACAGGTGTCCCAATATTTCGGATATATACGGCAGTTATGCCTTTACTCCATTAGCAAGATCACCTATTTGATTTCAGCACTGTTATGCCAATTGCGATCAATTTCTGAGAAGTACATTTCACGCATTGTCAGAAAACATAACATCGGATGTGTGCTGTCAGCGAAGATTCAGATCAGACTGCGCGACAACGAAGAATCTGGTCAGACTAAGCGGATGCGCAGGCTGATTTGAGTCTTCGTTGGGCAAACATGTAAGAAGATACGTCTTCTCAAGTTGCGGCACATTTGTGCTCATCATGAGAAAAGCAGTGTTAGTGACGTGGGAACAGCGATGGCCCATATCAACTCATTACGAAAACACGCCTGTTCAAATATATAGAAAATTTCACCACCCAAAACTGAAAATTTTCAGATAAAAAACTCAGATAGTTTTCATATTTCTGCTCAAAACATAGATTGTGGGTACTCGTTAGAACCGCCTCGGCGAGGCGATTCTAACGAGTACCACAATCTATGTTTTTGAGCAAAAATAAGAAAAATAATGTATACCCTTGTAAACCCCAGTTTTACTATATAAAATTGGTTTAAGGGGGTCAGTATTATATAAGCATGTTTTCGTGATGTTACGATTGTACACAGTCTGATAAGGATCTTATTTGCTCGTTGAAATACTATGCACGTCACGTAAAATATGCCTATATAATGTTCACCCACTTAAACCCCACTTTTATATAGTAAAACTGGGGTTTACAGAGGGTATAATTTTTTTTCTGCTCAAAAGCATAGATTGTGGGTACTCGTCAGAGGCGGTTCTAACGAGTACCCACAATCTATGCTTTTGAGTAGAAATACGAAAAATACTTGATTTTTTATCTGAAAATTTTCAATTTTTTTTGGTGGTAAAATTTTCAGTATATTTGAATAGGCATGTTTTCGTAATGAATACCGAAAGCTCTGTAAGCAAAAATCCATGTGTTCGCATGCGACTTGAGCATTTTCGCACGTTGTGACCCATTTCAGATTCGTTTTTTTTTTTCTGTTTGTTTGAAAGACATTTTCGAAGAAAACTGTTTAATTTAATTGAGAGTTTAATTAAGTTTTGGAAATGTTTTTGTTCTCAGTGAACCCAATAGTAAACAAATAAAACCTCATATTTGTATCAGGAACATTGCGTGGAAATGACATTTTTTTGGTGAATGTTTACCAATTTTGCACGGCTTTGCCAGGGCTGCGTTCAAATGTACAAGTTATTCGCAACCATGTTCTATCAATTTGTACTTCTGAACGCAGCTGCATTCAGTAGTGCAAAGTGATAGCGAACGAAGTGACAGCGAACGTTTTGCCCTGGCTCTCTGTATATAATGACGAGCGCCAACAGGAGCAGGGGCCCAGGGCAAAATACACGCGATTAACTTGCTCTTTTGAACGCAGTCCTGGTTAACGCTTAAAGTAAGCAACATATTACAACAGCTTGTGATGTCATAGTACCCACCACCGTAAATATTTATTTTGACTAGAGAATATTTAGTGTACATAGCCACTACAGTATAATTTAATTGGCTGTAAGAAAACAGGAGTAATTATGCAATTTGGGTGCAGATAATAAAAACTAGTTGCTGTATGCAGTGTATATGCATCACGAAAACATGCCTATATAATTTTGACCCCCTTAAACCCCACATTTATATAGTAAAACTGGGGCTTACAGGGGTAAACATTATTTTTCTTATTTCTGTTCAAAAACATAGAGTGTGCGGCGAGGCGGTTCTAACGAGTACCCACACTCTATGTTTTGAGCAGAAATCAGAGTTTTTTATCTGAATCTTTTCAGTTTTTGGAGGTGAAATTTTCTATATATTTGAATAGGCTTGTTTTCGTAATGGCCTATATGAAGACACCAGTTTGCACATGTCTGAAGGTACGTTTTATGTAGTTGCCACCCAAATGATTTTTTCCAATGTTAGCTTCTTATGCAGAAAAGCTGGAGTAAAGAAAACAAGAACAGCTTTATCACGTCTGATCTTGCTATTGACAACATCGACGTATTCATTAATTTAACTTTTTCAGCCCGGACGACCAAAACAAAGACCTTTGCAAACAGTGTAGATCCAGATGAAACGGCTTATCAAGATCTATACTGTTTGCCATTCTATTTAACCCTTGTCCTGCTGAACCCGGTCATACCCTGCCTTTGCAAACAGTGTAGATCCAGATCAGTTGGCTTTACGAAAACATGCCTATTCAAATATACTGAAAATTTTACCACCAAAAAATGAAAATTTTCAGATAAAAAATTCTGATATTTTTCATATTTCTGCTCAAAACATAGATTGTGGGTACTCGTTAGAACTGCCTCGACGAGGCGATTCTAACGAGTACCCATAATCTATGTTTCTGAGCAGAAATAAGAAAAATAATGTATACCCCTGGAAACCCCAGTTTTACTATATAAAAGTAGGGTTTAAGGGGGTCAAAATGATATAGGCATGTTTTCGTGATGTGTCGGCATCTGAGCAGAACATCACCCATTTCAAAAGAGAGACCCAATTATTTTTTTCCAAATCTTTTTTATTCAAAAGTCAATACCATCTGGATTTCACAAATTAACAACCTCATTTTATGAATCCAATAATATCGCGCAGTGTTTTTGAATGTGTGAAGATGTTGTAATTGCTTTCGAGAAGCAAATTAACTTTAAAAGGGCATTCACATACTGGCAAATGGAGCATGTGCGTGTATTCAAGACAAATCGGTCGCAACACCATTAAAGATCCATGTTTTAAAAGACAACAAGTCGAGATTTATTAAAATATATTTGCACGGTAACATTAGATACAGAATTATATATGTACGTACATGTATGGTACTAGACAGCGATTCATATGGTAAAGGTTAAAATGTTTCAATATCTAGGTGTCTGTAGTAGTAATCACAAGTGTTTTCCTACTCATTAAGTATGGCACTCCGACCTCTTGACCATTCTGTGCTATAAATTATTTTAAAACTCCGTACAGTTGTCTTTGTTTTATATCTTGTTGCAGCATTTTAATACTGTCGCCTGTTTATTCTCACCGATTCCTTTAATTTTTGACAGTATAACTTGCACCGACACTCAAACAGTCCAGGGCCCAGTTGTTCCAAACTTAACGCAGCTGTTAGTTAACGTGACGTTAAAATTTCTGTCTTGAATATGGCAAATACACGAATATATTGTGCTGAAAAAATGTGAGTAGCTTTTGCAGCAAAAATATCAATGTATTTGTAAGTACCTTAGCTACAACAGTTAACGAGTTTTTCATTAACGAGCTCGTTAAGTTAACTGTGCTTTGAACAACTGGGCCCTGCACATAATCCTCGCGCTGGTATGAATGGAGTCAACAGAATGATAGTAAGCCGGGACACAGAGTTTCCAACACATCACGAAAACATGCCTATATAATTTCGACCCCCTTAAACCCCATTTTTATATAGTAAAACTGGGGTTTACAGAGGTATACATTATTTTTCTTCTTTCTGCTAAAACATGAATTGTGGGTACTCGTTAGAACCGCCTCGTCGAGGCGGTTCTTACGAGTACCCACAATCTATGTTTTAAGCAGAAATATGAAAAATATCACAGTTTTTTTATCTGAAAATTTTTAATTTTTGGAGGAGAAATTTTCTATATATTTCAATAGGCATGTTTTCGTAATGAAGATCACATGACCGTCAAGTGAAAAGTCAGATCATAAACACTTTCTAAGCATAACCTCTGCCGTCCGTCTAAAGCAAGCTTTGATGTAAGGCTACCTGTAGAGCACAAAACAGTTGTTCTAACCAAACTCTGAATCGGTGCATGGCGGACATGCGATCTTGTAGGAAATACTGTGTCCGGGCTCATATTAAATAACGTCGTATAGTTATCTTTTTTGAGTACGAATGGTCATTGTGTTCACCGAATCAGAATTAAATACAGTTGACTCTCGTTATCTCGAACTCGCTTATCTCGAATAACAGCTTATCTCGAAGTAAAAATGGTTCCTGCCTAAACATCAAAATCTAACAACAGGTAAAAAATATTGTGGAAAAGAGGAGCAATTTCTCCTCTTTTCCACAATATTTTCAATATACGAGTATCTCTAACTTCAAGAGTCTAATTACATATGTATTTGTTAAATGTGGTTGTTCGAAGTATTTTTCCTCAATTCTGCAAATCTGATATGTCGAGGTACGGATATCTCGAAGTATTTCAGAGAGTCCCTTTGAATTCGAGATAACGAGAGTCTACTGTATTTCATTTTAGAGTAGGGAGATAAATCGATTTTGGCAAAGTTGTCTTTCCTGTAAGTGTTAAAAGAATATACCAGTGCACACATTCTAAGCATAACCCCTGCCGTCCATCTAAAGAACGCTTGGATGTTTGGCTAACTTTAGAGTACGAAGCAATTGTTCTAACCAAACTCCGAGTCGGTGCATGGCGGACATATGATCTTGTAGGAAATGCTGTGTCCCGGCTCAGATTATAGAATTACATCGAGTACGAATGGTTATTATGTTCGCCAATTTAGAATTTTATGTTTCATTTTTAAAGTAGGGAGATAAATCGATTTTGTCATAGTTGCCTTCCATGTAAGTGTTTCCAAATATACCAGCGTAATGTTATTTTGTAATTTTCATTACGAAAACATGCCTATTCAAATAAAATGAAAATTTTACCACCAAAAAATGAAAATTTTCATATAAAAAATTCTCATATTTTTCTTATTTCTGCTCAAAACATAGATTGTGGGTACTCGTTAGAACCGCCTCAACGAGGCGGTTCTAACGAGTACCCACAATCTATGTTTTTGAGCAGAAATAACAAAAATAATGTATACCCCTGTAAACCCCAGTTTTACTATATAAAAGTGAGGTTTAAGGGGGTCAAAATTATATAGGTATGTTCTCGTGATGTCATAAGGTGCCAAAGAGCCACTAAGGATCCTTTCAGGGTGTGCGTCAGACAGTGTTTAGATTAGACAGGGACAAGAATGTTTGCGACATGCGCGATTTTGAGCAGTCTGTATGGATGCACAGTATGATCTGAACCTACATATTCCATACCTGATAGCGGACAGAAAAAGATCGTGTGGATCCACAGGCTTAAAATCTGTGCATTTGCTGTCAGCATAATCAATGGGATCTCTTTATCTTCGAGCGCTGAACAATTAGACAGACAGCGTCGAATTTCAGACCAAACCAATTTGTTACGGACAGCAACTGTGACGCTTTAGTACAAGAAGGACACTTTTCTTTACAAGAACAATTAATTATTTTCAGCCTGTGTACGGATGTATGTTTCAGACGACAAGATTTTTGTCTGCGTTTTCATTTCTACAGCTGTAGTCGGCATAAGTTTATATGTAAAATTCAGGGTGACTGACAATTTGATAAAACGACGCAGTTTCTTCGACGTAGAGACATCAGTTTGTCTACGTTAGTTACCTATACGTACTCATACTATTATAGTCTTGCTGAGTCAGCTGTATTGCAAGAAAACAATGAAGTTCTGGGCCCAGTTGTTCAAAACTAACGATGTCGTTAATTGACGTATTGTTAAAACTTTGATCATTAAATATAGCATATATGCTAATATTTTTGCTAAAATATGTGAGTAGCTTTTGCATTTGCAAAAGCTGCTCACATTTTTTTTCAGCACAACCCCCCCCCCCCCCCCTGTGAATTAGATATTGAACTTACTAAAACAGTTAATATTTTGGCCACTAACGAGTTTGTTAAGCTAACGATGCTTTGAACAACTTGGCCCTGGTCATTAAGAGGGTGGACATTGTTTCGCCTGAAAAAAATGGCCCGCCGGCTGACAAAAAGGCCCATAGGACATATACAAATGAAGCCCAAGACCAGTTTGCGCAGCCAAATATATATATATGCGCAGTCTGGTCTTCGCTGTTCTCATATGTTCTAAGGTCCCCTTTCTCAGCCGCCGGCCCACATATGCTCCAAAAGAAGTTGCTGAGAGAAATGCTAGGAACGTGGCACGTAATCATATCACTTCTTTCAGAAAGGTGTCATAATAAGACACTATATACATGTATGGCAAATTACAAATCACTCTGTGGCAACGAATACAATTACTATCAGTACAAAAGAACAAGGTGACTGAGTACAGATAGTAGATTTTCAACCATTGTTACAAGGGAGGCAACTTTTGTGGCTTCCTGTTTGTTTTCGCTCATACCAAGTCCCTTTTGAAAAGCGGTCTACTCTTAAAGGAAAGAATTTGCTCCCCATGGGAGCAAATTCTTTCCTTTAAGAATAGACCTCTTTTCAGATGGGAGGTAAAATACCCCTTTAAAGACAGTTATCTCCACTGAAAGATCATCCGTTTTATATTTTTCTTAAACATCACCCTGCTGAACTTCCTGATCTATAACCAACATGTTATTATACTTTTATTCATCTCCGAAAATAGGGATATGATATTTCAAACCGTTTAGAATACTAGCACATCTTTACAGAAGGGATTGAAAGTGTAACAGTTTCTCTTGCTGAATTTACTGGTCTGTATACGACGCGTTAAAATACTTATAGCCTTCTCAAATCATTCACGAAAGTGAGTAGAAACCAAGTCCTGTTTCGAGGCAAATCGTCCGCTCAATTCTTGTAGTATAACATATGCTAAAGATACCGTACGTACTAAAAGTAGTTAAAAACCTTAACTCCCTCCCTTACTGGTCCTTAAATTTGAGCTACTTTTTGCTGTGCTAGAAGAGTAGCAAAATGTAGACCGTCAACAGACATCTACACTTCATGCTTGTCCGAATGCTTAGGGAAAATACAGTAATTATTATTTGTTATGTTAGCTTCTGGCAACATCAGTAGATGACCATAAATGACTAATACTGTGATCGTAATTTATTTGGAAATATAACTTAACATTTCATTTAATTTGTCTCCAAAGGACGAAAGTTTCAGTGACTGAAACGTCAAAGCCTGAATTCAAGAAACATGTGCATTCTGTTCTAAAACACCTTCTGATATTTAAAACTGAAAAAGCATTACGAAAACACGCCTCATTATTCAAATATATACAACATTTCATCTCCAAAAACTGAATATTTCCTCACGAAAACACGCTTTTATAATTTTGACCCCCTTAAACCCATCTTTTATATAGAAAAAAAAAAAAAAAACAAAAAAAAAAAAAAAAAAAAACAAACAAAAAAACTGGGGTTTACAAGGGTATACTTTATTTTTCTTATTTCTTCTCAAAAACATAGATTGTGGGTACTCCTTAGAACCTCCTCGTTTTTGGGTACAAAATTTTCAGTATATTTGAATAGGCATGTTTTCGTAATGTTCAGATTAAAAAACACTTATATGTTTATTATTTCTGCTCAAAAACATATATTGTTGGTACTTAGAACCGTCTCGGTGGTTCTAACGACTACTCACAACAATCTATGTTTTTGAGCAGAAATAAGAAAAAAACTACGAAGACCTGTTCATGTTTTAGGACCACTACAAAAAGGAGTGAAAACGACCTTCTATTTATCAATAAACATAAAAACGTGTGAAAAAACAATGTATTTTTGTACGCAGGTGCTAAAGGAAGACAAATTAATGACAAGTCAGGAGTGGTCATGCATTTTCTGCTGTAATTACTTACATTTAAAGGGGATACATACATGAAAGGTATTTTGTTGACTACATGTATAACTTTTTGCTGACAGGAAGTTGCGTCCCTGGTGTCTAAAACCTTTCAATAATAGGGGCATATATCCGCTTCTAGAATCAATAGATACAATAGAATGTATCAATAGAGAGCAAAGACCCGGATAAGACCTTGCGCAAGCACAGAGTGATGTAAATTCGCACATTGTGCGCATGCTGTATGACATTATTTCGTTTGACGCGGCCCAGACATCAATCAAACATAAACAGGTAAATAAATCATAATGTAATCTCAAGTTTTGTCAATATTGTTTAACACGCTAAAGCATAGACCTCGCCTAGCTGACGTAAAATCATGAATGACGAATGTGTGTATACTTAATGGAAATAAGTGACAAGGCCCCTCATTAAACAGACATCTATTTGAAGAAATATAAGGGTAAACTATTGGAACAAATGCAATATGATGCAAACGAAGTCGGAACTCGATAAATCAGTCTGGATTCGACTGCTCATTAATAAACAAAAACATCCAGTCGCAAATATGTTTTCTTCAGGAAATTTGGCTCTAATAATGTTTTGGTAACTGTTAGATTTCCTTCGATATATACACCATTTTAACGCTTTGCATGCTGGGTAAAAATTTCAGCAGACGATATTTTCAAATATTTCCTTAAATTTCCTAGAAAAAAAGATTTGACATTTCATGTGGAGATTGATCATGAAATATTTTCTACGGTCATTCTCTCCCTTCCGCTGATTCAAGAAGGGCAGTTGTCAGTTTCTGGCGAAAGAATGTGCACAATACTGGTTAACCGCTTAGAGGACTAAGCTTGCCCAGTGTGGTTAGGTAAACTGACCGCGCTCGACATGACCCCATTGGGTTGACTGGGCCGTAAAACCTCAACACAAATTGACATTTCATGCACAATTTGAATAAAGTGCCGAATCCTAATTTCTAGAAAAAAAAAATATATATATATATCATCAGTTTATCGTCTGCTGGGTTTGCCCATATCATGGTTAGTGCTAAATACTTTTATTCTACGGTAAATGCAGATAATACTTCAAGAAGCTTTTTCAACAACAGTACAATGCCTTTCGATAGGATCGAATTCATGTTTATATACTCCAAAAAGAAAAGAAATCGTTCTATTTTTTTTCTTTTAGAATGGACGTCTTTTCAAAAAAGAGGCAAAAACGATTTTTCTGTGTGGTTTACCTTAAAAGAGCAACTATTTCCCATAAATGAACGCCTCTTTGGGATAGCATGAAAGTGAGCAAAACAATTTTTGTGGTTCTGCAAATATTATCATCCAATTTGCCATTAAACCATATTAGTTTAGTGACGAAACCCTGAACTTTGCATATAGGCTTGAAGTAGGGTCTGTGAAATGGTATCTTAACCCATTAAAAACAGAATAAACTTAGCCATACTATGTATTGCAAGAGTCCATTTTCGATTTGAGGTATGTCAGGATATAGATATTCTTGAAGAAAAGTGGTTGAACTATTTGCAAACAGTGGAGACCCTGCGGCGTCTGATCTAAGTCTGCACTGTTTGCCAATTACCGGTTTAGGGGTCTCCAGTCTTCAATGAGTTAAAATTGTCATATCCATTACGAAAACACGCCTATTCAAATATACTGAAAATTTTACCACCAAAAAATGAAAATTTTCAGATAAAAAATCCTGATATTTTTCATGCTTCTGCTCAAAACATAGATTGTGGGTATTCGTATTGTGGGTATTCGTTAGAACCGCCTCGTCGAGGCGGTTCTAACGAGTACCCACAATCTATGTTTTGAGCAGAAATAAGAAAAACAATGCATACCCTTGTAAACCCCATTTTTACTATATAAAAGTGGGGTTTAAGGGGGTCAAAATTTTATAGGCATGTTTTCGTGATGACTGACATTAGTGACAAATTTGAGATATCCTGGATTACCAAAAATAAGACATTTGACATGCAAATTACCTCTATATTAATGTCATATATTCATGCAACTGATGCAACTACCACTCTTCAAAAGTCACGTAGACAGTGAGAAGTCGTGATCATCTGTCTTTTATTAATCATTGTAATATTAAACAGAAACAATATACAGTAATAATTGTATTTAGATCTATTTATGTTATATCTGCTTCTGAGTTTAGTGTTCGCCAATAAAGTTCGACGACATTAAACAGTTGTTACAAAACAATGGCAGTGGTTTTACAATATTTTGTATTATAGCACACGGAAAAGATTCGTAACGACGACTCATTTCAAATATTCTGAAATGGACGACGTTATATTCGCGTAAATCCATCACGAAAACATGCCTATATAATTTTGACCCCCCCTTAAACCCCACTTTTATGTAGTAAAACTGGGGTTTACAGGGGTATACATTATTTTTCTTATTTCTGCTCAAAAACATAGATTGTGGGTACCCGTTAGAACCGCCTCGCCGAGGCGGTTCTAACGAGTACCCTCAATCTATGTTTTGAGCAGAAATATAAAGAATATCAGAATTTTTCATCTGAAAATTTTCATTTTTTGGTGTTAAAATTTTCAGTATATTTGAATAGGCGTGTTTTCGTAATGGATGTGGTGGTACCAAAGGCATCGTATGCTTCACTTACAACTATGGTACAATGTGCCATTGTACCAAAACAAAATGCTGCCCACCATGTACAAGTTCAAAAGGTTACCGTACCTACGAAAGAAGAAGGTATTCTTTTTTGATATATTCACAAACTTATAGTTATATTACCGAAATGAAAAATGGCATGATGGGATAGAAAATGTCCAGGAACAGCCACAACCACAGATCATAGCCTACCAATTACACCAAGAGGCAGAGAAACCAAACCATGACTGTCTGAACACAAGTCACAGACGAAAGAAAAGCAAAGCAACCGGCTTCCCCTTCTTCAAAAAAGTTATTACGAAAACACGCCTTTTCAAATATACGTAGCAAAAATAGTTAGGGATATTTGTACGTATGGTGAAATAAAAGGAAACTAAGACATATCTGAAATCTGAAATTGATATATTTGATTACATCATTTCATTTACAGACAAAAATCCATCCGTTGGAGTCTGTAGCACTAGAAGTGAATGAGAAAATTTGTATGGAAGATCACTAGGGTCACCAATAAAACCTCACAAATCTGTCAATATCGCGTATGTCCACCTGTTGCATCTATGCAGGCCACACAACGACGACGCATACTCCTGATGAGTCTGGCAATCTGTAGCTAGGGAATCCTCCTCCACTCCTCCTGCAAGGCTGCACCTAAAGCTTGGAGCGTTCTTGGTCGTGGAACTTTCTGTCGTACACGCTGGCCGAGAATGTCCCAAACATGCTCGATTGGCGACAAGTCAGGGGATCTAGCAGGCCGATCGAGATGATCCACTTTGTTCTGCTGCAGGGACTGCTGTACTATCCTCGCCCGATGAGATCTTGCTTTGTCATCCTGCAGCACTACGTAGTGTTGTTGAACAAAAGGCAGAACAACCGGCTGTAGCACTTCATTGATGTAGCGTTGGCATGTCAGAGTTTCGTTAAGCACAAGCAGCTCTGTACGGGAACGAACAGATATGCCGCCCCATACCATAAGACTTCCTCCTCCATACCGGTGTTCAACAATGGCGCAGTTCGCGTACCTCTCACTTTTGCGACGCCAAACGCGATGTCATCTGTCAAGCATATCCAGCAGAAACCGTGACTCGTCGAAAAAGAGTACAGTCGCCCATTGTTGGTTAGTCCATCGACGATTCTGCTTTGTCCATGCTAGCCTGGCTTGTCTGTGTCTCTGGGAAAGTGGCACCCCAACGTAAGGTCGCCGAGCTCTAAGTCCAGCGCTGTGAAGTCGATTCCGTACGGTTTGAACAGACACTCTTGTTCCAGTAAGCGCCGAACAACTGCGCGAAAGTCTCTCAAGAACGGGAATAAGAGTGTGTGTTCAAACCGTGCGGAATCGACTTCACAGCGAACTGCGCCACTGTTGAACATGACCGGGATGGAGGAGGAAGTCTTATTGTACCACGTAGTGCTGCAGGATGACAACGCAAGATCTCATCGGGCGAGGACAGTACAGCAGTTCCTGCAGCAGAACAATGAGGATCATCTCGATTGGCCTGCTCGATCCCCTGACTTGTCGCCAATCGAGCATGTTTGGTACATTCTCGGCCAGCGTGTACGACAGAGAGTTCCACGACCAAGAACGCTCCAAGCTTTGGGCGCAGCCTTGCAGAAGGAGTGGAGGAGGATACCCCAGCTACAGATTGCCAGACTCATCAGGAGTATGCGTCGTCATTGTGTAGCCTGCATAGATGCAACAGGTGGACATACGCGATATTGACAGATTTGCGAGGTTTTATTGGTGACCCTAGTGATCTTCCATACAAATTTTCTCATTCGCATCTAGTGCTACAGATTCCAACGGATGGATTTTTGTCTGTAAATGAAATGATGTAATCAAATATATCAATTTCAGATTTCAGATATGTCTTAGTTTTCTTTTATTTCACCATACATACCAATATCCCTAACTTTTTTTGCCACGTATATATAGACAATTTCACCTCCGAAAACTGAAAATTTTCAGATAAAAACTCTGATATTTTTCATATTTTTGCTCAAAACATAGATTGTGGGTACTCGTTAGAACCGCCTCGCTGAGGCGGTTCTAATGAGTACCCATAATCCATGTTTTTAGCAAATAAGAAAAATAATGTATATCCCTGTAAACCCCAGTTTTACTATATAAAAGTGGTCAAAATTACAAAATGTATATAGGTATGTTTTCGTGATGTGATCACGCTAATAAACAGGATCCATTTACCACAGCATAACTGCTAAGTGCATCAAAGGTCGGTGGAGAGAAAATTGACCGGTAAACAAACAGGAAAAAATGTGAAAAAGCCCCGCAGCGAGCAGCTCTCATTGTCTGACGTGTGTAGCACGAGTCCTAATCAGTACTCTA
This sequence comes from Anodontia alba, assembly GCA_964016985.1. Taxonomy (NCBI): domain Eukaryota; kingdom Metazoa; phylum Mollusca; class Bivalvia; order Lucinida; family Lucinidae; genus Anodontia; species Anodontia alba. The sequence continues at coordinate 18,283,653 of OZ024831.1, read as the reverse complement.
TCACGATGATTTAATTTGATTAACATGTAGTTTGTTTCTGTGATGTTTCACTGAATGAATTAAGGAGCTTCTATACGAGCCGAACATATTTAATTTTGTTTTCCTTACATTTGAACCTAGGGTTAAGATTTCGAGCCAGCAAAATCGGGTTATCTACCCCCCACCCCCACACCTCCACATGCACAACCCAAGATCGTTTTTCTATTGATAGTTCAGTACTACGTCGGTGGTGCTCAGTGTTGTACGTATTTTATGGGGTCTGGTAACTGCTCGCTAGGGGCTATTTTGGTGTTTTGTCCAGTTTAATGTCTTATTGCTGTGTTTTGTGGGTCCTGACTGGCATTGGGTTCATTCGGAAAGCGGGTGTTGGTTTCTTTGCTTTCTATGGTATGTAACGTGTATGGTGTCCGTCGTAGTTTGTTTATTCTTCCTCTTGCTGTCGTTGGTAGGCTATGTTCTTGGATTGTGACACATCCTAGACATCTTCATATTATGCAACGTTAGTCTCGGTAGGACTTAACCCTTTCAATCCTGCAGACCAAAACGGACACCTTTGCAAACAGTGTAGATTTAGATGAGACGGCTCAATACGAGCCGTCTCATCAGGATCTACACTGTTTGCCATGCAGTCATTAATTTTTGACTGAAATCCCTGTTTGCAACTATGGGTGTGTCCAAATTCAGAGATGGAAGTCCATTTAAAAAACTCGGTGTGAAAGGGTTTAACACATCTGTCAATTTTCATGAATCCATCTGTAGCAGTTCAAGAGTCCATGTCTCGGGTTGTATAAAGTGACCACGGACACTGACTGAACAGATGCATGAACTCAATCGATGACTGTCTCGCTAACATAAACGCGTGAATTAAAACGTTTTATAAATCTAACCCATATGGTTCAAGATTTAAAGACGTAGTTAAAATGAGACCAAGAGTGGTACCACTGACTAATGATTTTAATGCTCCTACTAAGGCACTATACGCAAGAGAGATCAAAGGCTTATCATAAAAAGGTGAATATGATATCAGCAGGGGGTAATAAAGAGGCCTTCTGAGGGGTACTCCAATACTTTCGGAGGGATGTTACCCATAGATATTACCTATGGATCATATAAGTACGCCGGTATTAAATTCCTCTGTTGAGCCTCTACCTGTCTATTGTTTATTGACAGTGTAGAAGGATTTGTTTTGCCCAGCCTCTTATCAGTGATAAGACTAATGGCCAAGACACATTTTAGTTGTAGGATCTGCAAACTGACAGACAGGGTGATTATAAAGCGCTCACCGAAGTAGAGCAGTCAATTTTTTTCGTCCGACCTTCGATGCGCCGAGCATTTATGTGAAAAATTCTTTAACTGAAACATATCCCCGATTTGTATAATGCTTTCCAAACGAAAAAAAAAAAAAAAAAACAAAAAAAAAAAAAAAAAACAAGGCTAATGGAACAACCTTGCTAGAATTGATGACATGTGCCATACAATGCCGACGGCTAAACAAGCACTCAGTTAAGTTTGAGATAATCACGATAGTATTAATTGAATTACTGAGTGCAAAGATTTTCAAAACCCTAATGACATTTAAACTGCATTACCGGTTAGCAATCTGTTGGGGGAATTCGGCAAACTGACGGTATTTTTCTGACTTTTTTTTTCAGAAGTAAGACTTGTATTTTCAGGTCCTTTTGACCATTGAGCACAATTTGTTTGTACCGAAATAGAGTTCTGCGTGTGCAAAGTGGCGCAATCCGTTATCACACATGAAGAGACTCAGTAGAAAGAAGCCTATTGTATTAAGTTCATTGGCGTATGCCTTGTTGCCAAAGAATCCCGTTTTAACGCTCAGCTCTCTTGGTAAAACATTCAGCGGACGACATTTCGAAATAATGTTCTTATTGTTCCAGAAAATAGGCTTTGACACTTCAAGCAAATAGTCTCCTTAGCAGTTTATTTTCTGGAAAAAAAAATGAGAGAAAAAAAATTAATACGTCCCAGACCGTGGTAAACGTTAACAGAACATACTTTACGTAAGGCAGTTTACATGAAATCTTAACCCTTAAACTGCCAATCACAACAATTGTCGTCTGCTATTACATCTGCTTCTGATTTTAAAAGTCATTTTTGCAAATAGAGTGGACCCAGATCAGACTAGGAGCAGTCTGATCAGGTCCACACTGTTTGCCTGTATGCAAAAATAGGTTCGGAAAGTTTGCAAGAATATTCAGCAAACGACATAAACAGATGACATTTTCAGATGCAGGTTTTCTTGGCGTTTTAAGGGTCAGTTCTATTGTAAATTAGAAAATTCTTCAAAATATCGTCTGAAGCTTTTTCTCAGCATGCTAAGAGTTAAAAATTGAGACAGACATATCGATTGTACAGCAAAAGGTGCTTGAAAGATTTTGTCATATTCCAGTTGAAAATACTGTACAGACGTTCATTTTTGTAAATGGAATTCAAATAGTTCTATCGAAGAAAAAAACGACTTTATGAGAAATAGTATTAGCGCATGTCACTTATTGTCGCGAAAACAAATGTTTAAGTGGGAAGGAGAGACTTTCAAGACAGAAAACTCTTTCAAAATTGCGTTCTGAGAAACGGGGTATACTGTAAGCAAAGGATTTTCTCACTTTTTTTTTTCTTTTTGTGGAAACTATGCAGCTACTTCTATTCTGAGTCACATGTAGTGATACGTCAAGCGAATGCGATGATAAGATAAACGTACAGATTCAGATCATCCCGTGCATCCCATACAGTCTAGTAAGACATTTTCTATTTGTTTCATTACGAAAACACGCCTATTCAAATATATTGAAAATTTTACCACCAAAAGAATGAAAATTTTAAGATAAAAATTCTGATATTTTTCAAATTTCTGCTCAAAACATAGATTGTAGGTACTCGTTAGAACCGCCTCGTCTATGTTTTGAGCAGAATAAGAAAAATAAAGTTTTACTATATAAAAGTTGGGTTTAAGGGGGTCTAAATTATATAGGTATGTTTTCGTGATGAATCCCATTCGCGCAGTGATCAGAATCTTCATTGTGCACATTTTGGATAGCCTAGGATGCAAAGTTTCTTTTTGTAGACAATGAAGTCCCTGATCAGGCTGCGCAGGTTGATTGATTCTTCGTTGTGTGCAGATGTCAGAAGATATACGTTTCTTCATGTGGCTCATATGATTTGGTCCTTGCGTGAATCTTAAACCAATATCATATTACATGTATTTTATTGTAAAGTTTCAGCACGCGGATGGAAACCAGCCCAGACAGGCTATAGTGTGTCTTACAGCATCCTTGCACGTAGAAGGTCTATCAAGGTCAGTTAATAGTGCCAATTTTCAGACTACATTTGTCGCCTGCTTTGTTTTTTAACATCCTTTACGAAAACACGCCTATTCAAATATACTGAAAATTTTACCACCAAAAAAAATGAAAATGTTCAGTTAAAAATTCTGATATTTTTCATATTCCTGCTCAAAACAAAGATTGTGGGTACTCGTTAGAACCGCCTTGACGAGATGGTTCTAACCAGTACCCAAAATATATGTTTTTAGCAAAAAAAAAAAAAAAAAAAGAAAAGGTATACCCCTGTAAACTCCAGTTTTACTATATAAAAGTGGGGTTCAAGGGGGTCAAAATTATCTAGGCATGTTTTCGTGCAATATCAGTTGAAAAAGAAGTTTATATGTAAAATTGAAAGACTGAATAACAAACAGCGTAGATCCTGATGAGACGGCTCATCTAGATCTACGCTGTTTGCAAAAACCTATATTATCGCCTGTGGCAGTTAAAGAGTTATTTAAACCAATGTCATATTACATGTATTTTACAGTAAAGCTTCCGCTTTCAAGAAATGACTGTTTATTAAACATATCAGCTTTGTCCTCGAAAACCCTGAATCAGCATGTTTATATTAAGACAAGACGAGAAATTTGATTGAGCCGCGTCGCGTGCTCGTCGGACATTCAGTCGAATCGAGCTGGGACACTACTTATTTTTTTTTTTTTTTTTTTTTGGCTGAAAATTATCCTTGGCCTATCGCTTACGTGAGCGAACACCATATGTTCTGGAGAGACTGCGAGGATGCGCGGATGCGCAGGTTCGCTTGAATATTTCCCATTGGCGCAACTCAATCAATAAGATTTTATTTTACGATGACATGCTTGCGTGCTAAATGGAAAGAATGGTTTGAAATAAGGATATGTATAATAATTATTACATGCTACTATAAATTATATCACCTATTACAAAATACCATGCAACTGTTCTTTTTTAAAAATATGGAAATGTACATGGAATGATTCGGGGAAGACCACACTCAAGAAGCACTCCGTCTCGAGGCAACAGAAGAAGAATACATCACGAAAACACACCTATTAGTTTTGACCCCTTAAACCCCAGTTTTATACAGAGAAATTGGGGTTTACAGGGGATACATTAATTTTCTTATTTTTGCTCAAAATATAGATTGTGGGTACTCGTTAGAATCGCCTCGCCGGGGGCGGTTCTAACAAGTATTCACAATCTATGTTTTGAGCAGAAATATGAAAACTACAAGAATTTTTCATCTGAAATTTTTCATTTTTTAGTGGTAAAATCCTCAATATATTTGTTTTCGTAATAAGATGAGGAACAAACAATGGGAAAAGGTAGAAAACACTATAGTTGCAATAACTGATATACACAAACTATAGCAAAGAACCGCCTTATAGCGTTCAGTAGAAAAAAAATACCCGGGGTTTAACCCTTACAGAACCAGTTTCATCAGCAGCTGATGGCATTCTGATTTGTTCTTAACTTTCTAGTGAAAATACGGATTGACATTTCATATTTCATATAAATTGGCTGTGTGACGTTGGGCCTCTGAGGCCCACAGATCGAAAGTATCTAGTTTGACACAGAAGACTTTCACAATCCAACTGTCTCATTACGAAAACATGCCTATTCAAATATATAGAAAATATCACCTCCAAAAACTGAAAATTTTCAGATAAAACACTCTGATATTTTTCATATTTCTGCTCAAAACATAGATTATGGGTACTCGTTAGAACCGCCTCGGCGAGGCGGTTCTAACGAGTACCCACAATCTATGTTTTTGGGCAGAAATAAAGAAAATAATGCCTACCCCTGTAAACCCCAGTTTTACTATATAAAAGTGGGGTTTATGGGGGTCAAAATTATATAAGCATGTTTTCGTAATGTTTCATTTTTGTGCGTGTTCGTTGCACTCAAGATCATTCCAATTAGAATTTATTCATACTATTTATTCGATACATTTGTGGCATCAACTAAACATACAAATGATTTTGTTTATTTTAATCTCCATTCTTCATTTTTTTATTACAAGTACTTTTCCTACAATAAGATGTTTTTATTTATATGGATGCCATGCAAATATTTTATTGTAAATTTTAATCAAGGCAAAGCTTTTGATCTTTGTAAAATCCTGTATGTGAGAAAAGTGACATTAGTAAGACAAATAGATTCTCTTCACCACTGCATTTTTTGAGAAAAAAATGCTATTGAATATAAAAATATGTTTACGGAGGCTTCGCCTTGTTGAACATCATTTACTCCGGTTGACAAATCCTGATGTTAACCTCAAAAGAATGCATCAATTGTAAAATGACTTTTGTTTTCCCGAGTAAGTACACCTCTTCTATTGGAAAAGGATCTGTCCAAACGGTTGCGGTTGGAGAGTCCACATAAGTCGACATAAAGCCTACTCACCTGGGCCCAGTTGTTTAAAGCGTCGTTAGCTTAACGAGCTCGTTAAGGGTCATTTCGTTAACTGTTTTAGCGGATTCAATATACAATATTCTGATATTTTTTGCTGAAAAAATGTGAGTAGCTTTTGCACTGCAAAAACTGCTCACATTTTTTCAGCAAACATATTTGCGTATCACTCAATGTAAATTTTAACGAATCGTTAACTAACGACATCGTTAGCTTTGAACAACTGAGCCCTGTATGTCTTTGGTCGCCGGAGCCCTCGATTGTCATAATAGTAACTTCAGACTGATTTTGAGTCACCCACTTAAGGGGATTGGATACAGTTGGTAGACTTTTTGGAATTTTACAAGGGAGAAATCCAGTTTGCTTTTCTGTGTACTAATTCCCTTCTGAAAAAGGTTCTATCCTAAAAGGACTGATTCTTTTCTTTTAGAGCATAGCCCTTTTTCAGAAGGGAGGCAAAACAACTTTGACAGCGTTGCCTCCCTTGGAAATGTATTAGTTCTTTCATAATTGTTTAACAATTTTATGTTCTGTTACTGTTAGGACCCACAAATGGTTCAGGATCCCCTAAGCCAATGTATGCTTACATCTGTATCAAATATGGATATGATTAAATATGATTTCATGCACGTGCAAAGCTTACATAGTCATTCCCACAATTACACAGTCTGTACCAAGGAAGAATTCCTATGCGGATCCCCATTACGAAAACACGCCTATTCAAATACACTGAAAATTTTACCACCAAACAAATGGCAATTTTTCAGATAAAAAATTCTGATATTTTTCATATTTCTGCTCAAAACATAGATTGTGGGTACTCGTTAGAACCGCCTCGGCGAGGCGGTTCTAACGAGTATCCATAATCTATGTTTTTGAGCAGAAATAAGAAAAATAATGTATACCCCTGTAAACCTCAGTTTTACTATAGAAAAGTTGGGTTTAAGGGGGTCAAAATTATATAGGTGTGTTTTCGTGATGCTATCCCTTCTGGTAATTCTAGTATTATCTCATTCTGTAAGGCGGTCCATTTTGCTGTGTGCCCTGTTGTCATGTTCCGATGCCTGCATCCAGAGAATACTGCGCTTTTGATATACAATAAACGTCAAAAAGATTGCCTTTGGAACCAAAGAACACACTACGGATAAGAAAATGGGAGTCTCGTTTTTTCTGAGACTCTTCATAAGCAGTAATGAAGTTTGCAACACTGCTTACGCCCTCCAGCGTATACATGAGCAGAACTCCATTTTCAAATATACCACAATGGGCCCAATGATCCCAAAGGAAATGAAATATAATCTGCACTATGGTGATGTACGAGGAGACGTTCTACCGCCGCCACATAGCTGTCGACATAACCTACTAAACATTTTATGCTGTAAACATAAATCAGGGCAGCTAAATCATTCGGACATACTGGCCTGATCAAACAGAGTAGAAACAGATCAGACGCCACAGAACGCGGCGTCTAATCAGGTATGTGGCGTCTGGTCAGGTCTATATTGTTCGCCGCTCATCCAGCAGCTTTAGACATATCAACAGGAAGTAGAATGATCTTGCTCAAGTTTTAGGACCAGTGTGGTAATAAATTAATTTAGGTGTTTGGGTAAACAGTTGACTCCCGTTATCTCGACCTCGCTTATCTCGAATAACCTCTTATCTCGAAGTGAAAAATTGGTCCCTGCCTAAACATGAAAATCTAACAACATGTTTAAAATGTTTTGGAAAAGAGGAGCAATTTCTCCTCTTTTCCACAATATTTTCAGTATATCTCAATATATCTTCAATAGTCCAATTACAAATATATTTGTTAAATGTGGTTAATCGAATTAGTTTTTCCTCAATTCTGCAACTCTGATATGTCGACGTACGGATATGTTGAAGTATTTCAGCGAGTCCCTTGGAATTCGAGATACCGAGAGTCGACTGTATATGGTAAATACGAGTTAAAAACAGCTCAAGCTGAAATAGCTGTATCGAGATGAGGTGGCTCATAAAGGTCAACCATGCTCTAATATATACAGATGACTCTCGTTATCTCAACCTCGCTTATCTCGAATAAACGCTTATCTCGAAGTGAAAATATGGTCCCTGCCTAAACAGGAATATCTAACAACAGGTAAAAAATATTGTGGAAAAGAGGAGAAATTTTCTCCTCTTTTCCACAATATTTTCAATATATCTCTAACTTCAAGAGTCCAATTACTTACATATTTGTTAAATGTGGTTGTTCGAATCATTTTTTCCTCAATTCTGCAACCCTGATATGTCGAGGTACGGATATCTCGAAGTATTTCAGAGAGTCCCTTGGAATTCGAGATAACGAGAGTCGACTGTATTTGCATTATGTGGATTTCCCCGTCAAAAGCACTGAAAAATTCGTCTGAGGATTTTTTTTCTCTATTTATGAATTGAAAACAAGACGCGAGTCGCTGTATAAGTTCAAAAAAATGTGTGCAAATGTGTGTATACTATAAAATACAAATACTAAGATCCTAAATACCAAGTAAACCACTGTGTCAGTTAGCTTTATAAGCGCTATTTAAACAGTCTGTTTTCTTGACGTTGTCTCACTAGCGGTATTGGCAAGGACAGTGGCCATTGCAGGGTTATGTCTAGACTTGCAATTTCTCTTCTAAAGTTCTGAAATGACGCCAACGATTCTTACAGCCTCTGTAAGCAAATGTATATAATGTATTAGATCTTCACAATATGGGTTTTCTATTTAATATGTAATAAGGCTTTCTTTTGAATTCCAAAAGCATGTTGCATTTTAACACATAATGTGTACTGAATTAACACATACGCGCACGCACGCACGCATCGATTTGTTTTCTACTCACTGCAGTGGATACTGGAATGGTTTGTAGTTTAGCAATAGCTTATCATTAAATAACGCAGAGCTTGTTTTAACAGAAAATCGCTAAGTACTAAATTTGTTTTATGGTTGAGACTCAACTACAACAAATCAAACATCAAATATTTTGTACCTTTGTTAGATTTATTTGGGAAACCAATTCGTCTATATGAAATGGCTACTAAACTGTTATAACAGGAACACACAAACAATAGCTCCAGATAGGACGGGGTATCATCACGAAAACACGCCTATATAATTTTGACCCCTCCTTAAACTCCACTTTATACAGTAAAACTGGGGTTTAGAGGGTATTTAATTTTTCTTTTATTTCTGCTCAAAAACAATAGATTGTGGGCACTCGTTAGAACCGCCTGGGAGAGTCGGTTCTATCGAGGCAGAAAACTCTTTCAAAATTGCGCTCTGAGAAGCGGGGTATACTGTAAGCAAAGGATTTTCTCACTTTTTTTTTCTTTTTGTGGAAACTATACAGCTACTTCTATTCTGAGTCACATGTAGTGATACGTCAAGCGAATGCGATGATAAGATAAACGTACAGATTCAGATCATCCCGTGCATCCCATACTGTCTAGTAAGACATTTTCTATTCGTTTCATTACGAAAACACGCCTATTCAAATATATTGAAAATTTTACCACCAAAAGAATGAAAATTTTAAGATAAAAATTCTGATATTTTTCATATTTCTGCTCAAAACATAGATTGTGGGTACCCGTTAGAACCGCCTCGGCGAGGCGGTTCTTACGAGTACCCACAACCTATGTTCTTGAGCAGAAATAAGAAAAATAATGTATACCCCTGTAAACCACAGTTTTACTATATAAAAGTGGGGTTTAAGGGGTCAAAATTATATAGGTATGTTTTCGTGATGAGATACAGTTGCTAATGAATTTGTAAGCATACATCAAAGGGTATAATATGGACCTACTGCGAAGACTACTAGTCCATTGAACCACCAAAACATGATGATCAGCTCATCGTGCCTGAAAAGTTGTAACATAAGGATCCCATTTTCCGGACCTCCAACGCAAGATGCAATTGCAACAACAGTACACTATCTAATTAATACTAAAGTAAAAAGAAATTTTAGCCTCTTTGAAAAGCTCAGAAATATTTGTGCTCAGTAAATATATGAGCCCCGACGCCAGGAAACGTACCTTCGTACATGACCACCAACGAAGGTTACATTACGAAAACACGCCTATTCAAATATATTAGAAATTTCACCCCCAAAAAAACAGAAAATTTTCAGATAAAAATTCTGATATTTTTCATATCTCCGCTCATAACATAGATTGTGGGTACTCGTTAGAACCGCCTCGTCGAGGCGGTTCTAACGAGTACCCACAGTCTATGTTTTGAGCAGAATAAGAAAAATAATGTATACCCATGTAAACCCCAGTTTTACAATATAAAAGTGGGGTTTAAGGGGGTCTAAATTATATAGGTATGTTTTCGTGATGAATCCCATTCGCGCAGTGATCAGAATCTTCATTGCGCACATTTTGGATAGCCTAGGATGCAAAGTTTCTTTTTGTAGACAATGAAGTCTCTGATCGGGCTGCGCAGGTTGATTGATTCTTCGTTGTGCGCAAATGTCAGAAGATATACTTTTCCTTATGTGGCTCATATGATTTGGTTCTTGCGTGAATCTTAAACCAATATCATATTACATGTATTTTATTGTAAAGTTTCAGCACGCGGATGGAAACCAGCCCAGACAGGCTATAGTGTGTCTTACAGCATCCTTGCGCTTAGAAGGTCTATCAAGGTCAGTTAATAGCGCCAAATTTCAGACTACATTTGTCGCCTGCTTAGTTTTTTAACATCCTTTACGAAAACACGCCTATTCAAATATACTGAAAATTTTACCACCAAAACAATGAAAATGTTCAGTTAAAAATTCTGATATTTTTCATATTCCTGCTCAAAACATAGATTGTGGGTACTCGTTAGAACCGCCTTGACGAGGCGGTTCTAACCAGTACCCAAAATCTATGTTTTTAGCAAAATAAAAAAAGGTATACCCCTGTAAACTCCAGTTTTACTATATAAAAGTGGGGTTCAAGGGGGTCAAAATTATCTAAGCATGTTTTCGTGCTATATCGGTTGAAAAAGAAGTTTATATGTAAAGTTGAAAGACTGAATAACAAACAGCGTAGATCCTGATGAGACGGCTCATCTAGATCTACGCTGTTTGCAAAAACCTATTTTATCGCCTGTGGTAGTTAAAGAGTAATTTAAACCAATGTCATATTACATGTATTTTACAGTAAAGCTTCCGCTTTCAAGAAATGACTGTTTATTAAACATATCAGCTGTGTCCTCGACAACCCTGAATCAGCATGTTTATATTAAGACAAGACGAGAAATTTGATTGAGCCGCGTCGCGTGCTCGTCGGACATTCAGTCGAATCGAGCTGGGCGCATGCCCAGTCTCTCAGCAAGGACACTACTTGTTTCTTTTTTTTTTTTGGCTGAAAATTTTCCTTAGCCTATCGCTTACGTGAGCGAACAACATAAGTTCTGGAGAGACTGCGAGGATGCGCAGGTTCACTTGAATCTTTGCTGTTCACATATGCTATGACACCTTTTCCCATTGGCGAAACTCAATCAATAAGATTTTATTTTACGATGACATGCTTGCGTGCTAAATGGAAAGAATGGTTTGAAATAAGGATATGAATAATAATTATTACATGCTACTATAAATTATATCACCTATTACAAAATACCATGCAACTGTTCTTTTTTAAAAATATGGAAATGTACATGGAATGACTCAGGGAAGACCACACTCAAGAAGCACACCCATCCCGAGGCAACAGAAGAAGAATACATCACGAAAACACACCTATTAGTTTTGACCCCCTTAAACCCCACTTTTATACAGAGAAATTGGGGTTTACAGGGGATACATTAATTTTCTTATTTTTGCTCAAAGTATAGATTGTGGGTACTCGTTAGAACCGCCTCGCCGGGGGCGGTTCTAACAAGTATTCACAATCTATGTTTTGAGCAGAAATATGAAAACTACAAGAATTTTTCATCTGAAATTTTTCATTTTTTAGTGGTAAAATCCTCAATATATTTGTTTTCGTAACAAGATGAGGAACAAACAATGGGAAAAGGTAGAAAACACTATAGTTGCAATAACTGACATACACAAACTATAGCAAAGAACCGCCTTATAGCGCTCAGCAGAAAAAAATACCCGGGGTTTAACCCTTACAGAACCAGTTTCATCAGCAGCTGATGGCATTCTGATTTGTCCTTAACTTTCTAGTGAAAATACGGATTGACATTTCATATTTCATATAAATTGGCTGTGTGACGTTGGGCCTCTGAGGCCCACAGATCGAAAGTATCTAGTCTGACACAGAAGACTTTCACAATCCAACTGTCTTTTCATTTTTTTTGTGCGTGTTCATTGCACTCCAGATCATTCCAATTAGAATATATTTATACTATTTATTCGATACATTTGTGGCATCAACTAAAATACTAGTTCTTAAAACATACAAATGATTTTTTTTTATTTTAATCTCCATTCTTCATTTTTTATTACAAGTACTTTTCCTACAATAAGATGTTTTTATTTATATGGATGTCATGCAAATATTTTATTGTAAATTTTAATCAAGGCAAAGCTTTTGACCTTTGTAAAATCCTGACTATGAGAAAAGTGACATTGGTAAGACAAATAGATTCTGTTCACCACTGCATTTTTTTGAGAAAAAAAAAATGTTATTGAGACTGATTATAAAACTATGTTCACCGAGGCTTCGCCTTGTTGAACATCATTTACTCCGGTTGACAAATCCTGATATTACCTCAAAAGAATGCATCAATTGTAAAATGGCTTTTGTTTTCCCGAGTAAGTAGCCTTTTTCAGAAAAGAGGCAAAACAACTTTGACAGCATTGCCTCCTTTGGAAATGTATTAGTTCTTTATTTTATCATAACTGTTTAATAATTTTTATGTTCTGTTACTGTTAGGACCCACTAATGATTTAGGATCCCCTAAGCCAATGTATGCTTACATGTGTATCAAATATGGACATGATTAAATCTGATTTCATGCACGTGCAAAGCTTACATAATCATTCCCACAATTACACAGTCCGTACCAAGGAAGAATTCCTATGCGGATCCCCATTATGAAAACACGCCTATTCAAATACACTGAAAATTTTACCACCAAAACAATGGCAATTTTTTAGATAAAAAATTCTGATATTTTTCATATTTCTGCTCAAAAGATAGATTGTGGGTACTCGTTAGAACCGCCTCGTCGAGGCGGTTCTAACGAGTTTTATAATATATGTTTTTGAGCAGAAATAAGAAAAATAATGTATATCCCTGTAAACCCCAGTTTTACTATAGAAAAGTGGGGTTTAAGGGGGTCAAAATTATATAGGTATGTTTTCGTGATGCTATCCCTTCTGGTAATTCTAGTATTATCTCATTCTGTAAGGCGGTCCATTTTGCTGTGTGCCCTGTTGTCATGTTCCGATGCCTGCATCCAGAGAATACTGCGCTGCTGATATACAATAAACGTCAAAAAGATTGCCTTTGGAACCAAAGAACACACTACGGATTAGAAAATTGGAGTCTCGTTTTTTTTTGAGACTCTTCATAAGCAGTAATGAAGTTTGCAACACTGCTTACGTCCTCCAGCGTATACCTGAGCAGAACTCTATTTTTAAATATACCACAAATGGCCCAAAGGTCTCAAAGGAAATGAAATATAATCTGCACTAATGGTGATGTACGAGGAGACGTTCTACCGCCACCATATAGCTGTCGACATAACCTACTAAACATTTTATGCTGTAAACATAAATCAGGGCAGCTAAATCATTCGGACATACTGGCCTGATCAAACAGAGTAGAAACAGATCAGACGCCACAGAACGCGGCGTTTAATCAGGTCTGTGGCGTCTGATCAGGTCTATATTGTTTGCCGCTCATCCAGCAGCTTTAGACATATCAACAGGAAGTAGAATGATCTTGCTCAAGTTTTAGGACCAGTATGGTAATAAATTAATTTAGGTGTTTGGGTAAACAGTTGACTCCCGTTATCTCGACCTCGCTTATCTCGAATAACCTCTTATCTCGAAGTGAAAAATTGGTCCCTGCCTAAACATGAAAATCTAACAACATGTTTAAAATATTTTGGAAAAGAGGAGCAATTTCTCCTCTTTTCCACAATATTTTCAGTATATCTCAATATATCTTCAATAGTCCAATTACAAATATATTTGTTAAATGTGGTTAATCGAATTAGTTTTTCCTCAATTCTGCAACTCTGATATGTCGACGTACGGATATGTTGAAGTATTTCAGCGAGTCCCTTGGAATTCGAGATACCGAGAGTCGACTGTATATGGTAAATACGAGTTAAAAACAGCTCAAGCTGAAATAGCTGTATCGAGATGAGGTGGCTCATAAAGGTCAACCATGCTCTAATATATACAGATGACTCTCGTTATCTCAACCTCGCTTATCTCGAATAAACGCTTATCTCGAAGTGAAAATATAGTCCCTGCCTAAACAGGAATATCTAACAACAGGTAAAAAATATTGTGGAAAAGAGGAGAAATTTTCTCCTCTTTTCCACAATATTTTCAATATATCTCTAACTTCAAGAGTCCAATTACTTACATATTTGTTAAATGTGGTTGTTCGAATCATTTTTTTCCTCAATTCTGCAACCCTGATATGTCGAGGTACGGATATCTCGAAGTATTTCAGAGAGTCCCTTGGAATTCGAGATAACGAGAGTCGACTGTATTTGCATTATGTGGATTTCCCCGTCAAAAGCACTGAAAAATTCGTTTGAGGATTTTTTTTCTCTATTATGAATTGAAAACAAGACGCGAGTCGCTGTATAAGTTCAATAAAATGTGTGTAAATGTGTGTATACTATAAAATACAAATACTAAGATCCTAAATACCAAGTAAACCACTGTGTCAGTTAGCTTTATAAGCGCTATTTAAACAGTCTGTTTTCTTGACGTTGTCTCACTAGCGGTATTGGCAAAGACAGTGGCCATTGCAGGGTTATGTCTAGACTTGCAATTTCTCTTCTAAAGTTCTGAAATGACGCCAACGATTCTTACAGCCTCTGTAAGCAAATGTATATACATGTATTAGATCTTCACAATATGGGTTTTCTATTTAATATGTAATAAGGCTTTCTTTTGAATTCCAAAAGCATGTTGCATTTTAACACATAATGTGTACTGAATTAACACATACGCGCACGCACGCACGCACGCATCGATTTGTTTTCTACTCACTGCAGTGGATACTGGAATGGTATGTAGTTTAGCAATAGCTTATCATTAAATAACGCAGAGCTTGTTTTAACAGAAAATCGCTAAGTACTAAATTTGTTTTATGGTTGAGACTCAACTACAACAAATCAAACATCAAATATTTTGTACCTTTGTTAGATTTATTTGGGAAACCAATTCGTCTATATGAAATGGCTACTAAACTGTTATAACA
This sequence comes from Anodontia alba, assembly GCA_964016985.1. Lineage (NCBI taxonomy): Eukaryota > Metazoa > Mollusca > Bivalvia > Lucinida > Lucinidae > Anodontia > Anodontia alba. Next base: position 18,268,525 of record OZ024831.1, on the reverse strand, counting down.
GGAACACACAAACAATAGCTCCAGATAGGACGGGGTATCATCACGAAAACACGCCTATATAATTTTGACCCCTCCTTAAACTCCACTTTATACAGTAAAACTGGGGTTTAGAGGGTATTTATTATTTCTTTTATTTCTGCTCAAAAACAATAGATTGTGGGCACTCGTTAGAACTGCCTGGGAGAGTCGGTTCTATCGAGGCAGAAAACTCTTTCAAAATTGCGCTCTGAGAAGCGGGGTATACTGTAAGCAAAGGATTTTCTCACTTTTTTTTTCTTTTTGTGGAAACTATACAGCTACTTCTATTCTGAGTCACATGTAGTGATACGTCAAGCGAATGCGATGATAAGATAAACGTACAGATTCAGATCATCCCGTGCATCCCATACAGTCTAGTAAGACATTTTCTATTCGTTTCATTACGAAAACACGCCTATTCAAATATATTGAAAATTTTACCACCAAAAGAATGAAAATTTTAAGATAAAAATTCTGATATTTTTCATATTTCTGCTCAAAACATAGATTGTGGGTACCCGTTAGAACCGCCTCGGCGAGGCGGTTCTTACGAGTACCCACAACCTATGTTCTTGAGCAGAAATAAGAAAAATAATGTATACCCCTGTAAACCACAGTTTTACTATATAAAAGTGGGGTTTAAGGGGTCAAAATTATATAGGTATGTTTTCGTGATGAGATACAGTTGCTAATGAATTTGTAAGCATACATCAAAGGGTATAATATGGACCTACTGCGAAGACTACTAGTCCATTGAACCACCAAAACATGATGATCAGCTCATCGTGCCTGAAAAGTTGTAACATAAGGATCCCATTTTCCGGACCTCCAACGCAAGATGCAATTGCAACAACAGTACACTATCTAATTAATACTAAAGTAAAAAGAAATTTTAGCCTCTTTGAAAAGCTCAGAAATATTTGTGCTCAGTAAATATATGAGCCCCGACGCCAGGAAACGTACCTTCGTACATGACCACCAACGAAGGTTACATTACGAAAACACGCCTATTAAAATATATTAGAAATTTCACCCTCAAAAAACAGAAAATTTTCAGATAAAAATTCTGATATTTTTCATATCTCCGCTCATAACATAGATTGTGGGTAATCGTTAGAACCGCCTCGTCGAGGCGGTTCTAACGAGTACCCACAGTCTATGTTTTGAGCAGAATAAGAACAATAATGTATACCCATGTAAACCCCAGTTTTACAATATAAAAGTTGGGTTTAAGGGGGTCAAAATTATATAAGTATGTTTTCGTGATGAATCCCATTCGCGCAGTGATCAGAATCTTCATTGCGCACATTTTGGATAGCCTAGGATGCAAAGTTTCTTTTTGTAGACAATGAAGTCTCTGATCGGGCTGCGCAGGTTGATTGATTCTTCGTTGTGCGCAAATGTCAGAAGATATACTTTTCCTTATGTGGCTCATATGATTTGGTTCTTGCGTGAATCTTAAACCAATATCATATTACATGTATTTTATTGTAAAGTTTCAGCACGCGGATGGAAACCAGCCCAGTCAGGCTATAGTGTGTCTTACAGCATCCTTGCGCTTAGAAGGTCTATCAAGGTCAGTTAATAGCGCCAAATTTCAGACTACATTTGTCGCCTGCTTAGTTTTTTAACATCCTTTACGAAAACACGCCTATTCAAATATACTGAAAATTTTACCACCAAAAAAATGAAAATGTTCAGTTAAAAATTCTGATATTTTTCATATTCCTGCTCAAAACATAGATTGTGGGTACTCGTTAGAACCGCCTTGACGAGGCGGTTCTAACCAGTACCCAAAATCTATGTTTTTAGCAAAATAAAAAAAGGTATACCCCTGTAAACTCCAGTTTTACTATATAAAAGTGGGGTTCAAGGGGGTCAAAATTATCTAAGCATGTTTTCGTGCTATATCGGTTGAAAAAGAAGTTTATATGTAAAGTTGAAAGACTGAATAACAAACAGCGTAGATCCTGATGAGACGGCTCATCTAGATCTACGCTGTTTGCAAAAACCTATTTTATCGCCTGTGGCAGTTAAAGAGTAATTTAAACCAATGTCATATTACATGTATTTTACAGTAAAGCTTCCGCTTTCAAGAAATGACTGTTTATTAAACATATCAGCTGTGTCCTCGACAACCCTGAATCAGCATGTTTATATTAAGACAAGACGAGAAATTTGATTGAGCCGCGTCGCGTGCTCGTCGGACATTCAGTCGAATCGAGCTGGGCGCATGCCCAGTCTCTCAGCAAGGACACTACTTGTTTCTTTTTTTTTGGGCTGAAAATTTTCCTTAGCCTATCGCTTACGTGAGCGAACAACATAAGTTCTGGAGAGACTGCGAGGATGCGCAGGTTCACTTGAATCTTTGCTGTTCACATATGCTATGACACCTTTTCCCATTGGCGAAACTCAATCAATAAGATTTTATTTTACGATGACATGCTTGCGTGCTAAATGGAAAGAATGGTTTGAAATAAGGATATGAATAATAATTATTACATGCTACTATAAATTATATCACCTATTACAAAATACCATGCAACTGTTCTTTTTTAAAAATATGGAAATGTACATGGAATGACTCAGGGAAGACCACACTCAAGAAGCACACCCATCCCGAGGCAACAGAAGAAGAATACATCACGAAAACACACCTATTAGTTTTGACCCCCTTAAACCCCACTTTTATACAGAGAAATTGGGGTTTACAGGGGATACATTAATTTTCTTATTTTTGCTCAAAGTATAGATTGTGGGTACTCGTTAGAACCGCCTCGCCGGGGGCGGTTCTAACAAGTATTCACAATCTATGTTTTGAGCAGAAATATGAAAACTACAAGAATTTTTCATCTGAAATTTTTCATTTTTTAGTGGTAAAATCCTCAATATATTTGTTTTCGTAACAAGATGAGGAACAAACAATGGGAAAAGGTAGAAAACACTATAGTTGCAATAACTGACATACACAAACTATAGCAAAGAACCGCCTTATAGCGCTCAGCAGAAAAAAATACCCGGGGTTTAACCCTTACAGAACCAGTTTCATCAGCAGCTGATGGCATTCTGATTTGTCCTTAACTTTCTAGTGAAAATACGGATTGACATTTCATATTTCATATAAATTGGCTGTGTGACGTTGGGCCTCTGAGGCCCACAGATCGAAAGTATCTAGTCTGACACAGAAGACTTTCACAATCCAACTGTCTTTTCATTTTTTTTGTGCGTGTTCATTGCACTCCAGATCATTCCAATTAGAATATATTCATACTATTTATTCGATACATTTGTGGCATCAACTAAAATACTAGTTCTTAAAACATACAAATGATTTTTTTTTATTTTAATCTCCATTCTTCATTTTTTATTACAAGTACTTTTCCTACAATAAGATGTTTTTATTTATATGGATGTCATGCAAATATTTTATTGTAAATTTTAATCAAGGCAAAGCTTTTGACCTTTGTAAAATCCTGACTATGAGAAAAGTGACATTGGTAAGACAAATAGATTCTGTTCACCACTGCATTTTTTTTGAGAAAAAAAAAATGTTATTGAGACTGATTATAAAACTATGTTCACCGAGGCTTCGCCTTGTTGAACATCATTTACTCCGGTTGACAAATCCTGATATTACCTCAAAAGAATGCATCAATTGTAAAATGGCTTTTGTTTTCCCGAGTAAGTAGCCTTTTTCAGAAAAGAGGCAAAACAACTTTGACAGCATTGCCTCCTTTGGAAATGTATTAGTTCTTTATTTTATCATAACTGTTTAATAATTTTTATGTTCTGTTACTGTTAGGACCCACTAATGATTTAGGATCCCCTAAGCCAATGTATGCTTACATGTGTATCAAATATGGACATGATTAAATCTGATTTCATGCACGTGCAAAGCTTACATAATCATTCCCACAATTACACAGTCCGTACCAAGGAAGAATTCCTATGCGGATCCCCATTATGAAAACACGCCTATTCAAATACACTGAAAATTTTACCACCAAAACAATGGCAATTTTTTAGATAAAAAATTCTGATATTTTTCATATTTCTGCTCAAAAGATAGATTGTGGGTATTCGTTAGAACCGCCTCGTCGAGGCGGTTCTAACGAGTATAATAATCTATGTTTTTGAGCAGAAATAAGAAAAATAATGTATATCCCTGTAAACCCCAGTTTTACTATAGAAAAGTGGGGTTTAAGGGGGTCAAAATTATATAGGTATGTTTTCGTGATGCTATCCCTTCTGGTAATTCTAGTATTATCTCATTCTGTAAGGCGGTCCATTTTGCTGTGTGCCCTGTTGTCATGTTCCGATGCCTGCATCCAGAGAATACTGCGCTGCTGATATACAATAAACGTCAAAAAGATTGCCTTTGGAACCAAAGAACACACTACGGATTAGAAAATGGGAGTCTCGTTTTTTTTTGAGACTCTTCATAAGCAGTAATGAAGTTTGCAACACTGCTTACGTCCTCCAGCGTATACCTGAGCAGAACTCTATTTTTAAATATACCACAAATGGCCCAATGGTCTCAAAGGAAATGAAATATAATCTGCACTAATGGTGATGTACGAGGAGACGTTCTACCGCCACCATATAGCTGTCGACATAACCTACTAAACATTTTATGCTGTAAACATAAATCAGGGCAGCTAAATCATTCGGACATACTGGCCTGATCAAACAGATCAGACGCCACAGAACGCGGCGTTTAATCAGGTCTGTGGCGTCTGATCAGGTCTATATTGTTTGCCGCTCATCCAGCAGCTTTAGACATATCAACAGGAAGTAGAATGATCTTGCTCAAGTTTTAGGACCAGTATGGTAATAAATTAATTTAAGTGTTTGGGTAAACAGTTGACTCCCGTTATCTCGACCTCGCTTATCTCGAATAACCTCTTATCTCGAAGTGAAAAATTGGTCCCTGCCTAAACATGAAAATCTAACAACATGTTTAAAATATTTTGGAAAAGAGGAGCAATTTCTCCTCTTTTCCACAATATTTTCAGTATATCTCAATATATCTTCAATAGTCCAATTACAAATATATTTGTTAAATGTGGTTAATCGAATTAGTTTTTCCTCAATTCTGCAACTCTGATATGTCGACGTACGGATATGTTGAAGTATTTCAGCGAGTCCCTTGGAATACGAGATACCGAGAGTCGACTGTATATGGTAAATACGAGTTAAAAACAGCTCAAGCTGAAATAGCTGTATCGAGATGAGGTGGCTCATAAAGGTCAACCATGCTCTAATATATACAGATGACTCTCGTTATCTCAACCTCGCTTATCTCGAATAAACGCTTATCTCGAAGTGAAAATATAGTCCCTGCCTAAACAGGAATATCTAACAACAGGTAAAAAATATTGTGGAAAAGAGGAGAAATTCTTTTCCACAATATTTTCAATATATCTCTAACTTCAAGAGTCCAATTACTTACATATTTGTTAAATGTGGTTATTCGAATCATTTTTTTCCTCAATTCTGCAACCCTGATATGTCGAGGTACGGATATCTCGAAGTATTTCAGAGAGTCCCTTGGAATTCGAGATAACGAGAGTCGACTGTATTTGCATTATGTGGATTTCCCCGTCAAAAGCACTGAAAAATTCGTTTGAGGATTTTTTTTCTCTATTATGAATTGAAAACAAGACGCGAGTCGCTGTACCAGTTCAAAAAATGTGTGTAAATGTGTGCATTACGAAAACATGCCTATTCAAATATATTGAACATTTCACCACCGAAAACTGAAAATTTTCATTAAAAAAAATCTGATATTTTCATATTTCTGCTGAAAACATAGATAGGGGTAACTCGTTAGAACCGCCTCATTGAGGCGGTTCTAACGAGTACCTACAATCTGTGTTTTTGAGCAGAAATAAGCAAAATAATGTTTACCCCTGTAAACCCCAGTTTTACTATATAGAAGTGGGGTTTAAGGGGGTCAACATTATATAGGCATGTTTTCGTGATGTGTACTATAAAATACAAATACTAATATCCTAAATACCAAGTATACCACTGTATCAGTTAGCTTTATAAGCGCTATTTAAATAGTCTATTTTCTTGACGTTGTCTCACTAGCGGTATTGGCAAAAACAGTGGCCATTGCAGCGTTAATTATGTCTAGACTTGCAATTTCTCTTCTAAAGTTCTGAAATGACGCCAACGATTCTTACAGCCACTGTAAGCAAATGTATATATTATATCTTCACAATATGGGTTTTCTATTTAATATGTAATAAGGCTTTCTTTTGAATTTCAAAAGCATGTTGTATTTTAACACATAATGTGTACTGAATTAACAAATACGCGCACGCACGCACGCATCGATTTGTTTTCTACTCACTGCAGTGGACACTGGAATGGTTTGTAGTTTAGCAATAGCTTATCATTAAATAACGCAGAGCTTGTTTTAACAGAAAATCGCTAAGTACTAAATTTGTTTTATGGCTGAGACTCAACTACAACAAATCAAACATCAAATATTTTGTACCTTTGTTAGATTTGTTTGGGAAACCAATTCGTCTATATGAAATGGCTACTAAACTGTTATAACAGGAACACACAAACAATAGCTCCAGATAGGACGGGGTATCATCACGAAAACACGCCTATATAGTTTTGACCCCTCCTTAAACTCCACTTTATACAGTAAAACTGGGGTTTACAGGGTATTTATTATTTCTTTTATTTCTGCTCAAAAACATAGATTGTGGGCACTCGTTAGAACCGCCTGGGAGAGTCGGTTCTATCGAGTACCCACAATCTATGTTTTGAACAGAAATATGAAAACTACCAGGTTTTCATCTGAAAGTTTTCATTTTTTGTAGTAAAATTCTTAATATATTTGAATAGGCGTGTTTTCGTAACATTTTAGAAATATTGGCCTTATTTCTCTCTACACAAAAAAAAAACAACAAAACAAAACAAAACAAAAAAAACACAAAAAAAAACAACAAAAAAAAAAAACAAACAAACAAAAAAAACAACAAAAACAAAAAACAAAACAACAGAAAAAAACAAAAACAAAAAAACAAAAACAAAAAACAAACAAACAAAAACAACAACAACAACAACAACAACAAAAACAAAACAACAACAACAAAACAAAAAAAAACAAACAAAAAAAAACAAACAAAAAAAAACAACAAACAAACACAAAAACAAAACAAACAAACAAAAAAACAAACAAACAAAAAAAAAACATATGTTGTGGACACTTATTGGAAACGCCTCGCCGAGGCGCTTCTTATAAGTACCCACAACATATATGTTTATTGTGGAAAAATAAGAAAATATCGATACTTTCGGTTGAAAACATTGCCTTATCTGGAGCTATGACAAACTCTACTTTTGCAGGACACAAACCATGGCCAAATGTTCTTCTGCGCTGAAATCATTAGCGTTAACAAAGAGGACAATGTCAATACAAGCATCCATCCGAAATAATGCATTCTTATTGAACAGATTATCTTAATTGACGTCTATTACTAATGAGTACGAGTCAGGCAAAAAGCGCTAAACAATAACCAAACATTTTGCTGTGACCCAATTACCCAGCTAGCATTCTACGTAAATCTACATCGGACCGTCATCGGCCCGTCAGCTACCCTGACGGGCCGATGACGGCCCGATATAGATTTACGTAGAATGCTGACTGGGTACGATGACAAGTCTAGGTCATACACACCTCAGTGTTCCTCCATAGTAACTTAGTAAGTCAATATTCATATACAACTAAAATTTGTTTAAACTAATGTTATCCTACAATATTTCATGAAAACAGGAGTGTACATTGTTAGGTATTGCTTGGCGAATAGTTTCAACGTTGCAGTTGTGAAACCCAATAGAATAAAGTGTTTTCACTGATATATCTATCAAAATGCGCTTTAAAACACAAGCTCCCTCATTGTCCCTATGAGGTAATTTTCTTGTATTGCCTGTAAACCATATGCTATAGGCAGTCGTTAGAAGCGCAATACCGAGACGCTTCGTATGTGCACTGAAAGAATATGTTTTCCTGGAGGAATAAGAAAAAAAACATCTTAATAGTTCTGGCCCCAATATTATAAAACTTTGTTTCGTGCTCGACTCAGCTGTGCATGAAAGTTGTCCTGCTAATAAATCTCAAATTACTAATAATTGCAAATTCTTTCTTGCTAAACATAGCTGAGCATGAACATTTCCCTGCTAATGACTATGCAAATACCAACTATTGTCGGCATTTTCATAATAATCAGCAGATAAAAATTCATGCAACAGAGGAACCGTCAGTTTGAAATATGAACACAAGAAAACCGCAAACAGGACCACAACTGGCACGACCACAAACATTGATAGTCAGGCACCAACCATCTGAAACAGATTGAGGAAGCCGTCATTTAGTTTGTGGACCGACCCACAAGAGTGTAATTAAAAGGAAGCAAAATTATCAACCATGATTTGGTTAACAACTATGCATGAAGATTGCCGCAGAATATCCGTGTTGTTATCTACCTTTTTGTAGCGAGTGGCAGTATTAATAAATTGTTCCAAAAATCAGTTTTGCTTGCAATCTTTGGCAAGACGCACGCACTGTCTTCTCAAATACGGGTATATCTCTTTAATAAGGACACCCTGTTTTATCAAATACGGAAATATCTCTGCAATGAAGACAACCTGTCTTATCACCGTCGTATTATATGAGTTGCAATGTGCAAGGGATATACCTTCAGCCATGTTCGAACAGCGAAGACTCAAACCAGTCTGTGCATCTACGCAGTCTGATCAAAGCCTTCGCTAGGTATTTCTGGAGAACCAAGTATTGCGAACGACGAAGCATCACGAAAACATACCCATATCATTTTGACCCCACTTAAAGCCCACTTTTATATAGTAAAACTTGGGTTTACAGGAGTATACATTATGTTTCTTATTTCTGCTCAAAAACATAGATTGCTGGTCGTTTTGAGCAGAAATATGAAAAAATCAGAATTTTTATAAGAAAACTTTCAGTTTTTAGTGGTGAAATGTTCAATATATTTAACTAAGCGTGTTTTCGTAATGAATGATCACCCTGTAAGGACCCACAGGTGGATCCAAGTCGAAAATGTCGCAAGTCCTAAGAGAGATATTCTACTTGTCTTCCGGTTTCTGTGGTACCGTATTTACCTTAAATATTCGGACACCGTAACGCCTTACCGTTCTTTCCTAAAATTTGAACAAGCCATTTTACTACCTGTTGGTTTAAACATATTTATTTCCGAAATGTTTACATATACAACACATACAAAAATACAACAATAGGATTAGAATGAAAGCATGAAAGCTTATTTAGTTCCTTTCCTAGACCTGTTTCCTACTACCTGTTGATATGTCTAAAAATTGCTGAATAAGTGGCAAACGGTGTAAACCCTGATCAGATATCTGTTCTGATCTAATAATGATTTGAGTGTATACTGCTTGCTCAGACCCATCTGTTCGAGCAGGGTAAATATATTCATCACGAAAACATGCCTATGTAAATCTGACCCCCTTAAACCCCACTTTTATATAGTAAAACTGGGGTTTACAGGAGTATACATTATTTTTATTATTTCTGCTCAAAAACATAGATTGTGGGTACTCGTTAGAACCGCCTTGCCGAGGCGGTTCTAACGAGTACCCACAATCTATGTTTTGAGCAGAAATATGAAACATATCCGACTTTTTATCTGAAAACTTTCAGTGTTTGGTGGTGAAATTTTCAATATGTTTGAATAGGCATGTTTTCGTAATGAATACGTATTTGAAAGAGTCTCCCCTTTTTGCACGCAGACTAAGAAGGTCTATGCAGATAGACAGACGTATCAATTTCTATATATTCCTCAAACTGATTTAGCTGATTGTACTTGTCTTCAGTTTGTGGAATGATATCTAGAATGTACACCCTTTCCACACTTAGACACAGAAGAAAATTGTAGACAGAATAGAATGTTCACATAGTTACGCAAATCTTTGTTTAGTATTTCTGAGAAAGTTTGTACAAAATACAAATAAGCCGACTGCATGTGCGCCCAGCGAAGACTCAGATCAGCCTACGCGAATGCGCAGGCTGATCATAATCCTCCTTGTCAGCCTAAAGACGCTTGGATCCTTGGCTACCCACAGAGTGCCCTCAGAAGACTAATCAGACTTCGCGAATGCATAGGCTGATCTAAGTCGTCGCTGAGCACGCATGCAATCTTGTAGGAAATGTTGTAGCCAGACTCAAATATCATTGACAGTAAGCATGTTATCGGTACGTGCAGACTTTTTTTCAAATGTTCTTTGTTGCTTACATGATATTTGCTTTTAGAAATCCAAGTGTACACTTTATACGAACGGATTACGGTTATAAACGATACCTTTGTCGTATGGTCAACTGTAGTTGTTGTTTACTGTACGTATATTTTATGTGATTCCATGAATCGCTTCAACAAAAAAACGAAAAAAAAAAAAAAAAAAAAAAAAACACAAAAAAATAATACTTCAAGAAATCGTATGTTTTGGATATTTGTCAGAATTGCTTCAATGAGGCGATTCTACCAAATATCCAAACAATATGTTCTATGCGGAAATACGAACAATACAAGGCCATTCTTACATTTCACTCTGCTTATTAAGGAGTCTGTACAAAGGCAAATTCATTTTAACGGCATGTTCTTTGGGAACAAATGCTGTTGTTGTATCGAGGGTTCACGGTACCATTTATCACTTCCATTTACTCATTTAAGCCCAGCGTCCCTTAAATGGGACACTGGCAAAGAGTGTAGACCCGGATCAGACGCCGCAGAACGCGGCGTCTGATCAGGGTCTACATTGTTTGCGTAAAGTTAAAAAAAATTCTACAAAACATGATAATATTAAAACTAACCAGACATCCCTTATATAGGAAATGGACCCGTCCAAACAGTTGTGGTAGAAAAATCCATTCGGCATTAATGGGTTAATGATGTGAAGCACAACATCAGAAAGCATACCTCCGGACGTACGTCCAGCGAAGATTCCGATCATCCTGTTCATTCACGCCAGCAGTCTGGTCAGAATCTTACATTACGAAAACTCGCCTATTCAAATATATAGAAAATTTCCCGTCCAAAAACGGAAAAAATTCAGATAAAAAGTCTGATATTTTTCATATTTCTTCTCAAAACAAAGATTGTGGGTACTCGTTAGAACCGCCTCGCCGAGGCGGTTCTAAAGAGTACCCACAATCTATGGTTTTGAGCTGAAATAAGAAATATAATATATACCCCTGTAAACCCCGGTATTACTATATACAATTGGGGTTAAAGGAGGTCAAAATTTTATGGGTATATTTTCGTGATGGCTGGGCGTATTTTGGATATCCAAGGATGCAAAGTTCCTTTACACGGACAACGCAAACTTTGATCAGACCGCGCGAATATGCAGGCTAATTTGAGTCTTCGTTAGGCACACATGTCATAAGGTAGGTTTTCTCATGTTACAGCCCATAGACTGTTTATTTTATCTTTGACAGTAGGTTTCACACTTCATGCAAATAACGTCCTTAGAAGACAATTAACATGGGATGTCAAACTATTCTTTATAATAAATACGATAGATATACAGTCGATCATCGTTATCTCAAAGTCCAAGGGACTCTGGAATACTTCGAGATATTTGTGCCTCGACATATCAGATTGAAAATTGAGGAAAAATAAGTCGAACAACCACATTTCACAAATTGTCGGAATAAGCCATTAACTGAAACGTGATATCCTTGATTAAATTCATGATCGGTGTGTACTGTGGTCAGTCTCATTATGGCATCTGTAAGATATGTCCTAAAGGGTTATTGCGACAAATCGGTTATTGCATATTTTAAATTTCTCGCCTGATGGCTCGAAATTTAAAACTATGCAATAACCTATACTTGTCGCAATAAGCCATTAAATGAAATGTGATATCCTTGATTAAATAGATGATCGGTGTACACTGTGGTCAGTCTCATTATGGCAGCTTTGAGATGTGGTCCTAGATGATGATTGCGACAAATCGGTTATTGCATGTTTTAAATTTCTCGCCTGACGGCTCGAAATTTAAAACTATGCAATAACCTATACTTGTCACTGCAGGTGGTCGATTATAATTGAATAAGGCTGGCACAATTTCTAGTTGCCGCATAACTGTCATGGAGATTTTCTGCTTTTTTATTGTTTTAGTCTACCACACCTCATTTTCTGCACAAATGGCGACAATAACCGCCAAACAATGGAAAAAATGCTGAAATGCAGATATTGGCAAGCTCCTCTGTCAAAAATTGAAATTGGCCCATTAGTAATTCCAAAAGAGATCTGTACAATATCAATGTACAAACCAATTTAGTAGAAGATCCATTGATATTTACTAAAGTTATCATCTATAAATGAAAATATGGACGGACGGATGTAGGACAGACCGACAGATGGACGGACGGGACAGACGGATGAACGGACACACGGACGTCCAACCTGAAACCATAATACCCCGCTACTATCGTGTGGCGCGGTATAAAAACAAACAACAACAACAACAAAACAACAGTAACAACAAAGACCCCCGCCCCGCCCCCGCAAAAAAAAAAAAAAAAAAAAAAAAAAAGGAACAAACATATGTACCATTGAGGCAGACATTCCTGAGCAAAACGTGTAGACCCAGATCCGGCGTCTGACCATGGTCTATACCTTTTCCTCTCATGCTGCGTTTTGGACACATAAGCAGTTGAAAGTTTGGAACAAGTATGGTAAGGAGCTATGGTGTTCCAAAATTTAGGGTAAATACGGTAGATAGACTAATATATACTTACGTTTGCAAAATATGATTCCTGGTAGAACGAGACGTTAAAGTGTGGGTTGTTCAGCCTAGAAAACATACAGAAAGCCCGAGGTTGTTAAAAAAAGTAATCAGTTATCAGTAACACTGCATCTCGTCTCGTACCAATGATAGCATCATTTCCTGATTCTGCAACAAATCTTTTCACGTTAAAATGATACAGAAGCAGTCGTTAGACGTTGTATAATCCCGGATACTTTGAAATAGTTTCTTTTCTCTTTAGAAAAGTTGTGTTATATTATCAAGAACATCGTCTCTTCTGAAATCAAATATATTTATTTTCATTCATTTCCAAGTCATATGTATAATACTTTATATTTACAGTAGAATTATCTTTTTCTCCACAGAAATATCAACAGTTTCGTTTTCTTTCAACGGCTGACGGAAATATTTATTTTCAAAATGCGCTATTTTAGCTGCAGTCGGCGATTGTCAATTATCAAAATACATGATTTATTAATTTATGAAATTGATATTTAATTATTAAAACTTGAAGACACTTTTGTCAGGTAAATAACAGTTTTTTTTTATCATAATATATCTTATTTCACTAGATATTTATTTTGAGTGTACATTTTGTTATTATTCTCACTAAAGATTACTTTGTTTTATTAAATTAAATCAAATATATAAAGTTAATTAATCGTAATTTGCGATGTTGTTCTCCTTTTAATAATATCACACTAGTAATTTTTCTAACTCCAAATTTTGTGTTTCAGTCCTTTATGGAGTAGATTGTTTATTAAACGTTTAAACAGAATATTTGGTAAAATAAGATTCTATCCATTTAGAAAGTGCTATAAAGTAATTACTATAAAATAATAACTATTAGTATTGCTCCAGTCATAACTTTCATGACAACTACAATATTGTCTCTGTAGCTGTATGTGCTAGCGCTCCATCAGTAATGAATAAACTGTGATTTGACAGGAGAGATATTGGGAAACCTTAGCACATACTGAAAATGCATTTATTGAAACAGCAGCTGCTCACAGTCTTGTTAGAACCAATAAGGACAACTGACTATTAGAGAAACCCAAGTTGCTTTCTAGAAAACTGCTATCAAGACAGTCCAACTATATTTCCCTACATAATGCAAAGGAAATATTGTTGGACTGTAAAACAATTAAAAAAAAAAAAAAAAAAAAAAAAAAAAAAAAAAAAATAGTGACAAAGCACGTTTGACTTTTTATTATTGAATTCAGTCGATTCTTCCTGGTACTGAAAAGTGATACAACGTTTGTGTTTTTCAGATTTTTTTGCAGCCGAAACCACTTCGAAAACGGGGGCTGACTATTCAAGGAAAGGATTTACTATCACAGGGACCTAATCCCCTCTTTTTGTAGACCCGCTTTTTTTTAAAAAAGAAGAAGCAAAACAATTTCATCAGAATTGCCACCTGAAACTGTAACGTTCATAATACTGATTTTAAGAGGAATTAATACACTTTCAGAGGAGATAAATCCGTTCAAAGTGTTTTGCCCCCTACAGGAAAGGTGTCTACTCTATAAGAAGAGAATTTGCAGATATAACATATTCTTTCCTTGTACAGTTGATCACTTTTCAGAAGTCACAAAAGTTGTCTTCCATGTTCATCACGAAAACATACCTATATAATTTTGACCCCCTCAAACCCCACTTTTATATAGTAAAACTGAGGTTTACAGGGGTATACATTATTTTTCTTATTTCTGCTCAAAAACATAGATTATGCCGAGGCGGTTCTAACGAGTACCCACAATCTATGTTTTGAGCAGAAATATGAAAAATATCAGCATTTTTATCTGAAATTTTTCAATTTTTTGGAGGTGAAATTTTCTATATATTTGAATATGCGTGTTTTCGTAATGTCATGGCGTATATCTACAAAATATGCACAGTTCCCTTTAATAAGAGTCGATGGTATTCTTCTTATATTGTTTAGAAAACATAATCGTCTCCAAGCATAGATAAATTGAGAAGAACCTTTTACCGTATTTTCTAGGAATAAAGGAAATGCACTGTATCGCTAATTTGTCCGCTGGTGATTTAGAAAAAAGAATGCTAAACGTTACTAGACCGAAACTAGCTAGTCTGGCCTTGAAAACTCGAAACTTCAGTTCTCTTTATTTTTGTGTGTGCGTTCATTGCTCCAAAGGATAATTCCTTTCAGGATAAATGGGCCTCATCAGGTGAAAAAGTCCTTCGAACATGCACAAAATGTTTGGATTCACATCATCCTGCGCATGCGCAAAGCGTCATCCGGGCATTTACTTTCCGTTGAAAGGTCCACCTACGACCTTTTCTACAAACTACAGCCGTCAGTCATAAGGACATTACTTTATGTGCTATGACATAGGGGCGATGTAAATTTGTTCTCTTTACATCAAAGACAAGTTTTAAACGCATTAAATCGTAGACATCTCCTATATAAGAAGTGCAATGTTCGACTCATCGACGCTGCACACAACAATGCCTCTCTTGAAATAGAAATCTGGCTTGAGATGCATCATTAATCTCAGACATGTTAACAATATGGAGTGAATGCAACATTGCACTGTGTTGCAAATTTGTTTATGAGCCGTAACGTCAGACAACGTACCTTCGGACATGTGCGCCCAGCGAAGATTCAAATCAGACTGCGCATTTTAGATAGCCAAGGATGCATAGTTTCTTCATGCGGACAACGAACTGTCTGATCAGACTGCGCGCATTGAGTCTTCATTTGGTGCTGATGTCCAAAGGTATGTTTTCTGACGTTGCGGCTCTTTTCAAGAACAATCTGATCATCTAAATTTATTTAGTTTGTCTGTATCAGTGATTATGATATTAATAATAATATTAAAATGAGCAAGCACACGACAAAACCTACAATATTACCTGTGTAACCAGCAAAGACTCAGGTCAGCCTGTACATTCACCCAGTATGGCAATGGTCTCAGTTATCCCTCTTTGGACAGCCTGGAGGCTATACAAGGCACATGCGATCAGCGAAGAGGCTGATCAGACTGCGCGGAATCGCAGGCTGATCTGAGTCTTCACTGGTCACACAAGTCTTACTGTAGGTTTAGTTGTGCGCTGGCTTGTCCCTCATACATTTTATGCTTTAGCACGCTGTAGGCTAAATCAAAGAATAAAAATTTATAGACTTCGGGGACATTTCTTGAAAAATAAAAAGTCAAAATTATAAATGAAGTTATCAAAAAAAGATAAGGAACAAGTAATGACGAATCACAATTTTGTACAGATGCAAGTACCTACAAAGAAGAACTGCACCAAAGGAACCTTATTTTCTGAAATAACTTAGAATAATGTCTTATAAGACATTACGAAAACACGCCTATTCAAATATTTAGAAAATTTCACCTCCAAAAACTGAATATTTTCAGATAAAAAATTCTGATATTTTTTATATTTCTACTGAAAACATAGATTGTGGGTACTCGTTAGAACCGCCTCGCCGAGGCGGGTCTAACGAGTACCACAATCTATATTTTTGAGCAGAAATAAGAAAAATAATGTATACCCCTGTAAACCCCAGTTTTACTGTATAAAAGTTGGATTTAAGGGGGTCAAAATTATATAGGCATGTTTTCGTTATGAGTAGCTTTATTTAAGAAGGGCGGCGACCCGTAATTGGCAGAGCTATCTGCTATGGAGGTCTATCTATTCTCATTAACAACTGGAAATATTTGTATCACGGTGTAGCAAAAACTGAGTCGGATGTCGTCATTTTCCAATAATTTTCTTTTAATTGCTACACATCAGTATTTTCATCACTTCAGCGTTCGCGTGCAAGTTTCACAGAGCTTCCAAGCAAATCATACTCCCTGGTGATAGGTTTTCATTACTTACATGTAAAAAACTGCATATCCCTTTCACCCCTGAGTTTCTAAGTGGACTATTCCGTCCTTGAATTCGGACGAGTGCATTGATGCAAATAGGGCTTTCAGTCTAAAATTGAAAACAGAATGGCAAACAGTGTAGATCCTTATGAGACGTAACGATTCACTACATAGGTATTTGTTTTAGTCTGCAGGGCTAGAAGGGTTTAGATTTGACTGGTTAGTAAGTTTCTTTGTTTTCTATCACAGAAAACAATCTTACCTATGGATGCAAAAATTGTCTCTGTACAGTGTGGTAGGATCAAAGCTGAATTCAGCCTGAGTTAGATTTGTTATTCTTCTTCTTCTTTTTCTTCTTCTTCTCTCTCTCTCTCTCTCTCACACACACACACACAAACACACACACACACATGCACGCACACGCACATACGTTTTACACCATTCACGGAATAAGATGTGTGAAGAGAAATAGGCAATCCGTGAATCTCGTAACGGCAGATTTTTACGCACTCCCAGGACATTGTCTCCAGTAGAGAACGGGGATATTCTAATAAGTCTGCAAGGACTCAGTAAGGGGCAAATCAGATTTGCGCTGTTCTTCTCTAGTTATTCAGTATTTCACAATATTTACGTATCTGTTTCAGACCTAATCTCATAATGTTGATTTTCAAATATTGTCTTGTCTGGCAATACAAATGCTCTTTCATTAATCGAATGCAGTGACGTCGCTCTAGGCAAGCATTCTTCTTTATTTTCTTATTTGTCTATATAGACATTTATTTGGAATTTTGTTGGGATTGTGTTGGTGAGCTCACGCGGCCATAGGAGTTTCGTTCTTACATGTGTTCTTTGTTTCCAGGGCAGCTTTTATAGATTTACGAAAACACGCCTATACAAATATATTGAAAATTTTACAACCAAAAAGGAAAATTTTCAGATAAAAAATTCTGATATTTTTCATATTCCTGCTCAAAACATAGATTGTGGATACTCGTTAGAACCGCCTCGGCGAGGCGGTTCTAATGAGTACCACAATCTATGTTTTTTTTTTCGCAAAATAAGAAAAATAATGTTTACCCCTTTAAAACTCCAGTTTTACTGTATAAAAGTGGGGTTTCATGGGGTCAAAATAATACAAGCGTATTTTCATGATGTTTTACTTTACTTGCATTTAGAACATAAGCAGTTATTTCCTAGGTGCATGTAGAATTATATCACAGCACAGTTGCACCAAATAATACATAACACTAAGCACACTATTACGTATCCCATGTTGTTTGTTTGGTTGTGTTGAGGTTGTACGGCCCAGGCAACCCAATTTGGTCATGTCGAGCGCGGTCAGTTTACCTACCCACACATTTACCGGGCAGGCTTAGTCCTCTAAGCGGTTAACCAGTACATGTATTATGCGCTAACATTCACCAGAAACTGACACTTGCCCTTCTTGAATCAGCGAAAGGGAAATAATGACCGTAGAAAATATTTCATGATCAATCTCCACGAAAGAATGCAACCTCCTGATAAGCAGTCGGACGCACATCCAATTGAGCCATCGAAGCCGGCTATATGCCGTGTTGTACTCGTTTTAATATTTAGCACTCTGTAACTAAATGAGCAGAGGATGAGTAAGTAATATGTTCTTTTCTATTTTCGACAGAAAATAGGTTGGAAATGTCAAAATATAGTGAAGTTCGGTAGAGCCACGATTACAGATTGTCGCCCACTTCGGTTCTGATGGACAGAGCGAACGATCAGGAACGTCAATAGCCAGAACATATAGTTTAATATCTAGTTCAATGACAAGCTAACTCCCTCTTCTAAAAGTAAATTGATCACTGATCTAGATAGAATAGAACAAACACAGCAACAAGGTACCAAACAGGATAGAAGAGGAATTCATCTATATCCAGGGGCAGCAAAGTAATAGACCGACGAATATCAGTATCACCTCCTTAGGATAGACAGCAGTTTAACACAAATCACCGGGGCACAGTTGTTCAAAAGTAACGATGTCGTTAGTTAACGTATCGTTAAAACTTTGATCATTAAATATGGCATTTTTGCTAATATTTTTGCTGAAAAAATATGAGTAGCTTTTGTATTTGCAAAAGCTACTCACATTTTTTCTACAAAAATACCTGTGAATTAGATATTGAACTTAGTAGAACAGTTAACATTTTGACCACTAACGAGCCCGTTAAGCTAACGACGCTTTGAACAACTGGGCCCAGGGTATTTAACCTATTGGTTTGCAGGATCTTAAGGTTTAATTCCAGCTTCCAAAATTATTTAAAACAACGAGGATATATATGAAATTCCCAAGGAAAGGCCAAAATCACGATGCACAGGCTTCCCGAGGCACCGAAAGCCATTACGAAAACACGCCTATTCAAATATACTGAAAATTTCACCAAACAAACTGAAGGTTTTCAGATAAAAAATCTAATATTTTTTTTTTCATATTTCAACTACAACAGAGCAACAACATAAAAACGATCAGCAGAAACAAAATAATGAGGCAGTTCAAATAGATCAGCTCCCGCGAAATATCGTCCTTCAATCTGATGCAGCTCAAAAATACATGTATATATATTAAGTCCGCGTAGTGATCCTATGTCTATGCGAAACATTATAGGGAAGAAAATATTGAGATATCAAGGAAAGGTCATAATCACGAAATACTGACCTTTTAAAGGCTCCGGATAAGGGTTAAATGCATAAAAAAGCGACGTCACATAAAACGGCATCCCGTTATCAGTGGGCGATCAAATAAACTGGGCACAGTTGTTCAAAACTAACGATTTCGTTAGTTAACGTGCCGTTAAAACTTTGATCATTAAAGATAGCATATACGCTAATATTTTTGCTGAAAAAATGTGAGAAGCTTTTGCATTTGCAAAAGCCATTGCATTTGCAAAAGCTACTCACATGTTTTCAGCGAAAAAAAAAAGAAAAAAAAAAAAAAAAAAAAAAAAAAAAAAGAAACAAACGTGAATTAGATATTGTACTCTTGTACTCACTAGAACAGCTAACATTTTGACCACTAACGAGCTTGTTAAGTTTACGATACTTTGAACAACTAGGCCCTGTTGTTTTAAAAACAGGTCTATACTACTGTTATTACTTATAATAACCATAAATAATAATAATAATAATTACAGACTACACCAAGGGGAAAACTGAGTAAATTACGATTGACAGCACACACGATATAAAAAATAAAATAAAATAAATAAACAAAACAAAATAAAACTAAACCAACGCAGCGAGATTCCTCATCCCTTCCGAGGTCAGAACAGAAATAAAACTTTTACTTTTCTTTATTAAATGTTCAAATATGACTTAAAAAGTTAAATATAGTATGAGAGAGAACGTCACAGCAGTTAGAGTTATATAGAATTTGCTCAGATTATTCGTCTCAAATTGTTATCGAATTGTCCTGTTACATGTAACAATGTATATGTTCACTTTCAGAATGAATGGTTGCTACATTTTATAAATGTCAATTAAGATGACAAAGCCTGTTTATTTCTAAAATCAAAACATATGTTAATAGTACTCGTACATAGCCAGAAATATTGCACTGCCGGACCAATTTTTCGTTGTCCCAACAAATGGACCCAGATTGTCTTGATTCGACTTGATCTACCAAGTCCGTGTTATCCAACATTCGCTTGAGTTGTTTGTACCAGCGAAATGTTCAGCAGTGTGAAGACAACACTTACAGGCAATAAGTTGTCGCCTTTGTATTTGAAAAAATCAAGCATGTATTCTGTCTTCTTCTTTTCAAGGAAACAAAATGCTCCCCTTTGGGAGCATTTTGTTTCCTTTAAAAGTAGAATACATGCTTGATTTTATTTCAAATACTAAGGCGACAAATTGTATCTTTTAAGAGTAGGCCAAATGCTAATACTTTTACGTACACCGAACTTAGTTAAATATATACCAAACTTGTATCCATTTGTCTTAAATATACAACAATTTTGATATGTTCAACCAATTAATTAAAACAATGAATATTGCAGTTCTTAATGATACAGTTTCATCCGCAAAAACAAACTAAAGACACTAGAGTTAGTGAGCACTGAGGCAAAAAGAATGTTTTAGATAATACCGTGGCCGTCCGTTAACTCGAATTAGCTATGGAACGCGTTTTATTAGATCTTCTATGAAATTTGTGGTGGCGTGTTTAAAGAAAAGGGCTTATCCTAGTTTTACTTAATACAAATACCAAACTCAACAGCAATATTACAACTATGTTTGTCAACAATTGATTTCTCATCAGTACAAGAATTTCATATATTTAAGCACTGAAGTTCCTGTTTTAAAGTTTTGATATAATGCAGCTGTCGGACAACTATAGCATTGTTTTCATCTTTATCAGCTCGAGCAAAAATATACATGTACTTCTTACGATATTCCTTGACACCTTGCTCCAAATACCGAAAGATAAACTTACTTTCAGCAAGGAAGAAATGCAACATTTAGAATACATGTATCAGTTATATTGGGTTTTAATCATTTAAAGCAATTAAATCAAATGGTCTCGTTTGCATCAACGTTCATAAAATACTTATAAAGTCCCAGCTTTTTCTATCCGACATGTATTGAATTCAACGCGAGAGGGGAATCTGTATTTAGGTCTTTTGAGTATAATTTGTATTTAGGTCTCTTTAAGACTACTGAACGAGTTCTAGAGCAAGAGATAAGCTTTTAAACTATATCTATTACTGATAACAGTATTTAGATACTTGCATTTTCATGAGTCTGGGGTGTTAGTTTCTCTATCAAGAGAAATATAGCGGTTTAAAATTAAAAATAGTATATCAGATAAGTTTATTATATTTATAAAAAATAATAGGCTGTTCAATATTGTCGAAATAAAGAGGTGTTATGTCATATGATTTCATAACAGAGTTCAGGATTGTAACTTTAATCTGCCATTACACTAGAACTATATTGACGATATGATGTTAACAACGTCGCTTTAAACGGCGTTATTAGATATAAATACAAACATCTATAAATATCACAATATCACAGGAGAAATTGACGATAACACTGATGTATACCAAATAACTTAGGTAAGTCGATATATTTGAACTCTTTCTTGATCAATAGATTTGTGTTAGCGCCGAATGTGAATAATTTTAGAATTGATCTCTGGAATCAGACCATGTTGAGTATAACACAGAGTAAAAAGAGCTGTTCTTTATAAAGGTCCCGGACCACAATTAATTTTCCATAGCTTTTCATACAGGCATCTCTTCAAATAACTCTGCTCACAACATTCCAATCAATACACACTTTCATGTGCTTCTTTAGACATGTCTTAATCTAACAAGGGGTTGACCAGCTTCTTTTCCTGCGATCAGCTGTCGAACCAGGCACATGTCAGTTAATTTAATGCCCCTTGTAGACGTACTGTTAATGGGTGTGCTTTGGTTCACCTATTTTCATTAAATTCACGAACAAACTGGAACAAATAACTTTTTTCAGACCTCCATATGTAGCTTATTCTGTGATGCTTTGATAAGCAGTCTTCTCAGTCATACAGTCACAAAACTATGCAGTTAACAACGGGACTATTTGTGCGAATAGATCTCCTTAATGTGGACAATATCCATATCATTTATGCAAACTGTTACAGAATATATTCTCTACTTGCTCTAATTCATGTGGAGATAAAAGAGAACTTAATGATAATGTTAGACGCATGCAGTGACGCTCAGATTTGCGGGGGAAGGAGCATATTTAGTATTTCTTGCCCCGAGGTTATAAAACATTTTTCGTGCTCAGCTGAGCTGAGCATGAAATTATCTCTGCTAAGAAACATGAAAATGCCAACAACAGTTGGCATTTTCATATTAATTGGCAGAGAAATTTCCATGCTCAGCTATGTTTAGCAAGAAACTTTTTGCAACTGATAGTATTTTGAGATTTTTTTAGCATTACAAATTTCATGCTGAGCTGAATTGAGCACGACAAACGTTTAAAACCTCGTGGCCTTAAATGACGATCAAGAAACTTGTCAGCTCTCCCTTAGTTGTGTTATTCTACGTATGTGTTCCCTAAATTTCGTGGTCATTACGAAAACACGCCTATTCAAATATACAGAAAATTTCACCTCCAAAAACTGAGAATTTTCAGATAAAAAACTCTGATATTTTTCATATTTTTGCTCAAAACATAGATTGTGGGTACTCGTTAGAACCGCCTCGGTGAGGCGGTTCTAACGAGTACCCACAATCAATGTTTTTGAGCAGGAAAAAAGGAAAATAACGTATACCCCTGTAAACCCCAGTTTTAATATATAAAACTGGGTTTAAGGGGGTCAAAATTATATAGGCATGTTTTCGTGATGAAAAGCGTGAACAACTTGTCCAAACTATTTCATTACACAAATCCCAGCGAACACAGGACGTTTATACAACGTCGCATTAACGTCGCTGCAACGTCATGACGTTGCATCGACGTTAATGCGACATTGTGTAAACGCCATGTGCTCGCTGTGATACTAAAAACAAAAGAAGCTTTATTGTTACCTCCCCTGAAGGTGTATCGTTCTACCCTCAAATTTCTCTTGAAAGTAGGGTTTCGCATTTAAACTGCCTCTGAAGGACACAATCTGAACGATATGACAAGACCTGGTTTCATGATTAACAGAGGGAAACATTATGCCGTGGGCGTCCGCTGATGTTGCCAACAGCATGCTTGGTGTAATTGGTTCTATGTTCCTTTTATGAATCATTTGTTCTTATTATCTATGTCATGGTGGACATAAATGGTCGCTTTATTCTGACAATGATGTTATTTGAGAAAATAATATCATTTTGTAGAAAGGATAGCGAGACACATTATTGTAGCACATTCTATAAAAAAGAGCTTATGTAACCTATACATGTACGACTGATGAAGTATAAGATCAGCTTGCGCATCTTCAAAGTCGAATCAGGTCGCTGTTAGTTAATAGCATCACAGACTATTGCTGAATGCAACAAAAACAAACTGAGACGGTGAACAGGTTTATGCCTTGGTTCAACAACTTTACTATGCCATTAGGTCCTTTATGCCATCAAAACCCTTTTTTGCCGAATCAGACGGCTTTATCTAGGCGATATCGAATGCAGTTGGGGAAATATCAATGTGTCCACACGACCATTTGCTTGATCTTAATTCTTCACTTTCACCATGTTGCAACCGGCAATTAGCAGACAACCGATATCATTATTTTTCGGCGTAGCTGTATAAGCTGGCTTTTGACATACTTATTGATATTAGTCTCGAATGAATAAATAGTAATTTGCGATTGGTTTAAAATGTGTAAACTTCTGCAAACAAGTAGGGGTAAGTATAGAATTTACCGATGTTTGACGAATATATTCGTGACTGAACAGTCATTCAATTATGACATTTATCGATATAAAATTGTACAGTATTGCAATGCAGATGTTAAACAATGGAAAAAATACCCATAATTTAAATAATACCAAGAAAATAGTTGCAATGAAATAAATGATTATAGACGAGCTTTTAATTCTGTACAGTGTAATTAAATGTTTGATGAAAGCGGCCCAAACGCTAAGTGAACAAGGGGCGTTCAAGAATACTTCTCTCCACTGTGTCCATAATATACAGAATTATCATGTGCCTTGTATTATGTGCAAAAAGGGATGTGAAATCGCATGGTTTAATTTTATATAATAAATAAATAGGAACTATGCCTTAAGCTTGGTAGAAATATTGGCAACATAAATAATATTGTTCATTCTTAACTAGGAAATAGGTTTCTTGAACATCCCTTTTAGTTATTCGCGGTGTAAGCGGCCTATTGCGTCGGAGCGTAAACGACACGAAGAAGAAATATTACTACATTCGACTCTCGTTATCTCGAATTCTGAACTCTGTTATGAAATCATGTGACATAACACCTCTTTATTTCGACAATACTGAACAGCCTATTATTTTTTATAAATATAATAAACTTATCTGATATACTATTCTTAATTTTAAATCGCTATATTTCTCTTGATAGAGAAACTAACACCCAGACTCATGAAAATGCAAGTATCTAAATACTGTTATCAGTAATAGATATAGTTTAAAAGCTTATCTCTTGCTCTAGAACTCGTTCAGTAGTCTTAAAAAGACCTAATTACAAATTTTACTCAAAAGACCTAAATACAGATTCCCCTCTCGCGTTGACTTCAATACATGTAGGATAGAAATAGCTGGGACTTTATAAGTATTTTGTGAACATTGATGCAAACGAGACCATTTCATTTTATTGCTTTAAATTATTGAAAACCAATATAATTGATAAACGTATTCTACATGTTGCATTTCTTCCTTGCTGAACGTAAGTTTATCTTTCTGCATTTGGAGCAAGGTGTCAAGGAATATGGTAAGAAGTACAGTCGACTCTTTTTATCTCGAATTCCAAGGGACTCGCCGAAACACTTCGAGATATCCGTACTTCGACATATCAGAGTTGAGAGAGTGAGGAAAACGATAAACTGAACAACCACATTTAACAAATGAATATGTAATTTGACTCCTGAAGTTAGAAATATATATATAAAATAAGGTGGAAAAGAGGAGAAATTGCTCCTTAGGAGCAATTTCTCCTCTTTTCCACATTATTTTGTTACCTGTTGTCGTAGTTTCATGTTAAAACAGGGACCGGATTTTCACTTCGAGATAAGCTGTAATTCGAAATAAGCGAGTTCGAGATAACGAGGTTCGACTGTATTTTTAGCCTCCGCTTCAGGTATGATATTTTAGAATATCTCTTCTCATACCGAATGGAATTTGTTCAAATAAAGCGCAGAGTACGCGGAAAATCAAGCTCTTTCTGGTGGTGTTAGCGCTATTCTGCGATCTTGTCTAATTCTCGAGGTCATTCGAAGAATGTTTTTGCTGTCAATCTGGGTCATCGGGACAGTGTACATGAATTTTGACGAAAAA
This sequence comes from Anodontia alba, assembly GCA_964016985.1. Lineage (NCBI taxonomy): Eukaryota > Metazoa > Mollusca > Bivalvia > Lucinida > Lucinidae > Anodontia > Anodontia alba. The sequence continues at coordinate 18,242,867 of OZ024831.1, read as the reverse complement.
CATTCTCCGAATGTTCTCGAGAATCAGACCAGATTGCAGAATAGCACTGACACCACGAGAAAGAGCTTGATTTTCCGCGAACTCTGTGCTTTATTTGAAAAAAAAAATCCATCAGGTATGAATCGAGATATGCTAAAACATCCTACCAGGAGCTAAAATTAATAACAAACTCTGTGCACCTAGTCATTTGGTCACGTGTTTCCCACGTCTGAAAAGTCAATGTATTGGAGGGCCGAATGATTGTTCAAAGTTTATGAATAGAGTTATCCCTCTTGTTACTATAGCAACCAAATCTAGTACGAGCTGTTTGGATTTTTTTCACAGAAATGTTTCTTCAATAGAAGGTCTTTAAATCTTGTTAGGAGAATTCTGTTTTGTCTCAAAATATGGCTTCCAGTTGGCGTGGTTACTTTTCATTTTTATGTAGAGTAAACTTGACAGTTCTTCTTCTGCACAATCTATGGTCCAATTAAAAAAAAAATGTACAAATGTTCCATAGGTGAATGTCTATCAAATTTGTTCAAATTATATATATATATAATTAGATTTCAATAATACCGAATTTTATGTATTTCTGTATTAAGAGTAGCATCGGGACCCAGGGTAAAGTTAGCTAGCTGTAAAAGTGCTTTAACCCCCTCCCCCCCCCCCCCCGGTGGTTTGTTGTATGTCTTTCCATGTGTCATTTTGTTCTTGTGTTTTTCAGTCCTGATTGCGATTACCTCGCTTGGGGAAGAGAGAGCTAATCTTAGTGCTTTTCGTACGTTTGTTCGGTTTGTGCTTGTTTAGATTTGTCGGTTTCCTCTTCCTCTTGGGGTCTGGGAAGGGCTGCGGTTTGTGGGTTTGTGATTGTGGCACTCCCTGGACTTTTCTCTTACCTTTTTTTTCAATAATACTCACAAATATTACTGGATTGACCATCCATCAAAATTTTTCAAATTAATTTGTATCACCAAAAGAAAAAAAAATAAATCAAATATATATATATATATATATATATATATATATATATATATATATATATATATATACAGAAAACTTTGAAAATATTCTTCCGCCAGGCTAAACAAATCTGCTTCCCACGTGAGCAATCCAGGGCCATCATGACCCTCTTAATACAAATAAAATACATAATGTATGTTTTCTCCAGTTTTTGCCAATCTTCATGGCGAGTGTTACACTTTGCTAACTCTTTATAAAAAAGATGCATGTTGGCAAGGATTTTTCAAATAATAGTATAGTATACAAATTAACACACAAAATTATATGCTTTACATTTATATGCTAAATTGCTTTTCATTATTTAGCACAGATATTTACACATCTGAGTACACTCTCTTTCCTGCCAACCCTTGCAACTATATACAATGTTATACAGTATTAAAACTTCCTTGATTCTGTTTGAATTCGTAATAAATATTTTAAAGGCCTTTTTCTTTTCATATTGAACTACAAAGTTGTTTGAATATTCAAGTACCTCTTACGCCGTTTATCTTTTTAAAAGATATTTCTTGTTTATTTTCCCCCATCAGTGCATTTAGGAGTATGTTCGAATCGCCTCATAGAACGTGAGTCGGAAAACAAAATATCTGCATTTATCTTTTGCATAATCGAGTTAACCCATTTATGCCGAATGGACTCTTCTACCTAAACCCTTCGGACAAGTCCATTTCTTATAGAAGGGGTGTCTGGTTAGTTTTTTTTTAACATGTTTTATAAAAAAAACTCCAGTACTTAATGCAAACAGTGTAGACTCTGATCAGACGCCGCGTTCAACGGTGTCTGATCTGGGTCTACATTGTTTACATGTACCAGTGTCTCTTTTATGAGAGACTAGGCAGAAATGGGTTAAACTCAGCAGACGACAGACGACAATTTAATCTTTCCTAGAACATATGGCTTGAACTTTCATGGGAATTCGTCTGTTTCTGAAGGAAAAGATTGCACTTACCATGGCATGAACTGCAAAGTCTGTAACCGTACCTTCGGAAAGTGCAATGTTTCTCCATGCGTACAACAAAGACCCTGATCAGATTGCACGAATGCGCAGGCTTACTGAAGGCTTGGTTCGGCACACATATCAGAAGGTACGTTTTCTCACGTTACGGCTTATATCTCCTTCTGAGAAAATAGGAACTACAATCGACTCTCGTTTTCTTGACTTCGCTTATCTCGAATAACCGCTTATCTCGAACTGAAAATGTAACAACACGTAACAAACTATTGTGGAAAAGAGGAGATTTTTTTCCTCAGGAGCAATTTCTCCCCTTTTCCACAATATTTTCAGTATCTCTCTAACTTCAGGAGTCAAACTGCATGTTCATTTGTGAAATGTGGTTATTCGATTTATTTTTCCTCAATTCTGCAAATCTGATATGTCGAGGTACGGATACCTCGACGTTCAGAGAGTCCCTTAGACTTCGAGATAACCAGAGTCGACTGTAGTTTTAATTCTTTATGAGCCGTCTTATCTGCATTTACGCTGTTTGCAAAAGCCTGTTATTATCGCCTATGGCACTAAAAGAATTAAAACTGACATCTGATTTGCTGTTCAGCTACAGAAGCGTTGTAGATTAAACTCAGCAACCACACAAAAGTCCCGACGACGTCAAAACGGCATTGTTTACCCAAGTCCTGCTGAACCCGGATGTGCCCTTCATTTGCAAACAGTGTAGATCCAGGTCATTTGGCTTCTTAAGAAGCCAAATGATCTGGATCTGCCCTGTTTGCCATTAAGTGTGTGAAATAATAGCAACAATCTGGATCAAGTAATCTGATTGGTTGAAATTTAGAAGTGGGTTTGGCAAAATCAGGATCAAGTAATCTGATTTGCTGAAAATTAGAAGAGGGCTTGGCAGCTTAATTTATTCAGCCTGGCAAGGGGTAAGACGATTTTGACTGCTATGAAGAGAAATTGTTCTACAGAAATACTGTCTGCTAAAATCCACCTGCAGCATGGATAAGGTTAATGCAGTATACACGACAGACCATTTATTTCAATTATTGTCTGGATTGCGTTTTGTTGCAAAATCAATGCACAAAGTAAAAAAAAAAAGTATCCGCATGACGTATGTGGACAGCGATGAACTAAATCAGCCTGGATAACCGCAACAGGAGAAAAAGGGCCTTCTGACATGTGCACAAACATAGACCAAAATCAGCCTGAAGTGCAATTAGAATCTTCGTTGTCCGCATGAAGTAACAATATTTCCCCGGCTATCAAAATGCACATAGTTGGGATTCTGATCAGACTGTGCGAATGCGAAGGCTGATATGGATCTACGCTGGGCACACATGTCCGAAGTAACGTTTTCTGATGTTGCTGTTCACATCAATGGGCACTGATCAGCGTCTTGGCTAGTCATTCTGATTATACTAAATGATCCAAGCAATAAATCTAGAATTATTCAGGAAAAGTGACAATCACAGAATAAAGCAGTCTCAAGGCGCCGGGCAAGGACTGAACGGCGCGAAAGGTCATCACACAACAACAGCCAATAGAAAAAAGACCATAAAGATTAAGAGATACACTTTCATGGGGAGGTAAATCTGAGAGCATAGTGGAGCCCTTTTCGGACAGGGGTTTGAAATTGGACAGGAAGTCACAAAAAATATCTCCCTTGTTAAAATGGCAGAAATTCTGCCAAGCGTATCAGGCCCAGTTAAATTTAGATTACTCAATAATACCGTATTTACCCGAAGTATTTGGACAGCTCAACTCCTTACCGTACTTGTTCTAAAATTTGAACAAATTCAATTTGTGTCTAAAAATTGCTGGATGAGTGGTAAACAGTGTAGACCCTGATGAGACGCCGCGTTCTGCGGCGTCTCAACAGGGTCCACACTGTTTGCCCAGGCCTGTCTGTCCGAATACATACGGTAAATACGACTCGCACTTCTACATAAAAAAAAAAACATTCTACATGAATCGGACGAGGACCACGTATCAGAATTTCTCTATGTTTCACGCCTTCGTCGTGCATGTATCGGTTATATTCTGATAAAATTTAAATTATACGTCTTTCGGTCTATTGTACCCATATGCTATACGTTTATATGTAGGAATAGAGTTCTGCTTAAAGCAGCTAGGTGGAGTGAGACTAGTTACATTTTTCAATATTTCTGAATCTCAAACAAAATCAAACTGGGTCTGCTATTTTCTAGGCTTTGATATATCTGTATTTCTTAAGGATCCCCCTTGAGAAAATGTTTTAGTATTTATGGCTACTTTTGTCATGTTTTGTCCTGTTTGCTGTTTATGGATCCTGTCGAGCATTGTGATTCACTTGAAAAATGAAAATTTTCAGATAAAAATTCTGATTTTTTCACATTTTTCTCATCAAAACATAGATTGTGGGTACTCAATAGAATCGCATCGACGAAGCGGTTCTAACGAGAACCCACAATATATGTTTTCGACCAGAAATAAGAAAATAATGTATACCCCTGTAAACCACATTTACTATGTAAACCTGCCCAGGATACGTGTGGTTAGGTAAACTGACCGCGCTCGACATGACCCCATTGGGTTGACTGGGCCGTAAAACCTCAACACAAACAAATTTACTACGTAAAAGTGGGGTTTATTAATGGGATCAAAATTATATAGTCGTGTTGTCGTGATGGGACTTACTTCATGTTTTGTCTTGTTCGGTGTCATATTGTTGTGTTTAGTGGCTACTGTCTAACATTGTGATCACCTTGTTGTTGGGGAAAATAGAGCTGTTTGCTTTGCTGTTCTTTGGTCTGTAGCTAGTGTACTGTAAGTCTTGGTTTGTTTTCTCTTCCACTTGGTGTCACTGGTAGGCGATGTTCTGTGATTGTTGCTCTTCCTAGGCGTCTTTTATACTATCTAAGTAGATGAAAGTGGTTGGTACATTTTGATAGCAACAAAGAATATCTCGTTGTCCACACATGGCCGATTCTACCTCCTTCCTGAATTCGATAATGAGGCGCAACAACGTAGAACCGTTATGTTGGCCAGAATGACATCGCAGTCTATTACCCGTCTTCTTTATGGCCATGAAAAAAAAAAAAAAAAAAAAAAAAACAAAAAAAAAACGGCATGTCCAGTTGCGCCAGTCTGTTATAAAAAGACAAATATATTCTATGGCGGTTTCACATTGTTTACGAATAGAATTTTAAGAAAGCTTCAAAACAACTCAACGTAACGTCATAGTATTAACGGACGTTCAAACTATTAAGACATTAAACGGTAACATGCTGTAAATAGTACCTTGTTAGTTAGTCGGTGGTTTGAGATATGACTCTAGTATTGCCATCATTTATTTCTCATCTTTCTTTATTTACGCCTCGGGACGGTTGTGCATCGTCATTGTAGCTTGTTTTGGATACATTCACTTATATTTTTGCATCCCTCAAAGGCACGGAGTCCAAGCTTTTGTTTCAATCTCGGTTTTGCACGATTAAAGAAGAATTTGTCTTTCGCCCGCAGCACTGGTTTAAGCGGACCATACCAGAATGGGCTCAATGATCCCAAGGAAAATATACACTGCATTTTATGAAGCAGTGTGAGGCTTTCTTGTGGTTCCCACACGACACTTAGCACTAGTGTTGGGAATCGGTCTGAATTTCACAGTCGATCATCGGTTTTGTAAAACCGACTGATCATCGATTAATAATCGATTTGTAGAATATATATTCATTTCTTAATTAAGCTCATTTCCAAATGCTTATTCATTGTTCTGGATCAATAAGAGGGGTATCAAGATAATATTTTTATTATTCCTCCATGACAATATATGTCGTCTGCGAGGCGCTTCTAATGAGTACCCATAACATATGTTTTGATGGAGAAATAAGAAAAATATCAGTACATTTGGGTCGTCTTTTTTAGCTCCATTTTTAATTTTTATACCCCGCCACACAATAGTGGCGGGGTATTATGGTTTCACGTTGGTGGTCCGTCTGTCTGTACGTCCGTCCGTCCGTTCGTCGTACGTCCGTCCGTTTTTCGTTTCCGGATGATAACTTGAGTAAAGATCAATGGATTTTCACCAAACTTGGTATGTGCATTGATATTGTAGAGATCTGGTTGGGGATTGATAATGGGCAATTTTTGTCAATTTTTGACGGAGTTATCTGCCCGAGATACGCCCATATTTTCGTTTCCGGACTATAACTTGAGTAAATAACAAGGGATTTTCACCAAACTTGCTATATGCATTGAAATTAAGAATGCTAATGGGCAAATTGCGTCAAATTTTTACGGAGTTATCTGCCCGAGACACGCCCATACTTTCGTTTCCGGTTGATAACTTGAGTAAATAACAAGGGATTTTCATCAAACTTGCTATATACATTGACATTAAGGAGATCTGGTATGGGATAGCTAATAGGCAAGTTTCGTCAAATTTTTACGGAGTTATCTGCCCAAGACACGCCCATATTTTCGTGTGCAGACGATAACTTGAGTAAATAACAAGGGATTTTAACCAAACTTGCTAAATATATTAACATTAAGGAGATCTGGTTTGGAATTGCTAATAGGCAAGTTTCGTCAAATTTTTTACGGAGTTATCTGCCCAAGACACGCCCATATTTTCATTTCTGGATGATAACTTGAGTAAATAACAAGGCCTTTTAACCAAACTTGCTATATGCATTGATATTATCAAGATCTGGTTTAGGAATGTTATCTGTCCATTGATATGATCAAGATCTGGTTTAGGATTGTTATCTGTCCCTCCGTCATTTTCTTTCCAGACATTTTCGCAACAATAACTTTAATACATAAACAAATAATTGCTATGGCGGGGTATTATGCTTGCGATGCTTTTATTTCACTTTTACTGACCACAAATCTAGATTGACCAACTAGACAGCTTTGAATTTCATTTCTTTATAACTTACCTATAGAAATAAAAAGTGAGAAAAATATGTTTCTAAAAATAGATTTTTCCGATCAGTCGGCTGTAAAAAAATCTTTCCGATCATCAGTCACAAAAGACAAAAGTGATTGACGATCGATTACAATCGATCATCAGTGGCAACGCTACTTAACACTAGCGGAAGTAACAAACGTTCTAAGACGATGGTGCTTCTTCTTCCAATATAAGGCCCGAGACATCACGTCGTAATTGGTACTGCAACTGCACGTGGTGTGAAGACACAGAAAATCTCTAGATGTTCTATTTACATGTTAAAAGCAGTGGTAAAGCTGCTGTACATGGGCTGGTCTTTGGTTACAGGGATGGTTTCGGCTGAAGACAAGAGAGGTCTAAAGCCCTCTATGGTTGTTGCTTCCGTCACCATTGAAGGAAGAGCATTCCACTCCCGGTTGGTCCTTGGGAAGAATAAGTTCCGGTCATCAGGGTAGTCAGTTCTGTGCTGATAGAAGCGGGCTTGACCTCAGAGTCTGTCACTGGCCTGTAGGTAGATACTAGGGTTGATGTCTACTAGGTTGTTGTTGATTCTGTACAACATGCATATGTTGTTGGGTTACGAGGGCGTGTCAATAAATAACCAGCCTATCCCATTTCCGATGGACCGAGACGGTCATGATTTTCGTGCTTTGTTTCAATATATGTTTTATACATGGGTACAAAATTAGACTCGTATCGAGTCATTTTTTAATAAGATATTGAATGTCAAACATGGCTACTGATGCAAAGGCATGCTTTTCATTTAAAGTTGAGTACTGTGCTGTAATTCGGTACTTGTATTTAAAAGTAAAACAATCAAGGAAATACACGGCGAGTTAGCCGATGTTTATGGGTCTTCTGCACCATCTTATGCTCAGGTTAAATTCTGGGTAGGGGAATTCAAACGCGGTGGAACGTCTTTAGAAGATGAAGCCAGGTCTGGACGCCCACTGGATGCCACCGACGAAGAAATGTGCAATAAAGTTCGGGATCTGGTATACTCTGATAGGCGAATTCAGGTGGAAAAAAAGTGCAGGTATTAGGCATTTTACATGATAGCGTTTCAACAATCTTATATGATCGTTTAGATATGCGCAGGCTGACAGCCCGTTGGGTCCCCAAATCCCTTAGCGATGAGCAAATGGCAACCAGAGCATCAGTATGCAGCGCCTTGTTGAAGCGTTTTAGGTCAACAGATGGTTTTCTTTTGCGTCTGGTGACTGTAGATGAGACTTGGGTTCATACTTATGAGCCAGAGAATAAAGCTCTCTTCAGTGGGTAGGGCCTGGGTCCCCGAGGCCAACGAAGTTCAAGACGCAACCATCTGCTGGCAAGGTGATGGCTACAGTATTTTGGGACGCAAAAGGCGTTATTATGTTGGACGTTTTACCCAAGAGAAGTACAATAACTGGAGTGTACTATGCAAACATGTTAGACCAGCTGAGAACCGCTATCCGTGAAAAACGCCGAGGTAAACTCTCTAAAGGTGTTTTGCTGCAACAGGACAACGTGAGAGTCCACACTTGCAAAGTTGCAATTGATGCTGTAGAGCGAAACGGGTATGAATTAATACAACATCCTGCCTATTCGCCTGACTTAGCTCCTAGCGACTTCTTCCTATTCCCATACTTGAAAAAGGATATCCGTGGACTTCATTTCCGGTCTGATGAAGAAGTCGTGACGGCAGTTGAGGAGTGGGTCAATGGAAAGGACCCTGACTTTTTCAGTTCTGGGCTGATGGCACTTGAACACCGTTGGTCTAAGTGCATCACACTAAGGGCAATTACATCGAAAAAGAAGAGGTCGGTCTCAACCGGAAATAAGTTAGGCTACTTATTGACTCACCCTCGTATCTTCTGCTTTCGAGAGATTCCCACTGCACGATACTCATCATCTTGGTCACACAGCCATGATTGCGGTCGGTATAATCATTGAACACATACCGTACTGCCCGACTTTGGACTTGTTCTAGCATCTGTATGTGTTTCTGATTGACTGGATCCAATACGGTGGAGTAGTACTCCATTGCTGAGTGAACCATGGCTGTGTAAGTTGCGACATTTATTCCGTTAATACTTGATGGCAGCAAGATTCAGATTTATTTTTGTGTCATCATGTTTAATACTTTTGTCTGTGTATCTATCTATTCAGATTTTTAACGCTACCAGGCAACTGAGTCACACAGAGGCAGCGCCTACTTTTGTCTTGTGTTTACTCTGCCTTATGTAGCTTTATGATTACCTCACTTGGGGAGAGAGAGCTTGGCACATGGCTACATGTTTAGATATAAGTTATGACTGTGGATGTTTCTGTTCATCATGAAAACACGCCTATATAATTTTGACCCCCTTAAACCCCATTTTATATAGTAAAACTGGGGTTTACAGGGGTATATATTATTTTTCATATTTCTACTCAAAAAACATAGATTGTGGGTATTCGTTAGAAGCGCCTCACCGAGGCGGTTCTAACGGATACCCACAATCTATGTTTTGAGCGGAAATATGAAAAAAATATCAGAGTTTTTTATCTGAAAATTTTCAGTTTGTGGAGGTAAATTTTCAATATATTAGAAAAGGAGTGTTTTCGTAATGCTTTCTCTCTTCTTGTCGGTATCGGAGTCAGACTGCAATCTTTGATTGTTGCATTTCCTGAAATATTTGATTACTGTTTTTGCGATTCGCATAGGTTTCCCAAATTACAAATATATGTTCGGTGCACGTAGGTAAACCAAAGAAAGATAGAGAGAAAAACTTAATATGCCTCATAATAGGTACGAGGTAGGTTGAGGTTTCCAAGATAAACTATACAGATAACCAATAATGCGACTTATAACCAGTTTTCACACTTGAGAAACATAAGTAAAATCTTGCTATATTTTTCTTACTTGTTGTGATTGATTTTTATAATGAACGCGAATTTAAATAAATAAATAAATAATTAAATAAATAAATAAATAAATAAATAAATAAATAAATGATTATTGAGAATTATTTTAAGTTTAAAATAGCAGAAAGCAGACCTTGTCAACTTTGCTGAAACAATGGTGTTGGATATTTTCCTTTTTATGATCGTATTTGGGTGCAAAAACATTTATTTCAGAAAAATAATAACGTGTTTGAAAAAAAGTAATCATATTCACATAATTGTATGACGTGGGGTCGCATGTGCAGTTTAATGTCTGCACCCCCAACTTTTACATTTGAAACACTGTATTGAAATAAGAGTTTCTGGGAGGGTAGTACAATTTTTTCCAATGAAAAAGTTAAATTATTTCACCCTTATGTTTATCACGTCCGTAATTAGCCTATGAATTTGCAAATCAGAGTTTTGAGCTTCGATCCACATTTTACAAATTGATAGGCTTGGCTACATGTTTTGAAGACGGCTTGTGCCTGTTGTTCACATTATTATATCAATCTATCAATTTTCCTCAGGAAGCAAATGTTAATGTTGCAATCGCAATGAGACGAAACTGTGTAACCTGTTGACAACTTTAGCAAACCCAACAGACACCAAATTGCTCTATTTGTTCTTATTTTCCGCGAACATAGATTTGAAATTAATACAGAAAATAAGATTTGACATTTCGTATAAACCGCCCTTCTGTTTCCTGATAAGAAAATCAAACTATGTAAAATGTCTTGTGAGTAAATATTAACCCAGCATGCTAAGCATTTAGTATTTTTAATGAAGACATTTAGGTAGTGTTCATTTGTCATAATTCACTGGGATGTGCTAATTAATCGGTTGCATCACTAATATTTAAACATGTAATAGTTCGGTGTTTTTCAATTTAACTAGGATAACAAATTGCAATTTTTAAATTGTTTGTCGTTACATTTGTCTCATATACATAAAAATGCAGTCTTATTGTGTTATTTCAAGTAATGCAGTTTACATTTCTTTCTTTCACTCACATGCTCTTTTATTGTCTTATTCAATGTATCATTGTTTACATTTCTCTCATCCAATATGGGCCGCGCCAAGCGAAACCATCCATGCAACCTCATCAGGACATTCGCTGTCCGCTAACAGAATCATTGGATACTACAAAATGTATGAATGAAGAGCAAAGACTAGGAGGATACTTTGCGCAGGATCAATTTGAATCTGTAAATTTAATTACGAAAACATGCCTTTTCAAATATACAGACAATTTTACCACCAAAAAGTGAAAATTTTCAGATAAAAAAATCCGATATTTTTCATATTTCTGTTCAAAATATGGATTGTAGGTGCTCGTTAGAACCGTCTCGACGAGACGGTTCTAACGAGTACTACAATTTATATTTTTGAGCAAAAATAAGAAAAATAATGTATACCCTGTAAACCCCAGTTTGACTATATAAAAATGGGGTTTAAGGGGGTCAAAATTATGTAGGCATGTTTTCGTGATGTTGTGCATGCTTGGTGCGGCCCCTATACAAAATGCAGTGTCAGTGTATGATGACGTGTATCGCAGTTTACCTTTTTTTTCATTTTGCGAGTGCTATTTACCGTTTCACAGTTTATATTTCTTCCATATACACAAACCTGGAGTTTATTGTGTTACTATCACAGTTAACAGTTCTCTACAATAGACGAACATGCGTTTGCAAAATTTTATCGACAACATTCTAAATTGATTGCTGAAGGAGGACCAGTGTATGACGGAATAACATTTTAGGGTATCAGGATCACTGTTCTTATGGTATAAAGCTGAAATTTACATTTCTTCCAAAGAGAAGCGTTTAAGCTCACCTAAGCTAAAGACTCCAGGGGAGCTTGTAGGATAGTAGTCCGTCCGTCGTCCGTCGTTCGTCAGCACCTTTGACCGGTTATATCTGCACAGTCTGCAGGCTAATCTCAATCATTTCTCATCTGTAGCATACCTCTGTTCGGACATCGATGATATTAGCTTTTCATTGAAATCCAATGAAAACTTGTTTGCTATGTCAACCACAATGTCCCATAGACATAATATGGAAAATGTTGACAAACTTGCTGATAATGAAGACGGGCATAACATCTTGAACAAGTTAGATTTAGGACCATTTCGGACTATTTGCATGAGAGTTACCTGTCATTTCCCATTTTCTATCTGTAATGTGTTCTTTTTTTCCAAAGGCAATTTTTTTTTATATTTTTTATTCCATAGACATATAATAGGGAAAATGTTATCTTACTGATAGAGACTTCATTTATAACTGGATCTTCATCAAACTTGCAGATAACAAAGACACACATAAAATCTTGGACAAGTTTGATTTTCACACAGTTTTGACTATTGTCGTGAGAGTTTCCTGCTCTTTAGGGTCCATTAAACTTAGGGAAATGATGTACGGACAATGGCGACTTCATTTTTGATCAAATCTTCATCAGGCTTGCAGGTAATGAGAACACATCACGAAAAATGCCTATATAATTTTGACCCCCTTAAACCCCACTTTTATATTGTAAAACTGGGGTTTACAGGGGTAAACATTATTTTCCTTATTTCTGCTCTAAACATAGATTTTGGGTACTCGTTAGAACCGCCTCATCGAGGCGGTTCTAACGAGTACCCACAATCTATGTTTGGAGCGGAAATATGACAAATATCAGATTTTTTTTCTAAATATTTTCATTTTTTGGTGGTAAAAGTTTCAGTATATTTGAATAGGTATGTTTTCGTAATGCGTGATAACATCTTGAACGAGTATGATTTTGTCCCAGAACAGCCTACTGAGAAAAGAGTTCGCCCTCAATTCTCACATAGACATATAATTGGGAAATGTTCGGACGATAGCGACTTCATTTTTTATCGAATCCTTATCTAACTATCTAACTCGCAGATAACAAGGATAGTTATGAAATCTCGGACAAGTTTGATTTTGGCCAAGTTTTGACTGATGGATTCAGAGTTACTTGCCCTTGAGGGCACCGTTGACTTTGGAAAATGTTGTCCGGACGATAGCGATTTCAGTTTTGATCAAATCTCCATCAGAGTGACAGGTAATGAGGACTGCCATTAAATCTGGGACGAGTTCGATTTGGGCGCAGATCGGGCTATTCACAGGAGAGTAACTTGACCTTTAGTATCCCACAGACATATAACGGGGAAAATGTCCGGATGATAGCAACTTCAGATTTGATCGAATCTTCACCAAACTTGCAGATAATAAGGACAGGCATAAAATCTCTAAAAGAATTTGATTTTAATCTAGATTTGATTTTTGGCGTGGGAATAACTCGCCCTTGAGGGCCTCATAGACTAAGACGATAGCGATTTCATTTTTGATCTAATCTTCATCGGACTTGCAGGTACGAGAACAGCCATAAAATGTTAGACGAGTTCAATTTTTCACCAGAACTAAGTAAGCTTTGAGGCTGAATCTTGGTATATGGCATTGGAGACGTCGAGGGTTGAGCGCAAGACTATTGTAACTCAAACATATTTTTGAAACCCCTGTTTAGGGGCAACTTGGACCCCTTTGTAAACAATGCAAATTTAGGTGCCATTGCTCATACGAGCAATGGCACCTAAATTTTCATTGTTTACAGAAAGAAATGTTGTAATCTTCATAATGCCTTCATGGTGAGGAGATTAGGTTTGGGGAAAAACAACCATCTGAGTTACGCTAGTCTTGCGCTCAACCCTCGACGTAAGGTCTACCAAGTTTATACAAATAATGATCCTAGGATGACTTTTGATCTAATTACGGCACGGCCAAATTTCTGTCCTAGTTGAGGTGGCAATATTGGAAGCATGTTGCATGGCATCTGCAGATACGCATTAGTTGTTTTACTCAGGTGAGCGAATCGTGGCCGCCCATTGGCCTCTTGTGTATCTAATAATTTCTTTGATGGAAGTTCTTATGTTGTTTGTTATTTCTGATTTCGTGTCTATTTTCATCGCAAAGAAATCTATTGTGACCTTTTCTGGCTTACAACATCGCATGTACCCTATACATTTGGACAACTTAATTGTCCTGCCACTTGAAAAAAGGTCCATTTTACTCTTGGAGCTGAGTCTAAAAACTACTGGATTCAGCAAGGTAGAAACAGTGTATACCCTAAAAAGACGTCTCTGATATGGAACTACACTCTTTACTTAAGCCTGTCTGTATTATGTACTTTAATATATGTCAAGATACCCATGGAATGCCAAAATCACAAAGCACAGCCCTCCAGCGGCAATAAAAGAGGTAGAAATTCGGAGCTGCAACAGAGAAGCCACCTTAGAACGGTCAGTAGAAAAACTACTAGGGGTAAAACCCATTTTACTGGTACAACCGCCCTAACACTGCAAGGGATTAAACCCATTTTGCTGGTACTAGATCTTCTCTCTGGTTTCAAATATTGTATAAAACACAAAATGGCTGTTCGGGTCGCAAACTCAGTCAGAGAAACGTCACATAAAAACATAAAAATCAAATTAACCCATTTTAGCCTAGCGTCCCATACAAGGGACAATTGCAAACAGTGTAGACCCATATTAGACGCCACAGAAAGCGGCGTCTGATCAGGGCCTACACTATTTGCATTAAATATAGGAATGTCTGCAAACTATGGTCTAATTAAGAACTAACCAGACATCCTTATATTCGAACTGGACCGGTTCGAAGAGTAAAGGTAGAAGAGTCAATTCGGCATAAATGGGTTAAATAACTGAGATGACACAAGGATGAGGGCTTTTGGCAAATGTTGGGAGGTAGCTTAATCCAGTGTTACTAGTGCGAAAACACGCTCTTAATTCTGATGCAGGTAGCCTGAACGCTGACCCAGTCAGAACTTCACATTTCTGTCATCTACAATAATATGCAGTTTTTTTGGTGTTAATAATCGTATCCAATAGAAAGGAAGGCAATGATCAGGAATCAATAAAATTTTCTAACACCTTCCGTCGAAGACATCAAAAGGAAAGAAGGACGCACTTAAAGCAACGTCACCATAATCGAAACACTACAAGTAGAAAGTCAAAAGAACAGTCTCTTTCCCCAAAAAATTGGCAAAAGGCTATCCAAAATGTAAAAATATCACCAGGACATACATGAGTAGTATAGGGTGCCACTGTGGGCACACTGTCCAAAGTGGCACCCTATACTACTTACAAGCAAAGACATACACTGACAAAATTAGTAAACCACAGCAGAAGCACCGCCTTGGAACGGTCAGTTAAAACCTTACTCGGGGCGTAAATTGATTTAACGTGGCCACAACCCTTGCCTTCAGTTCTGTCGTGATATACACAAGAAAGACATTTATTCAGTCCGCATGAGCAACATCTCCGAGAACATAAAAGTCAAATGAATACAGAGATGAAACAACGATGAGGATTCGACAGCAAGAAATAACTGAAATGCTGAAGCAAAAGAAAACCAACAGTTGGACTCCGGTGTGCCCGACCAGAGCCAGGGTATCAGGCACCAACCGACTTACTTAATAGTCTTTAGGCCGGAACCGTCATAGTGTCTGAGGCCCGACCCGCCGACGTGCAACCAAAGAGGAAAGCAAAGCTATTAACCGTGATTGGGTTAACTTCCATGCACCCAGTCTGTCTTATTACATTTATGTTGTGCCCTATCTTTGTATATCGAAGAATGTTTTTTACGAAAGCGAGTGCTAAAATCATTGTAAGCATATATTTTTTCTGAAATTCTATACTTAGTCACCATAAAGTTCAGGTTCCGATAGGCTTTATGTAGAAGAGCTTTTAGTCCAACATTTAATTTTGAAACTGAAATCGAAATGACGTCTATAGAATTTAGAAAAGGCTTGTAAATACAATTTGTAAAGTAAAAGTTTGCAAATACAATTAAAATTGAATAACTCGAACACCGGCTGATTTGAACTCGTTATTGAGTCCCTAGGAAACTCTTCCGATAACACAAAATAACAAATACTAAGGGGTATTGTAGAGAATCTTTCTTAGTATATCATGAAAATGTATGTTGTGTCTGTGCATTAAAATCGCATCATCGAGGCAATTCTAATGAGTTCACTCAACAGAACATTGTTTTATAGAAGATCAAAAAGACTTCCCTAGATAATCCCAATTTGCCTTGTGACATGTCGCCTTGATCAACCCTCAGTGGCTCGAACTATGCATGTCCAGAACAAATTTCCATGGTCCCAAAGATGTTCGAGTTATTTGTTCGACAGCTTACTGAATCGCAATGTTCAAAATGTCAAAATGTCCGCTCATGGCATATACTGACAGCAAATCATCTTGGTTATATACAGGCTGTCTGAGCAGGGTCTTTGTAGTTTGCTTAAAAACGAGAACATGCCTATATAATGTTGACCCCATTAAACCCCACTTTTATATAGTAAAACTGGGGTTTATAAGGGAATACATTATTTTTCTTATTTCTTCTCAAAAACATAGATTGTGGGTACTCGTTAGAACCGCCTCGCCGAGGCGGTTCTAACGAGTACCCACAATCTATGCTTTGAGTCGAAATATGAAAAATATCAGAATTTTTATCTGAAAATTTTCATTTTTTGGTGGTAAAATTTTCAGTATATTTGAATAGGCATGTTTTCGTAACGTTTGATTTTGAATAATATATTGACAAGTACAAAATAGCCAAATAGGACAACGCGGTCATTGCTATCGGATTTGGGTCTATGTTGTTTATATATGCCCCGCATTACGAAAACACGCTTTTATATAGCGAGGCGGTACTAACGAGTACCCACAATCTATGTTTTGAGCAAAAATATGAAAAATATTAGATCTTTTTTATCTGAAAAATTTCATTTTTTGGGTTGTAAAATTTTCAATATATTTGAATAGGTGTGTTTTCGTAATGAAGTGAACAGACCCTTAATTCACATAGGCGCATTAACGTAATGTTCCCAAAATATCAAGAGTAGACACAAAGGCACAGATTACAACTAGCACAGACAGAAACAGTCGACTCTCGTTATCTCGAATTCCAAAGGACTCAATGAAATACTTCGAGATAGCCGTACTTCGACATATCAGAGTTGAGAGAGTGAGGAAAACAATAAATTGAACAACCACATTTAACAAATGAATATGTAATTTGACTCCTGAAGTTAGAAATATATATATATATATATAATGTGGAAAAGAGGAGAAATTGCTCCTTAGGAGCAATTTCTCCTCTTTTCCACATTATTTTGTTACCTGTTGTCATAGTTTCATGTTAAAACAGGGACCAGATTTTCACTTCAAGATAAGCGATAATTCGAAATAAGCGGGTTCGAGATAACAAGGTTCGACTGTATCTATATAACGTTCCCAGTTGAAACCAGAAAAACAGAGCAACGTCAGTACCAAGAATGAAGTGTATGCTCTTAAGTATTCACACCGAACAATCACGTTTTGAAGGATACAGCCTCCAGGGGAAATATTTCATTTTTGATGAAGTCATTCATGCTGATGGAATCTGGGGATGTATGTATCGAACGCGGTTTCTCGCAATGCAAATGTTTACCCAGGTGTATTGCAAGAAAGAACTTGTCAATTTTCTTGTAGGAAAAAGCTGCTATTTTCGGTCCTTTCTACTAAAACTGACATCAATAGCACCACGTCAAGCGAAAAAAGTGTCTTATAATCTCCGCAAAATGCTCAGATGCCGATTATCCTGCGGATTATCATAGTCTTTGCTCTCCATTCATACAAATTGTAGTATACAATGATTCTGGTAGCCAAGAGTTACGACCCTAATCAGACTGCACATCGCAGTCTGATCTGGGCTTAAACTTTCCGCATATAACGCGAAGGCACCTTTCCCGCATGGTGGGGCCTAATAATGAAAATAAATCCTATGAAGGAGTATGCTGTTGAGTTATTTTCGTCTATGAGTCGATGAAACATACTTTAAAAAGGAAAAGATGATACGCGTTTAGGGGAAGGAACTCTTTCTAGATTGGGTTTGCTTTCCTTCTGAAAAGTGGACTGTTGATATAAAAATGATGCGTTTCAAAGCTTCTCAGAAGGGGCCTGAATTGCAGATGGTTTCTGGACAAGCCATAACACATAAGACTGCCACATCATTAAAGCATTTCCTGGAAAATATAATAGCCACATTGAATTGCTGTTATATAATAGTTGAACCTCACATGTTAACAAGTCAATTCAATTAAGAACTCCTGTTCCCCTACAAATCACGGAGAAGAAAAAAAAAAAAAAAAAAGGATATACTTGAGGTATATATCCTGAATTATTGTACCGAAGTTATTGTCGCTAAAATGTTTTACAGCAAAGTCTTAAACATTTGCCTACAACGTAAGAATATTGCATCATTTGTTGTAATGAAATTCCGCCAGGTTCTTCATTGCATTGACTTGTTAACTCCACTTATGATGTTTCTCAATATTTTACCTTTATTCAAATAAATGACGTCTTTACCATTATATATATATATATATATATATATATATATATATATATATATATATATATATATATATATATATATATATATATATATATATATAATTAGATTCCCACATTATTAAATACGTGCTAGGGGAATTTAATATTTTCCGGACCTAAAAGTGTAATAGAAGTTTTTTTTTTTTTTATTTTCGTTCATTTTTCTCTGACATTAAAGCAAGGCATCAAATTTATTAATAAAAAATCAATTCTATCACTTATAATATCTATGGATGCATCAGCGGATGGATCAGTTGCTTACAAGCTACTAAGACTATACAAGGGAAACAATTTAGCTTACACGTTACCAATGCTATACAAGTAAGACAACTAAAAATGAGCTGTCGCGAAACGTCCCGCTCACATTACCAACATTATGAAAACATGCCTATTCAAATATACTGAAAGTTTTACCACTAAAAAATGGAATTTTTCAGATAAAAATTCTGATATTTTTCATATTTCTGCTCAAAAACATAGATTGTGGGTACTTGTTAGAACCGCCTCACCGAGGCGGTTCTAACGAGTACCCAAAATCTATGTTTTTGAGCAGAAATAAGAAAAAAAATGTATACCCCTGTAAACCCCAGTTTTACTATATAAAAGTGGGGTTTAAGGGGTCAATATTATATAGGCGTGTTGTCGTGACGTTACCAAGGAATATTGGTCAAATTTGTCAAATCGGACCACACCTCTCACTCAGCTTTACTAGGGCACTAGATAAGTTAAAAGAAAAGAAGACACACAGAATACTTAATTGTTAGATGAGTTACAGCCTCACCACTTGTGGACTTTGACCCTCCCCATCCACACTTTGTGTGTCATTGGGGGAGTCCCCTCCCCTTCTATTGCGAATTCCAAAATAATCATATCTGATTTTAACCTAAATCTGTAGGTTAGGCGTGTTATACTAGGGTATTTATATTCGTCCGATATAGTACTCAATATGATCAAAATCTTATTTCTTAAAAAAATTGACGTTTCCTTTGGTTTTATTTATTTATTGACCGGTGCGCGAATCGCGCCGGTCTCTTAATATAGCTTTGAATTTTTATGTATGGTACAGTGTTCTGTTAGCTCACAAAGGACTTTTGTATATTTGCCGGGATCGTGTGTGACGTTTACTCTCGCATATTAGTGTTTGTATCTGTCGGGAATACCAGTGTCTGATTTTTCATCCAAGCTATCAATTTGTTGATTTCGGTTATGTTTAACTTTGAATGCGCATGTTGAGACACTCAGAGGGGCTAAGACCTGGTTGTTTGGCCAAGAATGCTCCTATGAACAACTAGCTCTGGCGAGATTGCATAATTGCGCAATCAGCTGGAAGATGGCTCGACTAGCCGCATAAATCAGCGTTTTGAACCACAGTGAAGGTTGAGGGCGGGGATTATAACTGACCGTTCCAAGTCGTTTCTTTTCTTGTGGTGTATTACTGTTCTGTGTTTATGTTGTTAGTGATTTATTTCATTTTCCGGTTTTACTGCAGCAGACTTGGATCTAACTAAAGGCTCCTATATAGGAAAACTATGGCAGAAATAAAATAAAACCGTGATATGCATTTCAATGTTAAGAGTCAAAAGAATAAGCGTACAAAAATAATAAACAAAATTCGTGTTTAAGACTCACGCCTCGGGTGGTGGGGGAGTATCTTCTGGTGATTTTGGTATAGATTTGTAAGCTAGAATCTGACAAGCCACTCAATTCATATACTTGGACTTTGAAAAAAAGGACCCATTCATATACTTTATTCTTATGTTTAAGACTAAATATTTTGTCTTGTTCGCAAATTGCAAGCATCAAAGTTAATAAAGCTAATATATTTAAATGCAGAATTAAGCGTAATCAGCGTTTGCAGGGTACTGTTTTGACGGCGATTATAGACAGATATTAGGTAGGTCGCATCAGCTAAACAGGTTTTCGAAATACGGTATGTTAAATCTGGTGGCGGTAAACCGCACCAAAAATGAACAGATTTTGTTTCCGTTTTTGATTTTGTTTTGGTTGATTCCTAGGTTGATCACTGCACTTCTGCAACAAGATATATCGGAACAAGAATTTTACGGCGACTTAGTGTACAGATTTAGAAATATTATGGGAAAATCTAACTTTTCGGAGCAATTCAGAAAACTAATTAACCATTATAAAAGAATTAGCCATAGCCTGAATATTATGCGGCAAACTGCATTCCTAGTTATCAACCCAATCATTGTTGATGTCTTTGCTTCACTCTTTAATTGCACGACGGATTTTCGGGCCACTTCGTAAAATTTTAACCAGTGGGTTGGGGCTTGACGCTATGTCTTTGGCTTGGCGCGCCGTGGTTCAGCTATTGGTTTTCATTTACTCTGGCACACAATAGAATTAGCCATGAGTACTCGCCTTACTTTATCATACTGATTAATTTGATTTTTATGTTTTCGCTTTGATGCATTGACTGAGTTGGGAGCCTTTATGCGAACCTATCTTTTTATGTACGTCTGTATTAAGAGTAGCATCGAGACCCAATGGTGAAGTTGGCTAGCTGTAAAAGTGCTTTAACCGCACACTACCCCCACCGGTGGTTTATTCTACTGACCGTTCTAAAGCCGTGGTCCCGGTGTTAGTTTTACTCTTTGTGGCTTTGTGGTTTATTCTACGAGGCGATTTGTTTTAAGTATTGCCTTGCGTTATTTTGGTATTGTGTTTTTTAGTCCTTTTAGCATTGCGATTACTTCACTTGTGGAAGAGAGAGCTAATCTTACTGCTTTTCGTACGTTTGTTCGATTGGCGCTTGTTTGGTTTTGTCTGTTTTCTTTCTCTTCGTGGCTTGGAAGGGCTACGGCTTGTGATTGTGGCACTCCCTGGGCTTTTCCTTTTCCTTTTTTTTCAAGTCTCTTTGATCAATTACTAGTGTGTAATGTGTGTGTGTGTGTGTGTGTGTGTGTGTGTGTGTGTGTGTGTGTGTGTGTGTGAAAGAGAGAGAGACGATTTGCTGATATGCCAAAATACATGAAGTAAAATAAAGTAATTAATAAAAATGCTAGAGAGAGAAAGAGGTGGGAGGGGGTGGGGGGGTGAGGGGGGAGAAGGGTGCGTGGGGGTTGTCTGATATGCGAATGCATGAAATAAAATGAAATAAAAATGAAATAATAAAAATGATAATATTTACCATTTTGGACTCTTTATCAGGACGTTTATGTGCTTCAGCAGCGTACCAAGGTAAAAGGCCGATCATACTAGCATATATGGATACTCCCTTTATTTAACCTTTTTTGGTCATCGGAGGTAAAAAATACTTTATTATTATTATAAGCAACAAAAAGGAGAGCTTCTTCTTTGAAAAATACTCTCAGTAAGTCTGTAAGTTTCTGTAAGATTAAATCTTGGGACAATTTTGCGTAAAACACAGACAAATTATATGTTGACAAACTGAACGCGCGATATCCTCTTGACTTAAGTTTATTAAGTACCTCATCAGAATTTTAATTGACCAAAGAAATTTCTGTCTGATCTTTCCTAAACTTTTCACAATATCATTACATGAGTTTTAATAGCAGTGAGGCAAGAAGGTAATAATTTAGAATGTTCAGTAGCGGTACAGGAGCTTGAATAAATCTTGCTTTATATAGTTTGTATGAAGCTTTGGTAACCAATTCATCTTAGGAAGCTTACCTTGCCGTTTCTTGACAGTAACAGAAAATTTCAGGGTAAAATGGTTGCTGTGGCCAAAGACAACTGACTTTTCATCCGAATGGTGATTTGTATTAGTTGTGACCACCCTAAGAATTAACCAAAGGTAACTGACAATTAACAAACAGTAAAAAAATCTTTTCATTTTTATTATTTCCTTCTAATCGTTTATTTTATCCACGTCAAAAATGATATAGTTGATGATATGTGATAAGAAATATTTATAAAGGCAACTCTTGTTTAATCTAATTTAATGAAATCATCCATGACCGTGGCGTCAGATTAGCAGAAAATGACATAATCAGACGATTTGAAGTTTTGGCGGCTTTTTAAAGAAATTTCATTGCGAATTTAAATATTTTTTTTTAATGTGGCATAGAAATTCTGCCAATTGTTATTTTATCTTTTAATGCACTTATTTGATATTGATACGTGCCAAAATGAGCCTTTCAGTACACGCATTGGGTGGGAAAAGGTGATAAACATAAGGGTACCTTTGTTTTGTTGCTATTAGGAGAATCGGAGCACACTCCATGTGTAATCCGTTGCATATACTGACTTATGCACCAACCAACTTTTTAGACTTTGATTGTTGAAAGAATACATCTCCAAACCTTTTAGTCTCGACCACTTGAATAAACTTACCACGAACTTTGGAACTAATGCTAGGGAGGCTCCGGAAAACACAACAAAAGACAAAGAAGAGGACAAAATATGAAACAAGCAACGCAGCATACAGCTTCAAGGCCGCATAAAAATACTCAACACCAAGGCGGGCACTGTCTTAGAACGCGTACGATCAGTAGTTAAATATCGCAGGGATGAAAGGGGCGGGTTTGAACTTTTCTGAAAGCAAACTGAGACTCTCTCCAACTTGTCCTAATTTAGAAATTATGTTTGTAATTTGGAGCTGCGTCAAAATTTAGGAGGAGGTTTCGAGCGACAAAAAAACTGGTTTAATCCCAAAGGGAATTTTTCTACTCCTAGCATGGTTCTCTTTTGAAGATCTTCATTTTTCGTACGCGAGTGGCTTCACATTACGAAACACGCCTATTCAAATATATAAAAAAATTCACTCCCAAAAACTGAGAATTTTCAGATAAAAAGCTCAAAACATAGATTGTGGGAACCGTTTTAAATCTATGTTTTGAGCAGAAATAAGTAAAATAATGTATACCCCTGTAAACCCCAGTTTTACTATATAAAAGTGGGGTTTAAGGGGGTCAAAATTATATGGGCCTGTTTTCGATATGTGGCTTTTGTTTTGTCCTGGTTTTGTTCCTTTTGTTCCAATTACGAAAACACGCCTATTCAAATATACTGAAAATTTCACCACCAAAAACTGAAAGTTTTCAGATAAAATTTCTGATATTTTTCATATTTCTACTCAAAACATAGATTGTGGGTACTCGTTAGAACCGCCTCAGCGAGGCGGTTCTAACGAGTACCCACAATCTATGTGTTTGAGCAGAAATAAGAAAAATAATGTATACCCCTGTAAACCCCAGTTTTACTATATAAAAGTGGGGTTTAAGGGGATCAAAATTATATATGCGTGTTTTCGTGATGCTAATCTCTTCTTCTTTTGGTGCCTGTGGAGGCTGTGTTTCGTGATTGTGGCATTTCCTGTATACCACCACTTATATTTACTCCATATTTCTGAAACAAAACTATGATGACTTCGATGGAGTGATAATTGTCCGATGGAATGATATAGTTTATCAAATTTGTTACCTATGGAAATATGCTTTTGGAATTACAATTTATAGTACGACATATGCCTACGTGACTTGTTTTATTTTTTTGTCTTTTTTGCCACAGGAGGGCTGTATTTCGTGGTTGTGGTATTTCATGGGTATCTTCACTTTAGCCAGGTTTCTCATTTCTCGCATCTTACCAAAAAACACCCTACTATCGGAGAGATAAAAAGATGTTTTTTTTTGTTTTTTTTTTTTTGTATATAAATGTGTCAATACAAACAACATTGTAAAAATTTCCAAACCAAGAGCGTTCTCTTACAAGTCATCGCAGTGGCTATATCGAATCAGAAATCGGACATTCTTTTTGTCAATCCATTTCTATGAATCTTTTGATACATGACATCTAAAAAAAGTTAAAAGCTGTATTACGCGTAGTTTCAATGCGAAATTTTGAAATTGGTTTTAGCCAGTAAACCAGGGTACGCTCCCTTGAATGCAAAAAAAAAAAAAAAAAAAAAAAAGCTTCGATGTCACTTTTCGCTTCATAGCTACGTCTGCATATGAGAAAATAAAGATTTTGGTTTCTGTTTTGAACATTAGATTTTTTCCTTTCTATGACATTAATCTGAATACGCAATATTCTGTATGCTTGGAATTTGTTAAATATCAACTGGGCCTCTGTAGAAACATGTCAGTTTTCGCGAAATGCAATATATACACATCTGCTGTACAGTTGTTTTATATACAGGCATGTCCAAACCGTCTTCCAATATCAAAATAAATTGTATATCTCCCCGATTATAGGGTTAGCAATGTTTCTTTTTTTGGAACCCGAACTACTTATATTCTTATTTAGTGAAATTAATAAGCAAGTGTATAGAGTAACAATAACGAATACATTCATAAAGTTATATAATTTGAATGATATCTACATGCGTTTCTTAGTGTCTATCTCTCTATCTCTCTCTTTCTCTCTCTGTCTTATACATAGAGATTCTGAATGTAAAGAGGAGGCAGCAACATATTTTTTACTGTTGGTATTTCTATTACTTTACTCCTCGTTTGTTTGTTCTCTCTTCATTTATTCTTTCCATTTTCCACAAAAGCTGTTTCGTGTTGCAATTTCTCGTTACTTGGTTCGTATTCGGTGGGGCTCGGAAAGGCTGTGCCCCGTGGTATTTCTCGTGTATATCCATATTAATTAATTTTTAATTTCTGTGTAAAGATGAACCAATGAAAAAATGATTTTTGACACCAGTACATTTGATATATTACGTATCATTCGCTAAGCAACCCTGAGTACTCAGTGGTGTCAAGGGCTGCGGCTTGTGATTGTAGCACTCCCTGGACTTTTCTCTTACCTTTTTGGAACGCGCCATGCGAAAAGTTTCTTCGTGCATATGCGGACAGCGAAGGCCCTGGTCAGTCTGCGCATCCGCGCAGACTGACCAGGGCCTTCACTGTCCGCTACCAGAATCATTGGGTAATACAGAATGTATGAATGGAGAGCAAAGGCCTGGGTGTTATTTTGCGCAAGCACAGGATTATCTGATTTTCGCCTTTTGCGCATGTTTGACGGCAAATTATCGCTTGACGGGGCTCATTTAACACTGACGAATGCAATAAGTGCTTCGGTACAGAACCTGACTTGTGATAGCGGATTGAAATTTACCAAACAAATATGCGTAATGAAGCCGAGTTAGAATCTTCTGTTTTCACAATACGTAAATTACACTTAAGCCGCTTACATTTGTTTCTAAATTACACATTAGGAAAATACGTGATTTTCAATACGTCATTTAGACCTTAAATTGTTTAGGCTACGTGTACGACAAAACAATAGCAAATTTAAGCATATACGGAGGGCGAAGGCCCGGATCAGCTTGCGTATCAGGACATTCACGGTCCGCTTACAGTCAGTGAACACAGTAGAATTTGGAAGAATGATGAGATAGTTCGGTTGTGCATGATGATCTGTGTCTATACCTGTATATTACAAATATCACTGAAGATACCTTTCTATTTGACGTTGCTCTTTTTGTGGGTGTGAACTGATAAATGATGGCATTTTAGTCATGTACAGATAAAGAAAGGTAAATGAGCTCATATAAGTGTAGGCGCTTCTAATTAGCATCAATAACATATAATGTCGCTGAGAAATAAAAAAATAAAAACAAATTATCATTTTTTGGGGGTTGGGGTCAGGGGAGGATACAACATTAGGTTATCTAGAGTTACGGCTAAGACGTGCACAGTTTGCATATTATTGGTTTTATCCCTGAGCTTCTGAAGTGGACTCTTCCATTCTTGAACCTGGACTTGTCCACTTATAAAAATAGTGGTTTCAGTTTAAAATGAAAAACAAAATTGCAAACAGTGTAGATCCTGATGAGGCGGTCCGTCACGCACAAGCATGCTTACTTAATGGATGAAACCTGGCAGATGAAACGTGAATTCGAGCAGTAGAATTTAGTATCTACATTTTGATGTGTTCGGTTATTAAAAGCGGACAAAAATACAAAGATATATTAATCGCCTAAGGAGAGGGCCTGTGTAGCGGGTTATGACAGACATTCGGCCTGGGGCATCTAAGAGAGTCCAGTGGGATCAAAGTTATCATTTTGATGATCCCAAGCTGCGTAGTAATCTATTTTGATTATTGTGATGCAAGGGATTCCAATATGACGCAGGACAAGCCCTAAAGCGACTCTTATATAAATTTGGTGATTTAAAATTATTATTCTTAAACAAAAGACCAACCTCAAAAATGAATTCCAAATTGCATATTCCAGCTAAGTTAAGTTGTTACACACTACACTGCCGAACATTTCATTCATCGTTCCACGCCAGTTACACACGACTGCACGATCCGCACGGAGAAGTAAGCTAAACAATAACAAGCTAAGCCCGGTTTGGGAACTATGAATGAAATGGGCTGTGAAGTGTGTAACTGTTGTAAATTATGGAGGAAAGAAACGGCCATGTTTAGTATTATAATATTTTTTCTTTTCTGTATATATACAGAATTTGAATTTGGTTCAAATTTCTTGAAAAAATGTGAACCGAAACATCTGGAGATTTTCCGGTTTTTTAAAAGATTTTGAAAACATGCCTATTCAAATATACTGAAAATTTTACCACCAAAAACTGAAAATTTTCAGATAAAAAGATTCTAATATTTTTCATATTTCTGCTCAAAACATAGATTGTGAGTACTAGTTAGAACCGCCTCGACGAGACAGTTCTAACGAGTACCCACAATCTATGGTTTGAGAAAAATAATGTATACCCCTGTAAACCCCAGTTTTAATATATAAAAGTGGGGTTTAAAGGGGGGGGGGGGGGATGGGGTCAATATTTTATAGGCGCATTTTTGTGATGGGGAGGCATTTGCATACATGCTTTTTCTGCCCTAGTATTTCAATTATTTCAACAACATGGAGCGGGGAGGATGGTGCTACCTTTAAAGGAAAGACGTTGCTTCCAGAGGGAACCTTATCTTTCTTTGAAGTGTTGCCCTAAAAGGTAGAATATAGAGGTCTAACACTTGGCATATATTTCAAAGACTGTCACGGATTTCTTTTTTTCCTCAAACATGTTCTACTCTTAGTTAAAACAGTGATTATATTTTTAGGTACATAGGTATAGTATCTTCCAAAAAGTAATGATGCAAGTATAATACTTACATAAAGGTAGTGAGATAGTGTAGATGGCTATGGGCATCTAGAATGTTAAAGTGATGAAAGTCATAGCCCACATAGTATGAAAAAATAGTATATTAACAAACAAAAACATAAGCGTCATTTGCTGAAAGGTGAAACCTATATGTCAAAGTCTGGTGGCTTCTCTGACGAAATGATAAAATGTCTCGTTACGTCAATCCGCTCTTGTTATTCGAGAGACGACCTCTTGGTGTTCGTATATTTCTCGCATAATTGCTCATGGTATATTGAGATATATATTTGTATGTTCATTTGCAGTAATAATATATATACCCAAGGCAGTTTTAAAAGCTTCTAAAGCTTTTAATCCCATTTTAATATGGAGACCCCAAAAGGTAATTGGCAAACAGTGCAGACCAAGATCAGACGCCGCATTCTCGCCGCATTCTGCGGCGTCTTATCAGGGTCTCCACTGTTTGCAAATAGTTTAGGCATTTCTTTCTCGGTATATATAAATCGCATTGCCTGACATACCTAAAATTGAAATTCGGAACTTTCAGTATATAGCGTGGGGGAGTTTATTCAGTCTAAAATACGTTAAATGTATCAGCGGTAAGGACTGTATGGAGTCCTTTAGTGTGTTCTTTATCTCGAAAGGAAACCTTCCTACTGAACATGTTGAGGTACAGAAGATATCCGATATTTCATTGTCTTATCTGGATCTTTCTTCTATAAAAGCCGGGGTACAGCAATCCCTGCAAGATTTCATGTGCGCCAAGTGAAGACTCAGATCAGCCTCCGCATCCGCGCTTGCTGATCAGTCTTCGCAGGGTCATCCGTTTGTAACCAAGTGTCCAAGGTATCTTCAAGCGGACAGCGAAGAGTCTGGTTTATAGCCTGTGCATTTGCATGGGATGATCTGAGTCTTCATTGAGGGTAAATGCAGTCTAGTAGGAAATAATGTGCACCGGCTGAAATAGCATTACATCATAACTCATTTTTTTCTTCTGAACGTTCCTCCTAGACATTAGACTGGCTTATCGGTTTGCGACATCTCTCAAAAATACGTGCATAGCCCGAGGTTTTGTCACATTTATACCAAGACAAGACGCAAAGCTGCTTTTTATCACAACAAAAAAGGAAATACCGTCAATGTGACATTACGTCTCTGCAGCAGATAGTACAGTTCTAACATTCTGGGCCCAGTTGTTCAAAGCTAACGATGTCGTTAGTTAACGATTTGTTAAAATTTACATCAAGTGATACGCAAATATACTGAAATTTTTTGCTGAAAAAATGTGAGTAGCTAAGCTACTCACATTTTTTTCAGCAAAAAAAAATCAGAATTTTGTATATTGAATCTGCTAAAACAGTTAACGAAATGACCCTTAACGAGCTCGTTAAGCTAACGACGCTTTGAACAACTGGGCCCTGGACGTCACGCATAAATAACTCCTTCTTGTTATTATTTTTATACTATAGGTCTTTCTTCGATTTAACGAAAATTACTACGATTAAACTAATGTTTTTGGTATATTGTTTTCCATGCCCTCAGAAAGTGTTTAAATCATGGGGTCGTATCAGATGCGAGATTTAAACGTTTCTTTAATGATTGTGTTGTGTTTAAAGCCTCAAAAATAATTTAAAACCCGTTTTCGCTTATTAAACCTCCACTGAATTGCGCGAAACCCAACTTTAACGCACATTATAGAAGTTTCGAATTTGAAGCTTAAACTTTAATCTTTTTAAACGAATAACGTTTTTACGATATTTTCATATGTTTCAAAGAAAAAGTATGTCTTTTTTTTCATTCAACTTGTTGTGGAAAATAAGAGATAAATCAGTCAAATGTAGTTCCCAGTTTTACTATATAAAAGTGGGGTTTAAGGGGCTCAAAGTTATATATGCGTGTTTTCGTGATGGCTGCCTGGTGCTGCCTGATCTCTGTCTACATTGACTAGGTTTTATTTATAATACTGAGGGTCAGATGCCTCACGAGAACTCTAGATAATTGTATTACGTCTTTAACTAGCAGCAGAGTTATAATCAGCGCCTGTCATTATTTTAAAGGCTACTTTTCTTTAGTCTAGTGTCAGAACAGTAATAGAAATATTGGCGAAAATAGGTGTATTATGTCCATTCTACTGTTTATGCCTTAGTATATGAGAATCTATATACAGACGCACATGTGATTTGCACTGCCGTAGCACGACCTGTGCTACTGCGTAACGCCTTCACTGACCACTTTTTAGAGAATTCGGGATCGCGCAGGTCTGCTTTGTTCCCATTTTTAGCGATTACCGACCAAATGTGTTTCAATATCATTGTTCGAAGCTACACTTTTGTACCAATATGTAATGTTGTAATGTGTATAGAATTGTTTGAGTTGTTATGTTTCAGTTTATAATGCTGCGAATATCACGGAATTGTAACACACACACACACACACACACACACACACACACACACACACACACACACACACACACACACACACACACATACGCGCGCGCGCACGCATGTTGTGACTTTATTGTTCTCTATGTAATCCGTATTGAAATTTAGTACACAGTTTTTTTTATTAATCCACTCCTGTCTTGCAACTGATATACTTGGTCTAAAGGCAACCAGTGCAGACCCAGACGAGATGCAGTACAGTGCGGCAACTCATTAGGACTTTCACTGTCTGATTTATCTAGATCAACTTGACACCCCTAAATGGAGTGGATTTGTCCAAGCGAATGTAACGAAAGAGTCTTTTCGGATCAAGTAGGATAATATATAAGTTACGATGTTTTCTTTAACGCCCTTAGTCTAAATGAACTTCATATGAATTCTCGTTTTTTTTTTTCCATAGCTGATGAACATTTTCCAGATCCATATTATGTAATCACCACATATGCTGCTTTGCATGCATTACTCTATGTTTTTTCTTTTTGTTTTCCATGTCTTACCTCGACCTTTCTCGTCTTTATCTTACTATCACTGTTTGACTGACTTTCCCGCCTTAAATGATCCAGTATTTGGTCATGTTTACTACTGTGCAGAAAATGCGCTAAAGCAAGATGCACCTGAACTGCCACTTTGCCTCGTCTTGATCTTTCTCCAGCTCATACTAACGAGCATCTGATGCTCAACATTCGTAGGTCAGACGGGCTTGGTGGTAGTTTAAGTGTTTCTTTATCGTTAAGGCTGGGCACTACGAAACATATCAAGCATAGAAAATTTAACTTGCTCTTCTTCTCAATGGTAATTATGTTATTGTGTGTACCTAACGTCCGTAATACATCAGCATTTAGTTTAACACTGGCCCTCCAACGCAGCAACGAGCTCTATAAGAATATTAAAGCCCCGTTCATGCGCCATTACTTTTATGTTCCTTCTCAAAACACCTTCTTTTGTCGCAAAATTTTCTCTCTAATCTTTATTTCCAATATGATCACATGGTTACTGTCAATACTGCTTTTATCAGGTGATATTGAGATAAACCCAGGACCAGACTCTGTCGAAGGCAGCACTGACTACAGCAGCGACGTATCAGCCACTTCTTTTGAACTACTCTTCAACCATCTAAGTATAAAGCACTTAAATGTACAAAGTCTCGCCCCTAAAATTGACATAATTCGCAGCGAAGCCGAGGCATACGACCTTCTTGTCTTCTCTGAAAGTTGGCTAACTTCTAATATTAGCAATTCCGATATACACATTGATGGTTTTTTACCACCTTTCAGAAGGGATAGGCAGGGTCGGCCTGGTGGAGGAGTTGCGGTATATGCCCGGGATACCTTATCATGCAAACGTAGACCTGACCTCGAACTACAGGGTGTCGAAAGTGTATGGATAGAGCTTACTATAAAGTCTAAACGAATTCTTATTGGTGGATTTTATAGACCACCTAACAGTGACCCAAACTATTTTATCTTAAACAAAGAAAGCATTGACAGAGCATACAATACTAACATTGTTGATATTGTCATTACTGGTGACTTTAATATCGACATGTCCCAAAACAACAATAACAAAGTCAGGGAGCTTATGTTAGAATACACTCAACCAACTTATATTAGAGCCTACGCATTTCATTGAGCATTCATCGTCGCTCATAGATCTCATCTTAGTGCGCAATAGTAATAATGTTTTGACAAGTGGTGTCGCAGACCCTTTTATAGCTGATTATACAAGGTATCACTGCCCAGTTATAACTGTGCTTAAATTCACACGCTTACATAAGCCATCTTTAAAACGTAAAATATGGAATTACAATAAGGCCGATTACAACAAATTTAGGTCTATCTTACTAGAATCTGATATCTTACAGAAAATTGAAGCCGACAACAACATCGACCATAATGTACAAGTTCTCAATGACACTCTAATTAAGGCTGCTGAGGAATCGATCCCAAACAAAATGGTACTGATCAAACCAGACGATCACCCTTGGATCACTTGTCACGTCAAAAATTTAATTCGAAAACGTAAGCGCACATATAGGCAATATAAGAAAACAAACGACGTTTATTTTTGGACAAAGTACAAACAACTTAGAAACAAAACTAACAATACCGTAAGGAAATCTAAAAAGGATTATTTTGAAAAACTTGATAAACTCTTATCATCTGAAAATTGTAACTCCAAGGTGTTTTGGAAAACATCCAAACAGCTTCTAAACCTCAATCGTACTTCAGACAGTATTCCAATACTGACCATGAACCATGAAGTTGCAGAAACAGATTTACAAAAAGCTGAAATGTTAAATTCCTACTTCTCCTCACAGACTAAAGTAAATGATTCAAACAAACCTCTACCCTACATTGAACATGCACAACACAGATTACATTCAATTATAATATCAACGCAGGATGTACTTGATGTTCTCCGACATCTGGATGTCAACAAAGCTTGTGGTCCAGATCTTATCAGTCCCAGACTTCTGCGTGAAGGTGCAAACATCCTAACTTATCCATTCTCTATCGTGTTTAATAGATCTCTACTTCAAGGTTATTTTCCACCACCATGGAAGGACGCAAATCTCTCTCCGATTCACAAAAAAGATGGCAAATCCTCTCCGATCAATTACAGACCCATTTCCCTCTTGAGCCATGAAGGTAAAACTATGGAACGCTGTGTCCACAAACACCTCTATAACTATGTCGTATCACATCAACTGCTCACTCCTTTTCAATCAGGCTTTGTGCAAGGCGATTCCACAACTTACCAACTACTCCATACTTACCACACATTTTGCGAGGCAGTGGACAGCGGCAAAGAAGTTCGCGCTGTCTTCTGCGACATCAGTAAGACTTTCGACAGAGTCTGGCATAAGGGGCTACTCCATAAACTTAGAGGAATAGGGTGCTCAGAATGTATTAAAATGGTTTACAAGTTACCTATCCGGGCGAAGGCAAAGGGTAGTTCTCAACGGTCAGTCATCAGTCTGGGCACAAGTCGAAGCTGGAGTTCCCCAAGGGTCTATTCTGGGCCCACTATTATTTCTTTTATACATCAATGACATAGTGAAAAACATTGGTTGTTCGATTCGCCTCTTCGCGGACGATACAAGTCTGTACATCATTGTCGAAACGCCCGATCAGGCTGCACACGTACTAAATGTAGATCTACAAACCATCTCCAATTGGGCCATAGATTGGCTCGTTGACTTTCACGCGAAGAAAACCATGGCAATGACTGTCTCTAGAAAACTTAACCCTGTATTACATCCACCTCTGTTCCTTAATAATATAAGAATAAAAGAAACTGCTAGGCACAAACATCTAGGTCTAACTTTTTCTAGTACATGCAACTGGAATGACCACGTTCGCAACATCTCCGATAAAGCTTGTATACGCTTAAACCTCCTAAGGGCTCTGAAATTTAGGGTCAGTAGAAAATCTCTCGAGAAAATGTATATCGCATTTGTTCGTCCCCTTATTGAATATAGTGATATTGTATGGGATAACTGCTCCATGGAAACCAAAAAGCAGCTAGATGCAATCCACGTAGAAGCAGCAAGAATAATAACAGGGGCAACAAAACTATGCAGCATCGACAATTTGTACAGCGAACTTGGCTGGGAGTCCCTGCAAAGCAGACGAAATAAGCACAAACTCGTAGTTTTTTTACAAGATTTTGCATGGATCGGCCCAAAATTACCTTGCTGATCTCATACCCCTCCGACTGTACAGGAAACAACAAGGTACAGTCTCCGCAACTCAGATCATATACAGAGTTACAGGACAAATACAAATCTTTTTCTGGATTCATACTTCCCGTCCACTATTCGAGCTTGGAACAACCTGCCGACGGAAATAAAAAATGCAACATCCTTATCAATTTTCAAATCCTTACTCAACAGAAACATGCAAAGACCACCTAAATACTTCAATGCTGGCCATCGCATAGGCCAAATCCTCCACGCGAGACTACGTATGGGATGTAGTTCACTGAACTCTGACCTTTACCGGAAGCATATCGTTGCCAGCCCCTCTTGTCACTGCGGAGCGTTTGAAAGTGCAAAACACTTTCTTTTCTATTGTCCTAATTACTCTATTGCAAGGCACAGATATTTGCCTCAAGATCTTGACAGTCATTCGCTCAAAGACCTAATGTATGGTAAAACAAGCTACTCATTACAAGAAAATGTAACCCTTTTCTCACAGGTGCAGGACTTCATTGTTAAATCTGGGCGATTCGTATAGCATCTAATCCAACTAGTACCTCTAGTGCCAGCCAACATGTACAAATGAAGTCTATACAAATGACATTCTACAATGCGAATAGTTCAACTTCAACACTTATAGCAGGGAAAGTTGGTCTCTCTCTCTCTTTCTCTCTCTCTCTCTCTCTCTCTCTCTCTCTCTCTCTCTCTCTCTCTCTCTCTCTCCTGTTCACAAAATGGCTATCAGTATTCTAAATATTTAGTAATATTGCTATACCGTTCAACTACAATGTACATGAATTTGTTTCAAGGAGATGACTTTCATAAGCCTTACCGCTTACCGTCAGATCCTTTTCACCATTTCCATTGAATGAATGTTATGTGAGTTGCTTGAAATAAATATTGTTTAAACCAATCAGTCAAATGTACATGTATATTAGAAGGAACTAATAACGGCATAACAAATCTTTATGCCACTTCAGTAGTCTATCTACTGACAAAATCAGAATGACTTCTATTTTCATTCATCTGTGTACGTTTTGCTGTTTAAGGGCAATGAATCCACTTTTAGAAGAGGCAACTCAGTCAAAATTGTTTTACCTCCCTTCTGAAAAGTTGTCTATTCTAAATGAAAAAACAAATGTTCCCAAAGGAGCAAATTCTTACCTTGTCATCGCGAAAACATGCCTATATAATGTTGACCCTCATAAACCCCACTTTTATATAGCAAAGCTGGGGTTTACAGGGGTATACATCATTTTTCATATTTCTGCTCAAAAACATATATTGTGGGTAATCGTTAGAACCGCCTCGTCGAGGCGGTTCTAACGAGTACCCACAATCTATGTTTTGAGCAGAAATTTGAAAATATCAGAATTTTTTATCTGAAAATTTTCATTTTTGGTGGTAACATTTTCAGTACATTTGAATAGGCATGTTTTCGTAATGATAGAATATGACCTCCTCGAAAGAATCTTGATGTGCTGTAACCAAATGGCAAGTAACAAACTTATTTCACTTGTTAAAAATGGCAGAAAACGCACCAGGCTGTACATTTGCATCCAATCCCCTTATTATCTGAAGTTTAATTTTATATAGGCGGCGAAGGTCAAGCAAAAATGTGCCTTCAAATATGCGCAAAATGCACCGATTCTGATAATCCTGCGCCTGCGTACAGTATCACACGGGACTTTGCTCTCTGTTAATATATTCTGCCTATCCAACGGTTCTGTTAGCGGGCAGTGACGGTCCTGAATAGACTGCGCCCGATGTGAAGTCTGATCTGGGCTGTCGATGCCCGCATATGCCCGGAGGCACGTTTTCGCAGGTTGTTTCGCATTCTTTTCTAGTTTTTATGTCTTCCCAGCTAGCATTCTACGTATATCTACATCGGGCCGTCATCGGCCCGTCAACTACCCTGACGGGCCGATGACGGCCCGATATAGATTTACGTAGAATGCTGACTGGGTTTGGGAAGCTATTGTTTGTGATTCGACACTTTTCTGTGTCACTTCTCACTTCTCTTTTCTAATTCTGTTGGTCATGTGTATCCTTTGTTTCCATGTAACTTCGTATGATTGTCCAAAAAGTCCTACAGGGTAAGTTGTGTCGCAACACAAGAAAAACGTACTTTCTGATATATGCGCCCAACTAAGACTAGACGCATCTGATCAGAGCATTCTTTTCCCGCATGAAGAAACGTTGCACCCTTGATTATCACAAATGCGCACAGAGAAGATTTTGATTAGACTGTGCGAATGTCCGAAGGTACGTTGTCTGATGTTGTTCAATCAGTCTTATCTGTAGTAAGAGACAAAGAGATAAAGGGTAAACGTCATGAAATCGACAGCGCATGCGCAATTAATCCACCTTCTGTAACCGACCCGTTGATATCTTGTTTTGGTAATGACCGATTAGGACGGTCGTAAGCGACTGATACAACCCGTAAACTATTGAAATGGGCGTGTAGAATTAATATAAAACGATATTTAGTTTGAAACTGGCGCTTGCAATTCGTTAATAACAATTAATTAAAACTCCTGATATGAGGAATATGACATTTAACTAATCGTGTCGAAATAAGAAAATCAATGATCTGGTTGAATTGTGTGCTTTCTTGCGTCACTGAAAGAGGGATGAAGTACACACGTACACACACACACACACACACACACACACACTCCATACGGCATATGCCCTCGATTGATATTTACGTGCCTCTGTCATTACACGCACGCACGCACACACGCACGCAGGCGCGCGCACGCCGAGAGATAAGATGGAGAGAATTAGAAAAAGAGAAGAACGAACGAACGAACGAAAGGAAGAATGAAAGAAAGAATGAATGAAATAAAGAATGAAAGAAATAACGAATAAGAGAGAATCTGTAGGCATATATTCTGAAGTAATTTGTTAAGTAATTTTTTTTTTAATTCAGTTTATGTCCCTTCGGCAGTGCTACACACATACTATTACAACTTCATTTACAGTCAGAAGCATGTTACATAGTTCCCCAGAATGTCTGTACAGTGGTTTGGTTACTTGATAATTTAATTATTTGTTCATCCCAGTTGAAACAGGTTCTATCTAACGGATCTAGACAGCTAGACATTGCCTGAGGCATAAATGAGCCAGTGCACGAAAAAAACCTACGGTAAGACTTGCGCGACCAGCGAAGACCCAGATCAGCCTGCGTATCCGCGCAGTCTAATCAAAGTCTTCACTGATCGCACGTGCCTTCTACAGCGTCCAGGCTATCCAAGGATAAACGAAAACCCTTGCCATACTGGGTGGATGCTGATCTGAGTCCTTGCTGATCGCACAGATCTTATTGTAGGTTTTATCGTGCGGCAGCTCAATTTAGAGTATTATAAGGAAGAACATTGTCACATCAACTGTCTGTAAGTATTCACCTCATGTCTCTTCCTCTAGACAATCGTTGTGAGATGAATACATGGCCAGCTTTCAGGGAACGCCTAGAAATCGCCATGATCTTACGGTGACCTTCTAATTATCTCCAGGGTTTCAACGATCTCCTCAAAGTTTTGACTTGGTCCAAAACAGTCTCTGAACGGTCGCTAAGCCAAGCAAACTCTCAAGTAATGTCCAAGGAGTGCTCAACGATCTCATCGATCTCATAAAGATCTCTCTGTGGTCTTTCAATGCACGCCAATTTTATCCATCCCGTGGGGTAGGGATGGCTGTGAGATCTATGAGGAATCACTAGGCATCCGATGAAGTCATATATTCATTGAAAGACCGCTGCGAAGATCGCGGAGAGATCATCTAGAGATGAATTTCCTTTCGGGAGATTGTTGAGCATCCATTGAGACATTTGGGAGAGACGATGTCTCCAACCATGTTTGCATTATTTATTGAAGATCTTGAGCTATATTTGCAAGATAGGGTGGACTGTGGACTTTCACTGCAAGATCTCACACTTATTTTTTTACTTTTTGCGGATGACATGGTAATCTTAGGTCATTCCCCGGAAGATTTGCAAAATAGTTTATATAGTTTATCGAATTATTGTGAGAAATGGGGACTAGAAGTTAATGTGGCTAAAACAAAAGTAGTAGTATTTAGGCGAAGGGGGAGAGTGTTTGGCGATGAGAAATGGTATTTTAAAGGCTCCAGTATTGATGTAGTGAACGGCTTTAATTATCTTGGTGTCATATTTAATTATACAGGCTCATTCACGTTAAATAACCAGTTTATATATGGTAAAGGTTTAAAAGCGATGAATATTTTGTTAACTAATATTAGAAAGTTTGAAATTAACCCAAAACTTAGTCTGCAACTTTTCGATGCTTTTGTACAATCTGTTTTGATCTATGGTTCTCCAGTTTGGGGGTTCACTAAATCGAAGGACCTCGAACGTATCCATCTCAAGTTTTGTAAACGTTTTTTGGGTGTAAAACTCAGTACAAGTAATGCAGGTGTCTACGGTGAACTAGGAAGATTTCCCCTATATATTAATCGGTACACAAGTATAATTAAGTACTGGTTAAAATTAAATTGTACAGATAATATTATACTGAAAACGATTTACCAGCGTATGCTGTGTGAGCTGGAAAATGGGGCAAATAACTGGGCGGGTAATGTTAAATATATCCTTAGCAAATATGGTTTTTTATATGTATGGGAAAATCCTACAAATATTGGAAATATCAATTGTTTTATAAATAGTTTTAAAAATAGAGTTCAGGATGAATTTTTACAAGAATGGTTTGCCTCCATTGGAAATAGTAGCAAATTACTTTTATATAAAGAAATTAAATCCCATTTTGGTTATGAATCTTATTTAGATAATATAGTAACGAAAAAATATAGATCAATTCTAACAAAAATTCGGTTAACCGCACATAATTTGAAAATAGAAACTGGTCGGTATGCAAGAAACCCTATAGAAAGAAGAGAAAGATTATGTGTTTTTTGTGATGAAAATTTAGTAGAAGACGAGTATCATTTTGTAATCGAGCACGTTTTAGTACAGTGAGCCCTCGTTACATTGACAGCATTGTTCCCAAAGATGTTGCCATTATAATGGATTTACTATTGTAAAGAATCCTTAATGGACAGAGTGATATTTAAGAAAGACTTTATTTTATCCTTATTTCCTCAAAGAACATATGTTTTGGATGCTTGGTAGAATCGCCTCAGTGAGGCGATTCTAACAAATATCCAAAACATATGTTGCTTGAAGTTTTAATGCAATTTCTTGCACTTTTTCTCATCAGCTGTTATCTCTTGAGCGAAGGGTTAATGACATTCAAATTGTCATCATAACGAATTTTGTCGTTGTATCGAGTATCGGTATAAAGAGGACTGACTGTCCATTGTGATGCGCATTACTACTGCATGAGTTGCAAACAATTGATTTTTAATATTTCATTCCCAATTAAAGTGAAAGTAAGAGAAAATGATTCACAGTTCGTACTGCTCCAAATAACACTTGGGATTAGTAACTATACCTTTAAAATAGGTGTTCACTTAATAAGCTGTAATGTATTTGAAACTTCATGGATAGATGAGGCCCATCTTTTCACCAGTAAAACGGTGTGGTGCTTTATTGCTACTTCATTATGAAAACACGCTCATTCAATTATATAGAAAAGTTCACCTCCAAAAAATTAAATTTTTCAAATAAAAATAACTGATATTTTTCATATTTCTGCTCAAAACGTAGATTGTGGGTACTCGTTAGAACCGCCTCGGCGAGGCGGTCCTAACGAGTATCCACATTCTATGTTTTTGAGCAGAAATATGAAAAATAATGTATATTCTTGTAAACCCCAGTTTTACTATATAAAAGTGGGGTTTAAGGGGGTCAAAATTATATAGGCATGTTTTCGTGATGATTTATGTTGCGAGACATTTTAAATAGCTCGATGAATACAAAATGTATGGCGAGTGATATAGGTTCTGGCCCCGAGGTTGTTAAACCTTTTCATGCTCAGCTCAGCTGAGCACGAAATCAATCTCAAATTACTAACAATTGCAAATTCTTTCTTGTTAAACATAGCTGAGCATGAAAATTCTCTGCTTATATTATGAAAATGCCAAATATTACTAGCATCTTTATATTTATTAGTAGAAAAAAAATCATGCTCAGCTGAGTTTGGCATGAAAAAAGTTTTACAATCCCGGGGCCTAGCAACATCATCTGGCGGATGAAGCGGAAGCTGGTAATTTTGCTTTTCGTTAGTTTGTGAAATGTGAGCTGTCCGTCGTAGTGTGTCTACTACGATCGAACCTCGATCACCGATGGCTCGTTTACCATGGCGAATTCGAACTCGTTTTTGAGTCCCTACGAAATTTTTCAAATAGTTAAAATATTAAAGGAAATTTTTCTATCTTATCTTAAAAGTGTTTGTTGTGTGCACTCATTAGAATCGCCTAATTGAGAAGAATCTAATGAGTACACTCTACCATTATATTCTATATGATCTGAAACATTCCCTAAATTATCGCCATTTGCACTTGACCTGGCGTCATGATTTACCCTCAGTGGCTCGAACTACCCATATCTTGAATAAATTTCCGTGATCCAAAAGGTGTTCGAATTATTGAGGTTCGACTGTATTCCTCCAGATTTCATTGATAAGGATGTGCTGTGATTGTGGCTCTTCATACACTTCTTCACTATTCTACGCTGTTTGCAGAAACATCGGTTTTGGTCTGTAGGGCTGAAGAGTTAGAAAGATACAGGCATTACGAAAACACGCCAATCAAATATATAGAAAATTTCACCTCCAAAAACTGAAAAATTTTAGATAAACAAGTTCTGATATTTTTCATATTGCTGCTCAAAACATAGACTGTGGGTACTCGTTAGAACCGCCTCACGTCGAGGCGGTTCTAACGAGTACCCACAGTCTATGTTTGAGCAGAAATAAGAAAAATAATGTATACCCCTGTAAACACCAGTTTTACAATATAAAAGTGGGCTTTAAGGCGGGGGGTCAAACTTATATAGGTATGTTTTCGTGATGGAAAGATGCAGGGTTTTTGCAATACGCTTATAAGGCAATGCCTCATTTTTATGAAGGCAATCATTAGTTGACAGCAAGTTTTGTTTTGAATTGCTTATTATCTAATCTAAACACTGTAAATATGTCTGAGTTGGTTAGATTTATGTACTGCTTGCAGCTGATTGCAGTTCGCAGACGGAATGATTGCCTTCATAAAACTGAACCATAATCTTGAGCGAATAATTATTGCGAAAACGTTCATACTGGTCGATGTGCCCATTCGAAAGGTACATGTTTCTTGCCGATTACAGTATTTTTCGAAGCATTCGGAAAGACACGCCCGTTCGAACAGTATAGACCTAGATCAGACGCGTCCGAAGGCACCGTCATATCAAGGATCTATACCTCTGGCCACTTAATTTTTTTTGGACATACAGGTAAGCTGCAGCGTCACAAAACGTTCCTTGGAACACGTGCGCCCAGCGAAAAGATCATCGAGCCTGCGTATTCGCGCAGGTTAATCAGAATCCTAACTGGATGCATTATGGATAGTTAAGGATGCATAGTTTCTTCATGCGGACAACAACGACTGATCAGACTGCGCAGATACGCAGGTTTCTTTGAGTCCATTACGAAAACACGCCTATTCAAATATATTAAAACTTTCACCACCAAAACTGAAAGTTTTCAGATAAAAATTCTGATATTTTTCATATTTTCTGCTCAAAAATAGATTGTGGGTACTCGTTAGAACCGCCTCGCCGAGGCGGTTCTAACGAGTACCCACAATCTAAGCTTTGAGCAGAAATAAGACTTATAATGTATACCCCTGTAAACCCCAGTTTTACCATATAAAACTGGGGTTTAAGTGGGTCAAAATTATATAGGGATATTTTCGTGATGCTTCGTTAGGAGGACATGTCAGAAGATACGTTTTCTCATCTTGCGACTCAGGTGGGCTGTTCGACTTTTACGATAAGTAAGTAAAATAGTTAAGGTATATGAATATTTAATGTAGACACGGTATACAAGACCCAGACATTGTGCAAGCGAAATACACATGAACCACAACATGGAAAAATGTGCTCTCAGGATATACAGTCGAACCTTAATAACTCGAACACCGATGGTTCGTTTACCTTTGCTAATTGGAACTCGTTTTTTTGGTCTCTACAAAATTCTTCCGATAGCTCAAACATTTAAGGAAATTTTCTTATTTTATCATGAAAGTGTATGTTGTGTGCACTCATTAGAATCGCCTCATCGAGGCGATGCTAATGAGTACACTCAACGAACCATTATTTTCTAGAAGATCGAAAAGCATTCCCTAAATTATCGTCATTTGCTTCCTGACCTGGCGTCATGATTTACCCTCAGTGGCTCGAACTACCCATATCTCGAACACATATGCATGGTCCCAAAGGTGTTCGAGTTATTGAGTTTCGACTGTATACAGACGGCTTAGGCTCAGATCAGAGTGAGAATCCGCGCAGTCTAATCATGGCACTAACAGAATTATTGGGTACTGTAGTATAAATCAATGTATAACAAAGCCCCTTATCACAAAGTGCAGCTTCAATGTCTGATCTGGATTTTAATTGTTAGAATGTGCGCCAAAGGCACTTATCATGGTGAGGCCCACTGGCATTAATCAAACTGAATTGATCTTCGCTTGTATAATTTGCAAACGTAATAAGGTATATCTTCTTTGTTGTGGCTAAACTGCTTATAGATAATAAATGTACATTGCGTCTTTCACGCAGTCTGTTATTGCCCTGTGCTGTTTGCTTACTTATCACATACCACGCTATGGGCAGATTCAGCAGAGGACATATTGGTATTTTTCTTATTTTTCATACGAAAATAGGATCTGACACTTCATGCAAATTGTCTCCAAAGGAGACAATTTGCATGAAGTGTCAGATCCTATTTTATAGGAAAAAATAGAAAAAGAAGAATCAAAATGTCGTCTACTAAAATTTTATCCAGCATGCAAAGAGTTAATCAATGGCTACAATATAGTATAGAGAATCAATAGAGAATTTAGTAGTCAGCAGGTGCGCATGCTCTCGTCATTCGTTGTTTAAAATGGCATAGGGGCTCCTTTCCCACAG
This sequence comes from Anodontia alba, assembly GCA_964016985.1. Lineage (NCBI taxonomy): Eukaryota > Metazoa > Mollusca > Bivalvia > Lucinida > Lucinidae > Anodontia > Anodontia alba. Next base: position 18,200,333 of record OZ024831.1, on the reverse strand, counting down.
TGCGCATCATAAATGGGAATTTCCAGACGTTAATCGGTTTTGATTATGATGGAAAGGCGTAGTGTCCGAGAAAAAGCAGAGACAATCGTTTTTGTCAGGCAATTGAATACTTTAAGCTGATACAGCCCGTTCCGAGATATCTTAATTCCTTAATAGCTTCAGCTACTATAGATAATTCAGAAGTGTCTAAAAATGGTACTATCCCGAATTTGCTTTTGTTTTAGTGCACACATGGAACAAGAGAAAACAAGTCACGGTTTATTATGACGGCAGGGCCGTCATAGCGTTGTTATTTAAGAGATTTTTTTTTCAGTTAGTTTTCCATTTAACCGTTAAAGCGCTAGTCACAACGGAAGCGGTCAGCATTGTGGTTTTATTTTTTCCGAGATTATAAGGATTTTTTTTATCTTATTTGCTCTGTATTCCCAAAGGATATGTACTTAGAATATTTTTTTATCGCATCAGAGGTCGTTAAATGTCGTCCCATATTTCGATATAGTGCGGATATTATTGGATTTTTGGCCCTTTTGGACTGCTGAACCTTTCAGTCAAACGTGGTCTGCTATTTCAGTTATTGGTCTACTTTGTATTGTCAAAAGATCCCTACTTGGAATATTATACATTTCATGTGAATCGTCTGTTAGGCAGACAAGCATAAAATTATACACCCTTGCGATATTACGTTACGAAAACATGCCTATTCAAATATATTGAAAATTTTACCACCAAAAAAATGAAAATTTTCAGATAAAAAATTCTGATAATTTTCATATTTCTGCTCAAAACATAGATTGTGGGTACTCGTTAGAACCGCCTCGGCAAGGCGGTTCTAACGAGTACCCACAATCTATGTTTTTGAGCAGAAATAAGGAAAATAATGTATACCCCTGTAAACCCCAGTTTTACTATATAAAAGTGGGGTTTAAGGGGGTCAAAATTATATAGGTATGTTTTCGTGATGCACACCAAATACCAAATCAAAATACACTATTTAGGTTTTTGATGACAGCAGATGAGTGTGTAATCAGAATATCAAAGAAACAGTATCATTCTAAAATATCAAATAAACCGTATCATTCTAAAATATCAAAAATGAGTATCATTCTAAAATGTCAAAGAAACAGTATCATACTAAAATACCAAAGAAACCGTATCATTCTAAAATATCAAAGAAACAGTGTCATTCTAAAATATCAAAGAAACCGTATCATTCTTAAATATCAAAGAAACAGTATCATTCTAAAATATCAAAGAAACCGTATCATTCTAAAATATCAAAGAAACCGTATCATTCTAAAATAAAGAAACCGTATCATTCTAGAATATCAAAGAAACAGTATCATTCTAAAATATCAAAGAAACTATCATTCTAAAATATCAAAGAAACCGTATCATTCTAAAAAATCAAAGAAACAGTATCGTTCTAAAATATCAAAGAAACCGTATCATTCTAAACTTCACAATCAGTCAAACTACCCTTGAAACTGACCCTGTGAACAACAATCAGACCATTTAATTTTGACAACCAATCCACTAATCTGTACAATAACAGTATAAAACTGCTCATTTACCAATGCCTTCTTAACATATTCATCACGAAAACACGCATTTATAATGTTGACTCCCGTAAACCCCATTTTTACATAGTACAACTGGGGTTAACAGGGGTATACATTATTTTTTTTATTTCTTCTCAAAAACATAGATTGTGGTACTCGTTAGAACCTCCTCGCGGTTCTAATGAGTACCCACAATCTGTTTTGTCAGTGCAGAAATATGAAAAAATATCAGAGTTTTTTATCTGAAAATTTTCAGTTTTTGAAGGTGAAATTTTCTGTATATTTGAATAGGCGTGTTTTCATAATGGTCTTCTAACGTTGCTCAGTATATTTTAATAGGCATGTTTTCGTAATACATAAAGAAGACCATCTTCCAAAGTCATTGTTACAGCTAAAGATAAGATAGCCCTTGTCTGTTTGACCTATGTTTCTACCTGTCTGACATTTCATAGAAAGGGCAAAAATGTTGGAATAAAACTTCAAGCAACATATGTTTGGGTATTTGTTAGAATCGCCTTAGTGAGGCAATTCTAACAAATATAAAAAAAAACATGTTCTATGAGCAAAGAAGAATAAAACAAGGTCTTTCTTACATATTGCTCTGTCTATTAAGGATTCTTTACAACAGAAAATTCATTTTGATGGCAATATCTTTGGGAACAAATGCTGTCGTAATTACAAGGGTTTAATGTACAGAGAGAGAGAGAGAGAGAGAGAGAGAGAGAGAGAGAGAGAGAGAGAGAGAGAGAGAGGAGAAAACCTGGGGTTTCTGCTCAAGTTTTAGCGGTTGTTGTGCCGTGTGGCGGCCTTAAAAAGTTCCCCCGTACATCATCATAGTGCAGGTTATATTTTATTTTCTTTGGGATCATTGAGCTCATCCTGGTTATTTTGAAAATCGAATACCGCTTAAGCCGGCGCTAGGGGACGTATGCAGCCTCGCAAACTACAGTGTTGCATATGAAGAGACTCAGTCAAACCGAGTCCGATTTTCGTGATTTTGTGTGTTCTTTGATTCTAAAGGCAATCTTTTTCGACTTTTATTTTACTCAGTTGAAACCTCGCCATTAATTCTGATGCAGTTCCAAATTACAAATAAGTGTTCGGCCGCGTAGGGGTCCTCATCCTCATCAATGAAATGTCAGTGAAAAACACGATATATGATGAGATAAAGTAAATGGTTCTGAATTAAGAAGGAAAGATAAACATTTCAAACAAGCTCTGCAGTTTAACAATGATATAGTACATAGTACATATTTAGATTAAGGGACAAGAAGCCTAATTACTATTCTTTAAGTTTCCATTATAGTATTATGGCTCATTCTGACTCTCATAACATTCCCCATCACGAAAACATGCCTATATAATATTGACCCCCTTAAACCCCACTTTTATATAGTAAAACTTAGGTTTACAGGGGTATACGTTATTCTTCTTATTTCTGCTCAAAACATAGATTGTGGATACACGTTAGAACCGCCTCGGCGATGCGGTTCTAACGAGTACCCACAATCTATGTTTTGAGCAGAACTATGAAGAAATCTCTTTTTTTTTTGTCATCTGAAAATTTTCAATATTTGAAGGTAAAATTTTCAGTATATTTGAATAGGCATGTTTTCGTACTGTTGATTTCAAAATCTGTTCTCAGATTAGAGGCAAGCCTTCCACTGGCAAAAGTCTGAGCAAAGCTGAGGTGTCTATTAGTATGTTTTGTCAAACATGTACCATTTTGGTAGAAAATAAAAAAAAAGTAAACAGAAGTTTGCCAGGTATTATTTTCAACACTAGCACACTAAAATTACCATAGACAAATTTAAATTTGGTATGCAGTTAAACGAAATATATTTTGTTTGTAAAACTGACACAAATTTTAACATTGTTATCTTTATTGTCCAACCAGAGGCAAGTTTTTATCAAATATGGCCCTTGGGTATCATATACATTTTGCTTGTTTCAGTCCCACCTGAAATCGTATCCTGTTCCCCTAAGCAATATTTATTTAAAACTCAGACTGCTATAGGTTTTAAAACTCCCTTAAATACCACATTTCTATACCTTCTTTATTTGTTTTGCGTCGCATCAGAGAGACATTGTGTTCTCTTATATCCGTAGATTTTTAAAGCAAGTACATGTACAGCCGAACCTCGTTATCTCGTACTCGCTTATTTCGAATTACCGCTTATCTCGAAGTGAAAATCTAGTCCCTGTTTTAACATGAAACTATGACAACAGGCAACAAAATAATGTAGAAAAGAGGAGAAATTGCTCCTGAGGAGCAATTTCTCCTCTTTTTCACATTATTTTATATATGTATTTCTAACTTCAGGAGTCAAATTACATATTCCTTTGTTAAATGTGGTTGTTCAATTTATTGTTTTCCTTACTCTCCCAACTCTGATATGTTGAGGTACGGATATCTCGAAGTGTTTCAGTGAGTTCCTTGGAATTCGATATAACGAGAGTCGACTGTAATGTTGAATACGTGCCCCGTCGGAGAAAAAGTGCCTGTACATATCCGAAAGAAAACTCAAATCATCATGTGAATGAGCATAATCAAATCGACTCTGTGTCATTTGTTGGCTCCTTCGACTCGAAGGCCCGTGTATTTTGTATACAAAATAGCTAAGTATCTTACCTAATTGCACAGATGCGACAAGGTATCCTTATTTTGATGCGGATTAAATTCGCATTAGCGGAGCCACTTCCGGCGATGAATTGTTTCTGCTATATCTAACATCCTGATAATTGTTGACTTCATTACCTTGTATTTCAGTGGTTAGAATCCTTTTAAGGTCAGCTTGTTAGGAGACAGTTGACACTGGTATGTCAGAACGGAATTATGTTTCTGGTACTAGGCGGATTTATTCTATATTGATAATCAAGTGCACGCGAACTGGAAGAAAAAGTGTGCGTTCTACTTCTATGCCAAATATCTGAAAACTTACCGGGTCAAAAATGTGTGTGTGTGTGTGTGTTATTTTTGTCCGAACTGTCGTTTCCTAATATTTACCAATTGCAGATGCAATTTGAACTGAGTAAAGACATACCTACATTAAAGACCCAAGTAATTTGACGAATATTATTTAGCCATTGACGAATATATATATTTTTTGCCCAATTTAGACTGAAAAAATTCCCTAACACTATATATTGAAATACTTATTTTTAGACAGTATCACGTGACTGTTTCCTCCGCAATTTTATTACTTCAGGTCATTACGAAAACACGCCTATTCAAATATATTGAAAATTTCACCACCAAAAAAACTGAAAGTTTTCAGATAAAAAGTCTGATATTTTTTTCATATTTCTGCTCAAAACATAGATTGTGGGTACTCGTTAGAACCGCCTCGCCGAGGCGGTTCTAGCGAGTATCCACCATCTATGTTTTTGAGCAGAAATAAGAAAAATAATGTATACCCCTGTAAACCCCAGTTTGACTATATAAAAGTGGGGTTTAAGGGGGTTCAAAATTATATAGGTAAGTTTTCGTGATGTAATACAATCTCTCTTTTTTGTATATTGATAACCTCATTAAAAGCGAAACCGGTCGATGTTTCAATAAAAGTTAAGCACACATAATTGGTGGTCGTTTAAGTTTGCTTCTGTCTTAAAGTATATATCGGAAGAGTCGAATTTCAAATTTAGATATGTTAGGCTAGTTGAATAAAACATTCCTTGAGAAAAAAGGCTAGACCATGTGCAAACAGTGAAGACCCTGATCAGACGCCGTCGTACGGCGTCTGATCGGGGTCAGCAATGTTTGCCAATTACCTGTCTTTGTGGTGGTGGTGGTGGTGATGGGGGGGGGGGGGGGGGTGTCCAGACAAAATAGGTTAACGAATAAAGTCATGTTTTCTTCGACTTAATGGAATGACGCCAGTGAAATTTCATGCCAAGCCACTGGCAGAAAAAAATATAGGCACATTCGGCACAGAAAATGCTGTACCCTTTCCAATGTTCAGCGTCTAAGACGGCACATTGGCAGTTGTTTTTTTTCTCTATCAAAAATTCGACAGGATAAGCCCATTAATGCAACAGGATAAGCCCATTAATGTCAAGCTTTCCGTAAAAGGGACACCCACAAAACGGCTTCTCACGTGGGTCAATACTGTGTGCAGTAAACGCTGGAATTACAAAAATAATGATCAAAACGACAAGAGGTCCCTTATCTCTGTCCAAAAAATGAAGAAGGCTAGCCCACTGACCAATAAGTTGGTTGCTCTGTTGCAATTCTTCTTTGATAGTGTGTCGATGGTTTAATATGTAGTGTTTGTTTTGTCATTATTTGTTCCTAATCTCATTTTCGGAAAGGCTATTATTAGTGACTGTGACCCATCACGAAAACATACCTATATAATTTTGACCCCCTTAAACCCCACTTTTGTACTATAAAACTGGGGTTTACAGGGTATACATTATGTTTCTTATTACTGCTCAAAAATATAAATTGTGGGTACTCGTTAGAACCGCCTCATCGAGGCGGTTCTAACGAGTACCACAATGTATGTTTTGAGCAGAAATATGAAAAATTTCAGAAGTTTTGTCTGAAAATTTTCATTTTTTGTTTGGTGGTAAAATTTTCAGTATATTTGAATAGGCTTGTTTTCGTAATGCTTTCCTGGGTATCTTCACTGATATTGTACTGTTTTATTTTCGATTTATTTATGGAGAATATGGGGCCGCATTAGAATCTGCTTTTACATAAAAAAGAGCATGGTTTATGGATAAATGCATATATTGAAATCCTACTATTTCCTGTGCATATGAAGCTCTGTAAAAAAGCAATGCGGAATCTGTTGAAAATCCACCGTCTGATTCCATTAACCAGGTGATAGTTAAGCAGCAGTGTTCGAAGCATGTTGAAGGAAAGCATGGAAATTCACCAAAACTATATGACCGGCTATAATCATATTACATGTACTATCATTTACAGCCGTTTCAGTATTATATTAAAAATATTCCGATAGAAGACTGAACCTTATCTAGTATTGCTGCGTTTCCTGACCTCTGAGGAAAATTATACCTGTCAGAGTAAATTTGGTTTAGTAACTCTAAACAAACCATGACACATAGACTGAAAGATGTTACTAGATTCTGTCAAGATGCCATACCTAACATAAATTTTTGGGGACAGCCAGACCAGTAGAGTAGCGTTGAACTTAAAATTTTATGGACTATAATCCCACAAGGACTTTTCAACCATACTACAAGGACGTTGAATCGGATGTTATCTACTCTCACACTTCCAACATAACTGCATGCACTACATGTAATTGACTTAAATTGTCGGGTAACACTGTTGCAGCAAACTTGATAACCTCTAGCCAGTAAACATTCTACATAAATCTTTAGTGGGCCGTTATCGGCCTGTCAGGGTAGCTGACAGGCCGATAACGGTCCGCTATAGATTATGTGTATCTTCCACAATTTATATCACCAGCAAAATTCGCCTTTAGCGTATCAGAGGCCAAAATCAGACTGTGCATTCACACATTATATACATCCGCATCAGTCAATGAGATCTTCGCTGATAGCCAGAATATTAGAATAAATATATTTATAGCAAAAGATAATGCTGACATTGAGCTGATTTATAGCGATGTCTGCTAAAATATATAATCGGTAAAAAATGTTTAAAGAATTAAAGATTAAAAATTACTGGTATGGTATGATGTGTGTGACATGATCTGATATAATATGATATGATATGACATGATATGATATGATATGATATGATACGACAAGATGTGTTGCGTCTAAGTGTTTACGCACTCCCTGTTTTTTTTCCGAGGTGAGATATGACTTTGCTAAAGTAGAGTTGCTATCAAAACCTACTACCATTTTTATTATTAATTTGTAAGCACAGGTACCTTGAAATAGATTCGTGTTTACTTAAATGCAGTATATTGATTACTGTTATGAACAGAATGAAGAATAATATCTAGTATGAAGTGGATGTCTTATATGACCTCAAAAGAAAAGGCCGTCGAAAATGTGATCAAACACCAACAGTGATAGGGATTTACTGTTCCAGATGACCTCTCGTTGCTTTAGCGATCTGTAACGTATCAAAATTGCCCTTATTCCATATGCGGACAATTAAGGCCACGATTAGCTTGAACATTTGTACAACCAGAACAGTGATTTCATTACTTCATGGATACAGTAGAAAGGGCAAACAAAGATGTGAAAGGTTCCTTACGTCATACACAAAAAACAAACGCCTGTGCTTGTCTGAAGTTTGCGTATGACATAAGAAACTTTTCGCAGATTACGCAGCAAATGTTGTTAATATTCTCCTTTTTGCTACATAGCTGTGCCGCGAACTGAACAGGAATGGACGCAATTTCAGGGGATAACTGTCAATTTTTGGCCTCTTTTTTGAAACAGGGTCTACTTTAAAAGATAAGGATTTGCTGCCTCTGCCATGGGTGTAAATTCTTTTCTTTTAGATAAGATCACAACCTGAGCAACTCCTTGCTTTTTTTTGTAGAATCATTTTCAGAAGGGACATCCTTGCAGTTCTTCTTTGTGTGATTCCTCTGTTGGTCCCTCGGGAAGGCTGTGCTTCAGAATTTTGGCATTTATCACGAAAACATGCCTATACATTTTGGACCCCCTTAAACCCCACTTTTATACAGTAAAACTGGGGTTTACAGGGTATACATTATTTTTTCTTAATTCTGCCCAAAAACCGAGGCAGTTCTAACGAGTACCCACAATCTATGTTTTGAGCAGAAATATGAAAAATATCAGAGTTTTTAATCAGAAAATTTTCAGTTTTTAAAGATGAGATTTTCTTAATGTCCTGGGTATCCACTTATATTTTTAATGTGCAGGAAAACAAACATGTAATCAGAAAAGCTGTCTCTTTTGTAAAAACAGCGGAAAAGCTACCAAATGTCTCCAACCTCTATAAGTTTTGGGTTCCTTCCTTCTAGTATTTAACTTCACTACAGCTGGTGTTAAGTGCTGGACGTGTGGTGCCCATAAAACTTCTTGTACTCCAATTTAGTGTAGTTTCTATTTTCTAATCCTTTTGGATAACTGAAATGACTTTGATTTATTTGGAAATGGAATACAAGTCACCCATGGGGTAGGAGGTATAAACAGCGTTGTACCTTACAGTATTGTTCATAAACAGGCTGAGTAACAACTAATCCGCTTTTGTCGTTTATTTGATGTCTCATTTTGCTTCCAAAAGATCCATCCTGTCACTATTTATTTACCTTCGTTATTGCTAGTCGTAAGTGATGTATAGTAGCCGTAAAATGTCTCTCCGTACTTTACTTTAGTCTACTTATATTCTCTGGTCTTTGAGATCACTAAACGCATTTGGATTTCTTTGAAAATTGACAATCGCTTAACCATAGGAGACGTGAGCAGTATTGTACCTTTATCATTGCTCATCTATAGACTGTATACAACAGAGCCTGCCTTTTCGTTTAATTTATGTGTTGTTTGCTTTCAAAGGGCCTTTCCTTTCAGTATGTATTACTTTCACTACAGCCGGTGACGATGGCATAAAACGTCGACACGTAGTTTACTTCAAAGTAATGTATATTTTGGGGCATGACGAGGGCATAAAACGTCCACACGTAGTTTACTTTAAGTTGATGTATACCTTGGGGTCCGTAAAAATCGCTAATTTGGATTCATGTTCAACTGAATATCACTATGCCGGGTCTAGGAGGCATGGGAATTGTTGCGGCTTATGGTCTTAATAAAACAATGTCTCCACTTTTCCTTCTTTTATATTTCTTTGATTCCAAAGGCAACCTTTAAGAGTTTTATTATACAGTAAACCCGAATCTGCTATTTTCATTTATTTGATGCTTTTGCTTCCAATCGATCCCTTCCTTTAGAATGCACTAGTGTTTGCCGTCATTACAACTGATATTATGCTGGGGCCGTAAATCGTCTCCCCGCACTTCACTTTAGTGTAAAAGACCTGGTCCTTTGGGGTCGCTAAGCTCATATGGATTTATTTTAAATGGAATATTGCTCAAGAATGAGTTAAGAGGCGTGAGCAGTGTTGAGCCTTTTATCGCTGTTCATAAATAGATTCAATAAAACAGTCTGCTACTCTCGCTTATCTGATGTGAGGCGGGCTTCCAAAGAATCCTCCCTGTTGGAACACGGATGAATAGAAAGGAGGGCAATGATCAGGAATCGATACAATTACCTAACACCTTCCGTACCAAGACACCAAAGGGAAAGAAGGACGCACTAAAAGTAACGGCACCACAATCAAAACTCTACAAGCAGAAAGCCAAAAGGACAGTTTCTTCCAAAAAATGGTCAAACGGCTATCCAAAATACAAATTTCACCAAGACATACATGCAAAGACATACAATGACAGATATAGTAAACCACAGCAGAAGCACCGCATTGGAACGGTCAGTAATATTACTTGATGAAACTGTTACTTCTCCCTGAAAATAGTTTTCTGTGGTCCTAGAATACTTTTAGGACACTTTTATCAGATTACTTACCGCAGATTTCTACCAAGTAATAAAACAAACGATATTCGGTTAACTCCTTCATCCCTTTGTCCCTTTGTCTCTGCGATGGACTCTACCATCTTTGAATTGGGGCTCATCCATTGTTGCAAATAGGAGTATCAGTCTGAACTAAATATTAAATTGATAAAAAGTGTAGATCCGAATGAGACGTCACTGTTTGCAAGAGTATCTGTTTTGATCTGCAGGACTGAAAGCGTAAAATATTATACCCTGTTCTAGTGCCCTGCTATTCGAAATTATCAGAGATTCGTATTGCTTTATCTATTACCTGAAATTGCATTTATTGCATCGGCATGTCGTGCAGCTTTGTTTATAAGTTTGCTTAGACAGAAAATAATGCGAATTTTATTTAACTTGCGGAACTTAATTTTCTTCCGATGCCTACATATATCATATGAGCCGCGTCAAGCGGAAATATGCCTTCGATCATGTGCAAAATGTACGGATTCACATCATCCTGCACGTGCGCAAAGTCTCATCCGGGCATTTTCTCTCTGGTCAAACATTATCTAGTATCCAATGATTCTGTTTGTGGATAGCAAATGCCCTGGTCAGACTGCGCAGATACGCAGGCTGGCCCCGAGGTCATAATTTTTTTTTCATGTTTAACTCAGCTGAGCATGAAATTTTCTCTGCTAATAGATATGAAATTGCCAACAAAAGTTGGCATTTTCATATTTATTAGCAGAGAAAGTTTCATGCTCAGCTATGTTTAGCAAGAAAGAATTTGCAATTGTTAGTAGTTTGAGATTTATTAGCAGGACAAATCATGCTCAGCTGAGTTTAGCATGAAAAACGTGGGGCCTCTGGGACTTATCTAGTCCCGAAGACAAGTTTTCGAATGGCGCGGCACATATAATGCCAAAGCCTGAATAATCTGTTTTGTTAGAAGTCTATTAAAACAAATGAGTGTGTCATGGCAAAGTCTGCCTTCCGGCATATGAGAATTACGCATGCACAGTAACATCTTATCACGCATATTATGCTCAGACTATACTTGGGTCATGCAGATATTAGTAGCAATTGATTAGCGAACGTGCTCAGACTGGAGTATTCACATTTGCCCGAGGTTTGTCGCGACGTGGCTGTTACAAACTGGGATGTTAGTCGTAAATCAAGACAAGAAAGGCAAACAGTATAACATCATATGAGACGGCTCATTATGAGCAGTCTCATCTTGATCTACACTGTTTGATCAAGTATCTGTTTTTGGGCCACCGGGCAGAAAGGGTTAATTCATTGTTTCATGAAAACATGTTACAGTGAACCCTCGTTACAACGACAACATTTGTTTCCAAAGATTTTGCCACTAAAATGAATTTGCTGTTGTAAAGAATCCTTAATGGACAGACTTAGAAGTAAAAAATACCTTGTTTTATTCTTTTTTCCTCATAGAATATATGTTTTGGATATTTGTTAGAATCGCCTCACTGAGGCGATTCTAACAAATATCCAATACATATGTTGCTTGAAGTTTTAATGCAATATTCTTGCATAATTTGTCATTAACTGTTACCTATTGAGTGAAGGTTCCGTGACATTTAAATTGTCATTATAACGAAATTTGTCGTGGTACCGAGTGTCGGTATAAAGAGGGTTGAATATATGTTTATTCATTAGACGTGCATATGTCGTAAAGAAATTAAAGGCGAAGACAAACATCCAGTTGAGCTGGTGATATACCATAAAATTTCCATGATAAGATATGGAGGAAAAGGGCGCCATATTTAGTTATTAAATAAATCAAGATACATTTATGCATTATCAAAATAAATAACATAATAAAACTGAAATAGTACTTACTTTGGTAATTGACTGCCGCTTAAGCCGGTCCAACATCACGAAAACAGACCTATATAATTTTGACCCCCTTCAAACCCACTATTATATAGTAAAACTGGGGTTTACAGGGGTATCAATAACTTTTCTTATTTCCGCTCAAAAAGATAGATTGTGGGTACTCGTTAGAACCGCCTCGGTGAGGCTTTTCTAACAAGTACCCACAATCTATATTTTGAACATAAGTATTAGAAATATCAGAATTTTTATCTGAAGGCTTTCAGTTTTTGGTAGTGAAATTTTCAATATATTTGAATAGGCATGTTTTCTTTATGAAGGGGACGTACGCAGCTTCGCCAACAACATTGCTGCATATACAGACTTAATAAAACCGAGTCTCCGATTTTCGTTTTTTTTGTATGTTCTTTGTTTCCAAAGGAAACCTTTTAGATTTTTATTTTACTTCACCGCAGATGGCGTTAAGTGCCATGGGGCGGCCGTAAAACATATCCACATACTTTACCATTGAACAGATGACATTTTATTTCCTTTAGGATCATTGGGCCAGTTCTGGTTACTTTGATAATAGAATGCCGCTTAAGTCGGCGTTAGTTGGTTGAGGGGAGGGGGCGGGGGAGGCGGAGAGAAGGGGAAGGGTCGGGTTGTATTCAGCTTCGCAAACTACTTTGTGGCATATGAAGAGACTTAATAAAACCGAGCCTTCGATTTTCGTCATTTTGTCTGTTCTTTGTTTCCCAAGGCAGCCTTTTAGATTTTTATTAAAAATTAGGAAAATCTTTCTAAAAATGCTTAATGATGTATATCCCTGCATGTCCTTGTATCCTGCATATCTTTGCTTTTACTGTAAATGGGGGAACAGGGGCGTGGGGTCTACATTTCGAATCGCATTGGTGCATGTAGTAAAGCGATAGCCTTGCATTTTAGTTTGTTTCAGATGCATGCTGACTAAACACTTTACTCTGAACCGCAACGACGGAAAACGTATCTTCGGACATGTGTGACCAGCGAAGATTCAGATAAACCTGCACATTCGCACAACCTGCTCAAAATCTTCAACTTGGAGCATTTTGGAAAGCCAAGGATACAAATTTCCACATGCAGAAAGGTAAGACTGTGATCAGACTGCACGGATGCGCAGGCTATTTTGGGTCGTCGTTGCGTGGACATGTCAGATAGTATGTTGTCTCACGTCGCGGCTCAATCTTATTTATGAAAAAACATTACGAAAACACGCCTATTCAAATATATTAAAAATTTCACCACCAGAAACTGAAAGTTTTCATATAAAAATTCTGATATTTTTCATATTTCTGTTCAAAATATAGATTGTGAGTACTCGTTAGAACCGCCTCGGCGAGGCGGTTCTAACGAGTACCCACAATCTATGTTTTTGAGCAAAAATAAGAAAAAATAATGTGAACCCTTGTAAACCCCAGTTTTACTGTATAAAAGTGGTGTTTAAGGGAATCAAAATTATATACTAGGCATATCTTCGTGATGAAAGCACAATATAGTTTCTCAAAAGACATTGCGGTTAGCTCGTTTTAGCATCATAGAGTATGTCTCATTATACTTGATAACTTTATAAACTATAATTTCATTTTGTTTCATACTTAAAGGACTGATTTGGACTATTTTTATATTAAAATTAAAATTAAAGATACCGTTAAATAGTCACAAACAACAAATGAATAACTATGTCTTAAGCTCATGAAAGCTAGCTCATCATCTGAGGGCGTATATAATACAATGGCACACACAAACGGAATTGCACTCCTAAAGAACATTTCAACTTTTTATTACATCACGAAAACATGCCTATATAATTCTGACCCCCTTGAACCCCACTTTTATATAGAAAAACTGGGGTTTACAAGGGTATGCATTATTTTTCTTATTTTTGCTCAGAACATAGATTGTGGGTACTCGTTAGAACCGCCTCGCTGAGGCGGTTCTAACGAGTACCCACAATCTATGTTTTGAGCAGAAATATGAAAAATATCAGATTTTTTGTCTTAAAAGTTTCTGTTTTTGGAGGTGAAAATTTCAATATATTTGAATAGGCGTGTTTTCGTAATGTACACGCCAACCAAGTCTAACAGTCATCATTCACTTAACCTACAGAGGAGGTGCACTTTAGTTAAACTTAGAGTCTGGTGGATTTTATTAAAGATGGAGCAGTTTTTTTTTTTTCGCTTCATATTAGCAAATCATCACGAAAACATACTTATATACTTTTGACACCTTTAAACCCCACTTTTGTATAGAAAAACTGGGGTTTACAGAGGTATACATTATTTTTCTTGTTTCTATTAAAAACATAGATTGTGGGTACTCGTTAGAACCGCCTCAATCTATGTGAACAGAAATATGAAAAATATCAGAATTTTTATCTGAAAACTTTCAGTTTTTGGTGGTGAAATTTTCAATATAGTTGAATAGGCGTGTTTTCGTAATGAAAATATTTTACACCAGAATAACCTACACTGTCTTTCGCACTATAACTCGCCTAGGAGGTATAAATTCAAAATGGAGAACCCCAGGAAAGGCGACAATCACGGAATTAGGCCCTCCAAATACTGACTATTAGTCAAAGAATTATCATGGTAAATGCCTCCGCTTAAAGGGTCAGGCTACACTTAATTTTCGCCACTTTTCAAAAGGAAGACACGTTTTGTGACTTATTCATCACGAAAACATGCCAAACAAAATTTCTACAAGACATACATGCAAAGACAAACAATGACAGATATATATATATATATATAATATATATATATATTAAACCACAGCAGAAGCACCGCCTTGGAACGGTCAGTAATATTATTTGATAAATCTGTTACTTCTCCCTGAAAATAGTTTTCTGTGGTTCTAGAATACTTTTAGGACACTTTTATCAGATTACTTATCGCAGAATTTTACTAAGTAATAAAACAAACGATATTCGGTTAACTCCTTCATCCCTTTGTCTCTGCGGTGGACTCTACCGTCTTTGAATTTGGACTCATCCATTTTGTAAATAGGAGTATCAGTCTAAACTAAATAATAAAATGATAAAAAGTGTAGATCCGAATGAGACGGCTCGTGACGAGCCGTCTCATCAGGATCTACACTGTTTGCAAGAGTATCTGTTTTGATCTGCAGGACTGAAAGCGTAAAATATTATACCCTGTTCTAGTGCCCTGCTATTCGAATTTATCACAGATTCGTATTGCTTTATCTATTACCTGAAATTGTATTTATTGCCTCGACATGTCGTGCAGCTTTGTTTATAAGTTTGCTTCGACAGAAAATAATGCGAATTTTATTTAACTTGCGAAACTTAATTTTCTTCCGATGCCTACATATATCATATGAGCCGCGTCAAGCGGAAATATGCCTTCGACCATGCGCAAAATGTACGGATTCACATCATCCTGCACGTGCGCAAAGTCTCATCCGGGCATTTTCTCTCTGGTCAAACATTATCTAATATCCAATGATTCTGTTTGTGGACAGCAAATGCCCTGGTCAGACGGCGCAGATACGCAGGCTGGCCCAGAGGTCATATTTTTTTTTTCATGTTTAACTCAGCTGATTATGACATTTTCTCTGCTAATAGATATGAAAATGCCAACAAAAGTTGGCATTTTCATATTTATTAGCAGAGAAATTTTCATGCTCAGCTATGTTTAGCAAGAAAGAATTTGCAATTGTTCGTAGTTTGAGATTTATTAGCAGGACAAATTTCATGCTCAGCTGAGTTGAGCATGAAAAACGTTTTATAACCTCGGAGACTGATCTAGTCCCGAAGACAAGTTTTCGAATGGCGCGGCACATATAATGCCAAGGCCTGAATAATCTGTTTTGTTAGAAGTCTATTAAAACAAATGAGTGTGTCATGGCAAAGTCTGCCTTCCGGCATATGAGAATTGCGCATGCACAGTAACATCTTATCACGCATATTATGCTCAGACTATACTTGGGTCATGCAGATATTCGTAGCAATTGATAATGCGAACGTGCTCAGACTGGAGTATTCGCATTTGCCCGAGGTTTGTCGCGACGTGGCTGTTACAAACTGGGATGTTAGTCGTAAATCAAGACAAGAAAGGCAAACAGTATAACATCATATGAGACGGCTCATTATGAGCAGTCTCATCTTGATCTACACTGTTTGATCAAGTCTCTGTTTTGGGGCCACCGGGCAGAAAGGGTTAATTCATTGTTTCATGAAAACATGTTACAGTGAACTCTCGTTACAACGACAACATTTGTTTCCAAAGATTTTGCCATTAAAATGAATTTGCTGTTGTAAAGAATCCTTAATGGACAGACTTAGAAATAAAAAATACCTTGTTTTATTCTCATTTCCTCATAGAAGATATGTTTTGGATATTTGTAAGAATCGCCTCACTGAGGCGATTCTAACAAATATCCAATACATATCCCAGCTAGCATTCTTTATAAATCTATATCGGGCCGTTATCGGCCCGTCAGGGTAGCTGACGGGCCGATAACGGCCCGATATAGATTTATAAAGAATGCTTACTGGGATGTTGCTTAAGGTTTTAATGCAATATTCTTGCATAATTTGTCATTAACTGTTACCTATTGAGAGAAGGTTCCGTGTCATTTAAATTGTCATTATAACGAAATTTGTCGTGGTACCAAGTGTCGGTATAAAGAGGGTTGAATATATGTGTATTCATTAGAAGTGCATATGTCGTAAAGAAATTAAGACGAAGAATTTTTACAAACATCCAGCTGAGCTGGTGATATACCATAAAATTTCCATGATAAGATATGGAGGAAAAGGGAGCCATAATTAGTTATTTAATAAATCAAGATATATTTATGCATTATCAAAATAAATAACATAATAAACCGAAATAGTACTTACTTTGGTAATTGACTGCCGCTTAAGCCGGTCCAACATCACGAAAACACCAATATAATTTTGACCCCCTTAAACCCCATTTTTATATAGTAAATCTGGGGTTTAAAGGGGTATCCATTGTTTTTCTTATTTCTGCTCAAAATCATAGATTGTGGGTACTCGTTAGAACCGCCTCGGTGAGGCGTTTTCTAACAAGTATCCACAATCTATGTTTTGAACATAAATATTAAAAATATCAGAATTTTTATCTGAAAGCTTCCAGTTTTTGGTGGTGAAATTTTCAATATATTTGAATAGGCATGTTTTCTTTATGAAGGGGACGTACGCAGCTTCGCCAACAACATTGCTGCATATACAGACTTAATAAAACCGAGTCTCCGATTTTCGTTTTTTTTTTGTATGTTCTTTGTTTCCAAAGGAAACCTTTTAGATTTTTATTTTACTTCACCGCAGATGGCGTTAATTGCCACGGGGCGGCCGTAAAACATATCCACATACTTTACCATTGAACAGATGACATTTTATTTCCTTTATGATCATTGGGCCAGTTCTGGTTACTTTGATAATAGAATGCCGCTTAAGTCGGCGTTAGTTGGTTGAGGGGTGTGGAGGGGCTGGGGGGGGGGGGGGGGGGAGAAGGGGAAGGGGCGGGTTGTATTCAGCTTCGCAAACTACTTTGTGGCATATGAAGGGACTAAATAAAACCGAGCCTTCGATTTTCGTCATTTTGTCTGTTCTTTGTTTCCTAAGGCAGCCTTTTAGATTTTTATTAAAAATTAGGAAAATCTTTCTAAAAATGCTTAATAGTGTATATCCCTGCATGTCCTTGTATCCTGCATATCCTTGCTTTTACTGTAAATGGGGGAACAGGGGCGTGGGGTCTACATTTCGAATCGCATTGGTGCATGTAGTAAAGCGATAGCCTTGCATCCTAGTTTGTTTCAGATGCATGCTGACTAAAACACTTTACTCTGAACCGCAACGACGGAAAACGCATCATCGGACATGTGTGACCAGCGAAGATTCAGATAAACCTGCACATTCGCGCAGTCTGCTCAAAATCTTCAACTTGGAGCATTTTGGAAAGCCAAGGATGCAAAGTTTCCACATGCAGAGAAGTAAGACTCTGATCAGACTGCGTGGATGCGCAGGCTATTTTGAGTCGTCGTTGCGTGGACATTAGACTGGCCCCAGTCTCTAGTGACAAAATATTTTTTTCTTATAATCTATTTAATAATCCACCAAAATAAAACCAAAAGTAATATCATGACTATAAAGGCTGGTCACTACTCTAGTGACCAGCCTTTATAGTCATGATAGTTTTTTGGTATTATTTTAGTGGATTATCCAACAGGATTATGAGAAAAATATTTAGTCACTGGAGACTGGAGCCAGTCTACGTGGGCATGTCAGATAGTACGTTGTCTCACGTCGCGGCTCAATCTTATTTATGAAAATACATTACGAAAACATGTCAATTTAAATATATCAAAAATTTCACTACCAAAAACTAAGAGTTTTCAGATAAAAATTCTGATAGTTTTCATATTTCTGCTCGAAACATAGATTTTGAGTACTCGTTAGAACCGCCTCGCGGAAACATAGATTGTGAGTACTCGTTAGAACCACCTCGTCGAGGCGGTTCTAACGAGTACCCACAATCTATGTTTTTGAGCAAAAATAAGAAAAATAATGTGAACCCTTGTAAACCCCAGTTTTACTGTATAAAAGTGGTGTTTAAGGGAATCAAAATTATATACTAGGCATATTTTCGTGATGGAAGCGCAATATAGTTTCTCAAAAGACATTGCGGTTAGCTCGTTTTAGCATCATAGAGTATGTCCCATTATACTCGATAACTTTATAAAACTATAAATTTCATTTTGTTTCGTACTTAAAGGACTGATTTTGACTTTTGTATATTAAAATTGAAATTAAAGATACCGTTAAATAGTCACAAACAACAAATGAATAACTATGTCTTAAGCTCATGAAAGCCAGCTCATCATCTGAGGGCGTATATAATACAATGGCACACACAAACGGAATTGCACTTCTCAAGAACATTTCAGCCTTTTATTTCACGCCAACCAAGTGTAACAGTCATCATTCGCTGATAAACTTAGAGTCTGGTGGATTTTATTAAAGATGGAGCAGTTTTTTTCGCTTCTTATTAGCAAATCATCACGAAAACATACCTATATACTTTTGACACCCTTAAACCCCACTTTTGTATAGAAAAACTGGGGTTTACAGGGGTATAAATTATTTTTATTGTTTCTGCTAAAAACATAGATTGTGGGTACTCGTTAGAGAGGCAGTTCTAACGAGTACCCACAATCTATGTTTTGAGCAGAAATATGAAAAAAATATCAGAATTTTTTATCTGAAAATTTCCAATTTTTGGTTGTGAAATTTTCAATATATTTGAATAGGTGTGTTTTTGTAATGGATAAATAAGCTCAATGATCCCACGAAAAATCAAATAAAATTGCACTGTGATGAAGTACGGCGAAATTTTTACGGCCGCCAAACAGCAATTAATACCAGATATGGTGAAGAAAAAAAATCTAAGCATTACCCTTGGAAACAAAGAACATGAAATAACATTACGAAAACATGCTTATTCAAGCATATAGAAAATTCCACACCAAAAACTGAAAGTTTTCAGATAAAAATTCTGATATTTTTCATATTAGGCAGGTCTTTGCTTTGTGCTGGCGGGGTTTTAGCTCAACAATACTCTAGCATTGGATTGTGAATCTTCATATTAAGCAGCTAGCCTATCTGGCCATCTATGTACTCAGTCTAATGGTAACAATATTGAGGGGAAAAACACACAAAAAAAAAGCAACAACAACAACAAACAAGAGCCACGGGCCACAGCTCGCTCACCTGAGTGAAACCGCCACTGCAGATATGCATATGGCATGCAATATTTTTCCAATACTGTCAAATATTGAAACTTATGACAGAGCAGAACCATTTTGGCAATTTTGGTAAAGGGGGATAAGAGGAATATTTCTGTGAAATCATTTTGAAATCAGGCCACTGGCCAAGGAGTAGATGGTTAAAGTTTTTTAGCTCTGGCGGCCATTTTCTTCAGCCAAGCAGAACCTTTTTAGCAATTTTCCTAAAGGGCTATATGAGGAACACTTCTGTGAAATTACTTTGATATCAGGACACTTGCTGCGGAGGAGATGTCTTTTAAAGGTTTTTATATTTTTAGCTATGGCCACCATTTTGTTCAGCCAAGCGGAGCATTTTAGTAATTTTGGTTGAGGGCTATTGGTGGAACACTTCTGTGCAAATATTTTGATATCAGGCAATTGACCAAGGACGAGATGTCGTTTGAAGATTTACTATTTTTTAGCTCAGGCGGCCATCTTGTTTAATGGAGCAGAACCATTGCGGCCATCTTGGATTTTCGATCGACACAATTTTAGCTTGTTTCGATCCAGAAGTCATCCTGTTGCTTAAGAGCAAGTTTTGGCTCAAAGTGATGTAAGATTTGAGAAGAGATGTCGAAAATTTATTTTCAAGATGGCGGCTGTGATGACCATCTTTGATTTTCTATCGGCTCATTTAGCTATTTTGTGTCTCACAAGCACCCTTATGCTCATCATCAAGTTTTGATTCAATTGGATTATAGAGGAGATGTCCAAAATAAGAATTCTCAACATTTTTCCCATATAAATGTATAGGGCCCATACAAATGCAGGGGAAGCAAATTTGACCTTGCCGTAAAAAGGTCAAACGTCAACGTAGGATCATCATTTTAGCAATTTTGGTAGATCTCCTGTCTCCGAGGATTTTTGCAAAGATAAGGCCCCAGGGCTTATTTGCTTCTGCAGAAGATGATTTTTAAAGGTTTTTAACATATATGGGCATGGCAGCCATCTTGGTCAATGAACTGCAACCATTTTATCAAAATTTCATTATCGCAATCTAAGGAGGCTCCACATAAAATTTGAGCAACATTGGCCCAGAGGCTTCAGAGAAGGAGTCGTTTGAAATTCTCAACATTTTTCTCATACAAACGTATGGTGCCCATACAAATGCATAGGGAAGCAAACTTGACCTCGCTGTAAAAAGGTCAAACGTCAATGTACGACCATTATTTTAGCAATTTTGGTAGACCTCTAGTCCCTGATGATTTTTGCAAAGATTCAGCCCCAAGGCATCCTCTGTTCTGGAGAAGAAGACTTTTAAAGGTTTTTACCATATATGGGCATGGTGGCCAGCTTTGTCAACAGACCGCGACCATTTTAGCAATCTTTCGTTCCCCTAACCTAAGGAGGCTTCATATGAAATTTGGGCAACACTGGCCCAGAGGCTTCAGAGGAGAAGTCGTTTGAAATTCTAAACATTTTTCCCATGCAAATTTATGGTGCCCATACAAATGCATAGGGAAGCAATTTGACCTCACCGTAAAAAGGCCAAACGTCAATATACAATAATTGTTTTAGCAACTTTGGTACACCTCTCGTCTCCGATGATTTGTGCAAAGATTCAGCCCGAAGGCATCCTTGGTTCTGGAGAAGAAGATTTTAAAGGTTTTTATCATATATGGGCATGGCGGCCATCTTGGTCAATGGACCGCGACCATTTTAGCAATCTTTCGTTCCCCCAACCTAAGGAGGCTCCGTATGAAATTTGAGCAAAATTGGCTCAGCAGCTTCAGAGGAGAAATCGTTTGAAAATATTAACGGACGGACGGACGACGGACGAAAAATAATCACAATAGCTCATCCTGAGCATAGCTTAGGTAAGCTAAAACTGAGTCAATATAAGCATTAACCTGATTCCTCGTATGTTAAACCTAGACGGGAAGTTAAACTGTCCCGAAAATTGTCGGAATGACGAATCATATTTAATACAATTGCTCATTTACAGCTATTTAATATACAGGAAAATAATAAGAGAGGAGAAACAACGGTTAACTTAACGCATGCATGAAATGCACTGATCGAGTTTTGATTGCGTATTTAGCACTTCCTGAACTCCTACATAAATTGCCTGCACGTTTCTTACAATCTCCGGTGCTTGTTGAGATTAATCTTTTTTTCAGAAGCCGATATATAGGGAAATAACTAAGAACTGTGCTTGAAGAATATGGACATCCCTTCTCACTAGAGGCTACTCTTAAAGAAAAAAATTTGCTGTCTCTGATAGTAAATGATTTTAATTGGCAGCCCCCGTTTTTGAACGGCCTCAAGTATAAAGAAATTAAATTTCCGTCTGCAAAAGTGGTTTACTTCTGCATACTGGAGGCATTTGTCTCCAGGTGTGTCTATTCTCCTTAACCCATTTATGCCGAGTGGACTCATCCTCCGTAACTCTTTGGACAGCTCCATTTCCTATATAAAGGGTGCTTTGTTAGTTTTTATAATTGTCATGTTTTTTAGGAATTTCTGAACTTGATGCAAACAGTGTGGTCCCTGATCGCGGCGTCTGATCTGGGTCTACACTGTTTGCTAATGTCCCTTTTATGGGACGCTAGGCTTAAATGGGTTAAATGAACAGTATCAAGCGAAAATGTTTCTCCAAGCTTGCACAGAATAAACCGTTTCAGGTTAACACATTTTACCTTATGGACTTATCTACCTTCAATCTTCGGACCGGTCCATTTCTAATATAAAGAGTACCTGGTTAGTTTTTATTATTACGATATTTCATAGAAATTCCTGTAATTAATGCAAACAGTGTAGACCCCGGTCAGACGCAGCGTTCTGATCTGGGTCTACACAGTTTGTTAATGTCCCTTTTATGGGACGCTAGGCATAAATGGGTAAATTAAGTCCATTTCTGTGTAAAATGTTTCGCCCTATGGAATAATAATCAAGCAGGCGACAAATTGGTGATAGTTTTTCCTATATTTTTATCAGTAAAAAAACTTTGACATTTCATGCAAATTGTCTCTTACTGGGCAATTGGCAGTGGATGTCTAACTCTGTTGTCTGGGACAAAATAAAAAAAAAATATTACCAAAATATTTGTGCTGAAGTTGTCCCCAGCCTTTTAAGTGTGAAGGACTTATTGCACAGTTCGCAATGATTTTGTAAGAAGACAGCGAAGGCTCTCGTCGCACTGTACACATCTGCAGGCTGGTTTTGGCGTTTGCTTTCCTCGATGATACAGTTCCGCTTGGCGCGGAATTAATTGGCTATATCTTTACATTCATAGCGGTTTGCATGGCTCTTCTGTCATTGCGACATACTACAGAACGCAAATTACGACCAAATAAGTGTTTGCCTAATGGGTTGTTAAAAGGTTTGACCAAGAATAATACCATCCTACCAGATTAATCTGAAAATATTATAGGTCATTTAACATATTGCACAACTGTACTGGTACTACTGTACTTTTACTAAAGTACATCAAAACCTGCTGGTAAATATTAAATACAACCTGATATTATTGATATGTGTGATGTTGCAGTCTCGCAGATTTTAATGTCATTATTTGTTTCACATCTTTCTCCTGCCGGTCATTATTTGTTTCACATCTTTCTCCTGCCGGTGCTTCGTGATATTGGCCTTTCCTGGTGAATATGTAATGTTTGTTTTTCCAAACATACATTCAAAATAAATTCCAAAAGGAAACATATGTATATGCGAGAGAAAAGAAAAAAACAAACAAACAAAAAAACAAAAACAAAAAAAGAAAACAACAACACAAAAAAACCCAAAAAAACAACAAAAAAACAACAACAAACAAACAAAAAAAAACAACAACAAAAAAAAACACAAAAACAAACACACAAACAAAAAAAAAAAAAAAAAAAAAACAACAACAAAAAACAACAACAACAAAAAACAACAACAAAAACAACAACAAAAAAAACAACAACAAAAAACAACAACAAAAAAACAAAACAAAAAACAACAACAACAAAAAACAACAACAAAAAACAAAACAACAACAACAAAAAACAAACAAACAAACAAACAAAAAACAAACAAACAAACAAACAAACAAAACAACAACAACAAAAAACAACAGCAGAAAAAACAACAACAAAAAAAAAAAAAAAAAAAAAAAAAAAAAATAGAGGCTTGCGCACGCACAGACACGAATCTAGAATACATTATGTATATATTAATGTAAGAGAAATTTTGCTTTGAGTTTTGTTTAAATGATTTGATTAACTGGTGTGTAAACTGAAGAGATCATAATGGTAATGTTTTACTTTTAAGAGAGCATATATATTTCAGCTTTCAGATTTATGTGTTTATTGGCGTCACGTGAGTAGCTGCTGACTTTAATGTGTTATTTTTTTATTGATATTAAAGTGAATCTGTCAGAGTATTCCATAAGCTGGGTTACCAACGGTCTCTGCTACTTCTGTTACGTGGCCAATCGGCACTTGAGTTTGTTGTGTCTTGCATGCCTTGTTGACAACCCAATCATTGTTGATGGCTATGCTTCACTCTTTAATTGCACGACGGCGGTTCGGGCCTCAGACTCAATGACGGCCTCTTCGTAAAACTTTAACCAGTGGTATGGGGCTTGACGATATGTCTTTGGCTTGGACCGCCGTGGTTCAACTATTGGTCTTCATTTACTCTGGCATTCAGTAAAATTAGCCATGAGTACCCGTCTTTGTTTATTATAGTGATTAATTTGATTTTTATGTTTTCGCTTTGATGCATTGACTGAGTTGGGAGCCTTTATGCGAACCGAATTTGTATGTATTTCTAAATTAGAGTTGCATCGAGACCCAGTGTGAAGTTGGCTGGCTGTAAAAGTGCTTTAAACCCCCAGTGGTAAACTCTACTGAGCGTTTTAAGGCGGTGGTCACGATGTTAGTCTTACTCTTTGTTGTTTTCTTCTACGAGGCGATTTGTTTTATGTCTTACCTTGTGTTATTTTGTTCTTGTGTTTTTCAGTCCTTTTAGCATCGCGATTACCTCGCTTGGGGAAGAGAGGGCTAATGTTAGTGCTTTTCGTACGTTTTATCGAACTGTGTTTGTTTGGTTTTATCGGTTTCCTCTTCCTCTTGGTATCTGGGAAGAGCTGCAATTTGTGATTGTGGCATTCCCTGGACTTTTCTCTTAACCTTTTTTTCCATACCACGCCTGTTGTGTTTGTGCCGTGTGGAGACCCTAGAAAGTATCCCCGTAGATTCATTTAATGGTGTTATTATTTCAAGTGCCAGAGTTTGCACTTAACAATCACCTTTCGTATTCCTCTTCCTCATGATTCTTATTTATACCTCACTGAAGGTTAGATAATTACTAGTGTTCGTATCCCGTTTATAATAATTTCTTACTTTACGTTTCTTTGGACTTGTATTAGACATATGTGTTAAACGTTTACAAACCCCTTTTCCACTTGGATTTAATGATAATATTTACCATGAAGGAAATATTTCTAAAAATACCGGATTTCGATGCTTTTTCCCTTTTAGATATTAAAAAACGTAATAAACGATCCCATGGTAAGCGCAAAAATGGCAATTTTAAACGAAAACATAAAACTGTTTTATCCCTTTTTGATTTAAATATTCTCTTAAATTCTAGACGTCATCAAATGCTTTCTAAACTAGCTTCACTGTCTGTTTCTTCATTACGTAAGTTAGATGATGATGCGAATAAATTTTATGATAGAAAACATAATTTGTATGAAGCAGCTCTCCTTACTTGATGTTTTACTCAACATGCTCTTCGTCCTTACATTGATTCTGAAATTAACCACATTAGACACTTCATCAAAATTCCATTCATTAATAAAGGTATTGAATTCATAGATTTACCTAGCATATTTCGAGATAATAATGTTATATCAGCTATACCTTCATATTTCGAAAACACGGAATCTCCTATTATTTGTTATAAATATAACAAACCTATCCGTAATACTGTACTTAATTTCAATACATTAGTTTCTGATCTTGATATTGAAACTAGTTCCCCTGATTCTTGAGATTGTAAAGATTCTAAATTTTGTTATCAACCAGCCGGTCATATTGTCACTGGTAACTTGAAGATTATAACTGATTCACGAATCCGTTCGGTTATTTCAAAAGGACCTAAATACAGATTTCCAGCCCACATTGATTTCAATAAATGTCGGGAAACAATTGCCAGTGCTTTAAATGATTATTGTACGCGTTGGTGTAAACGAGAGCATGTTGAGTCTAATGCTTTAAATAATTGGAAATTAACGATTTTTAAGATCATTGATGAACGTGTGTTATTTTACTCTAATAACCTTGATCTTCTCCCTCCTAAGCCTAAATTATCTTTTCGATATTTGAAACAAGGTATCCAAGAATTTCATAGGAAGTATGTTTTGGCTCCAGCTGATAAAGCTGCTAAAAATGTTGTTGTTTTGTGACGACTTTATTATATCAATACTCTAAAACAAGAACTTGGTAGTACCAAAACATATGAACGGATTTCTACTGACGAGAGATCTATTGTCAATACCCATTCTATCGATATTACTGCTAAGTTTGCAGTGAGTATTAAAGAAAAGCAAGACAGACTTCCTTCGTTATATTAGTTACCGAAACTTCATAAACGCCTTTATAAAGCACGTTTCATTGCTAATTCTAGTTCTTGTACGACTACTGTTTTGTCCAAACTGCTAACTGCATGCCTTACTGCTGTTAAAAAACATTGGATTAGATACTATGATTCCACCAAAATTTATGATAAACGGGACGATTTAGATTTTGATATAGTAAATTTCTCTTTTCTGGATGGCGATGTCCCCCGGCGTACCTCATATGGGGTATACATATCTCAACTTATAAGATTCGCCAGAGCTTCTTCAAATCTTAATGACTTTAACTACCGTAATAAAGCCCTTACTGCCAAACTTCTTAGGCAGGGCTATCGTTATTTTAAACTTCGTAAGGCGTTTTCGAAATTTTATCGCAGACACAGTACCTTGTTAGAAAAATATAGCGTCAGTCTGAAAACACTTCTGCAACAAGGTATATCGAATCCCGAATTTTAAGGTGACTTAGTGTACAGATTTAAAAAAATTGTAGGTAAATCTAACTTTTGGAGCAATTCAGAAAACTTATTAACCGTTATAAAAGAATTGGCTATAGCCTGGATATTATGCGGCAGACTGCATGCCTAGTTGTCAACCCAATCATTGTTGATGGCTATGCTTCACTCTTTAATTGTACGACGGCGGTTCGGGCCTCAGACTCAATAAGGGCCTCTTCGTAAAATTTTAACCAGTGGGTTGGGGCTTGACGATATGTCTTTGGCTTGGCCCGCCGTGGTTCAACTATTGGTTTTCATTTACTCTGGCATACAGTAGAACTAGCCATGAGTACTCGTCTTTGTTTATTATAGTGATTAATTTGATTTTTATGTTTCGCTTTGATGCATTGACTGGGTTGGCCTTTATGCGAACCGAATTTTTATGTATTTTTGTATTAAGAGTAGCGTCGGGACCCAGGCTGAAGTTAGCTAGCTGTAAAAGTGCTTTAAACTCCCCGGTCGATATTTGAAGCAAGGTATCCAAAAATTTCATAGGAAGTATGTTTTTGGCTCCAGCTGATAAAGCTGCTAATAATGTTGTTATTGTGTGACGACTTTATTATATCAGTACTCTAATACAAGGACTTGGTAGTACCAAAACATATGAACGGATTTCTATTGATGAGCGATCTGTTGTTAATACCCATTCTATCGATATAACTGCTAAGTTTGCAGTGAGTATTAAAGAAAAACAAAGCAGACTTCCTACGTTATATTGGTTACCGAAACTTCATAAACGACCCTATAAAGCACGTTTCATTGCTAATTCTAGTTCATGTATTACTACTGTTTTGTCCAAACTGCTAACTTCATGCCTTTCTGCTGTTATAACACATTGGATTAGATACTTTGATATTGTTTACGAAAGGGACGGAATTAACTATTTTTGGTCAATTAAAAATTCCAATGAAATTCTTTATAAATTTAAATCTAAAAACTTCCAGGCATCTACATTGTCTTCATACGATTTTTTACACTGTAAACTACGTTACCTCATCATCTTATAAAAAATAAACTTACTGATTTAATTAACCGAACGTTTAATCGGGAAAATACCCAATATTTGGCTTGCATCGAAGAATGTGCTTTTTTCACTTCTGATATATACAATAATCACAATTTATGGTCGTGTCAAAAAGTCCCTTGTTTATCTTTTGGATAATATTTTTATTTGAATTGGAACTAAACTTTATAGGCAAACTAATTGTGCTCCTCTTGTTGCATATTTTTTCTTATTTTTTTTATGAGAGAGATTTCACGAAGTCTCTCTCACGTGAAAATCAGGCTGACATTATTGAGGCTTTCAATTCAACTTCAAGATACTTTGACAATTTATTAAATATTGACAATATTTACTTTGACAAAATGGTGGACCCATATACCCTAAAGAATTCCAATTAAATAGAGCAAATTATTCCGATACCGAGGGACTTTTTTGATTTGAATCTATGTATATCTAATGGTACAGTTTCCACCAAAATTTATGATAAACAGGGCGATTTTGATTTTGATATAGTCAATTTCCCATTTCTGGATGGCGATGTCCCCCGGCGTATCTCATATGGGGTATACACACACACACACACACACACACACACACACACACACACACACACACATATATATATATATATATATATATATATATATATATATATATATATATATATATCTCAGCTTATTAGATTCGCCAGAGCTTATTCAAATTTTAGTGACTTTTTAGTAACTTTTTATAATCTTATAAAAGAAAAACTAAATGATTTAATTGAATGGACATTTCATAGAGAAGATTCCCTCTACCTTGCATGTAATGTAAGAAATGCTTTTTTCACTTCTGAAGTACACATTATGGACATGTCAGAAAGTGTGTGACGCTCTCACCTTTCTACTTGACAATATAAAAGATTTGGTACTAAGTTATTTAGACAAATTGTGGGCATTCCAATTGGTACGAATTGCGCACCCCTTGTAGCTGATTTGTTCTTGTTTTGTTATGAAAGAGACTTCATGATATCCCTTTCTGTTGAAAACCAATCTGTAATCATTGAAGCTTTTAGCTCGACTTCAAAATATTTGGATGATTTATTAAATATGACAATACCTATTTCGATGGTTTAATCAGTCAAATGTACCCCACAGAACTTCAGTTAAATAAAGCTTACTCTTCTGATACCGAAGCCGCGTTTTTGGATTTACACTTATCTATTGTAGATGGGTTTGTTTCCTGCAAAATTTATGATAAACGCGATGATTTTGATTTTGAGATTGTAATTTTTCCTTTCTTGGTTGGTGATATTCCTCGTGCGACATCCTACGGTGTTTATATTTCACAATTAATTCGATTTGCCAGAGTGTCTAGCCATGTAACTGACTTCAACACTCGTAATAAATTGCTAACTGCTAAATTTCTGAATCAGGGTTATCGGTATCATAAACTACGTAAAGCCTTTTCTAAGTTTTATAGACGTTATTCCGATTTAGTTTCAAAATTCAATGTGAAACTAAAATCTCTTCTGCAACAAGGCCTATCGGAAACCGAATTTTATGGTGACTTAGTGTATAAATTCAGGAAAATATATGCTTGCATTGACTTCAGTACCCAATTTCGTAAAATCATTCCTCGATATAAAAAGATTGGGTACAACATAAATGTTATACGACAGACTGCATGCACGGTTGTTAACCCAATCACGGATAATAACTTTGCTTCCCTCTTTAATTGCACACAGGCGGGATAGGCATCAGATTCTATGATGGTTCCAGCGTAATGGCTTACTTGAAATTTAATTTTGGGTAATGTTGGTTGGTACTTGATGCTCTATCTTTGGTCGGGCCCACCGGAGTCTAACTGTTGGTTTTCTTTTGCTCCAGCATTTCAGTTGTTTCGTGCTATCGAGTCCTTGTCGTTGTTGCATCTCTGTAATTAGTTGATTTTTTGTGTTCTCGGAGATGTAGCACTGATGAGTTAGGAAGTCTTCATGCGGACTGAACAAATTATGTGTCTAAACCGCGGCAGAAGTAAGGGCGAGGAGCCACGTAAAATCGATTTAAGCCCCCCAGTGAAATACTTTTCACTGACCGTTCCAAGGCGGTTCTTCTGTCATGGTTTACTTTTGTTATATTTCGTCTTTGAATGTGTGTGTCGCTTACCCATTTTTTGTTTTGGATAGCCATTTGGCCACTTCGTGGGAAAGTAACTGTCCGTTTGGCTTTCCGCTAGTAATGTTTCCATTAGGATCTAGTTATTTCGTGTTTGTGTTTCTTTCCCTTTGATGTCTGTGTTGGGAGGTGTGGGATAATTGTATCGGTTCCTGATCATTGCCTTCCCTTCTATTTAACTGCCGTAATAAAGCCCTCCTTGCCAAACTTCTTAGACAGGGCTATCGTTATTTAAAATTCGTAAGGCGTTTTCGAAATTGTATCGCAGACACAGTGCCTTGGTAGAAAAATGTAGCGTCAGTCTGAAACACTTCTGCAACAAGGTATATCGGAACCAGAATTGTACAATGACTTAGTGTACAGATTTAGAAAAAATGAAGGAAACTCTAACTTTTCGGAGGAATTCAGTTTACTTATTAACCGTTATAAAAGAATTAGTTATAGACGGGATATTACATGGTAGACTGCATGCCTAGTTGTCAACCCAATCATTGTTGATGGCTATGCCTCACTCTTTAATTGCACGACGGCGGTTCGGGCCTCAGACTCAATGACGGCCTCTTCGTAAAACTTTAATCACTGGGATGGGGCTTGACGACATGTCTTTGGCTTGGCCCGCCGTGGTTCAACTACTGGTTTTCATTTACTCTGGCATTCAGTAGAATTAGCCATGTGTACTCGTCTTTGTTTATTATAGTGCATTATTTGATTTGTATGTTTTCGCTTTGATGCATTGACTGAGTTGGGAGCCTTTATGCGAACCGAATGTTTATGTATTTCTGTATTAAGAGTTGCATCGAGACCCAGGTTAAAGTTGGCTACTGTAAAAGTGCTTTAAATCCCCTAGTAATTTACTCTACTGACCATTCTAAGGCGGTGGTCCCGGTGTTAGTCTTACTCTTTGTTGCTTCTTGGTTTATTCTACGAGGCGATTTGTTTTATGTCTTACCTTGTGTTATTTTGTTCTTGTGTTTTTCAATCTTTTTAGCATTGCGATTACCTCGCTTGGGGAAGAGAGAGCTAATCTTAGTGCTTTTCGTAAGTTTTTTTGATTTGTGCATGTTTGGTGTTATCGGTTTTGTGTCTGGGAAGGGCTGCGGTTTGTGATTGTGGCATTTTACTTGACTTTTCTCTTACCCCCTTTTTTAGTATATAAAGTAAATAAGTGAACTCATCTTATACAATCAGATACACATCAAGTTCTTAACTTAAAATACAAAGACAGACTAATACAAGAAAACAGCCACAAATGAACAAATGGCGAGCGGAGTTGACAACCATTTCCAGAAAAAAATAGCAACACTGAGACCCATAAACCATAATAAACTGAATATATGTATAACATACATAATTGTTAAAAGAAACAAATTTGTAAGTGAAATACTACAGACAATACATTACGAAAACAAGCCTATTCAAATATATTGACACTTTTTCCACCAAAAAAATGAAAATTTTCAGATACAAAGTCTGATATTTTTCATATTTCTGCTCAAAACATAGATTGTGGGTACTCGTTGGAACCAACTCGGCAAGGCGGTTCTAACAAATAACCACAATCTATGTTTTGAGCAGAATAAGAAAAATAATGTTTACCTCTGTAAACCCCAGTTGTACTATATATAAGTAGGTTTAAGAGAGTTAACATTATATAGGCATGTTGTCATGATGTAACAATCATTACGGAGAACAAATAAAGATGAAGCCTATAATGAAGCAAAGATGAGGACTCAGCAGGAATGTGTTGAAACATATAGAGATCCCTGGGGTGTCAAACAACACCACTGGAATACTGAAGTAAATTAAACCACCAGTTGAGCCCCGATGACCATACAACAGACATTAAGCTTACGGTCCAGACCATATAAATGAATAGTTCTTAAGTTGGGGCCATCATAAAGTCTGAACCCCGACCTTCCGCGAACAATATACGAAAAGTGATCAATCGTCATTGGGTCAACTGCAAAGCATGCAGACTGTTTTCCGATATCAATTCTATACTCCTTTCGTTTATCACACATGATAATTTAACTAAATTGATAAGAAAAGTCAGGTTTACCTACGATTTTTCTGAACTTATGACTTAGTTATAAAATACCATACCATAAATTCAGGTTCCGATAGACCTTGTAGCAGAAGTGTTTTAGTCCGGTACCGTATTTAGAAATCAATTCGTAGTGTCGACAATCAAACGTACAAAAAGAAACCGTCCGAAGTTTATGATACCGATGCCCCCGTTGGAGAAATTCGGAATTCAAAGTTTTGTTACAAGCATTAAATTAAGCCAAATGACTAGATGCTCTTGCAAAAAAGGTAAGAGAAAAGTCCAGGGAGTGCCACAATCACAAACCGCAGCCCTTCTCAGACACCAACAGGAAGAGGAAACCGACAAAACCAAACAAGCACAAATCGAACAAACGTACGAAAAGCACTAGGATTAGCTCTCTCTTCCCCAAGCAAGCCGAATACGTTTAGAAATATAAACACCATAAGAAAAGGCACGAGTAACTGCGTCATCCAAAAACGGGAAATTAACAATGAGAAAAAACAAAATCATTGCTATTACTTGTTCTAGCCAGAACGACGAAGTAGTGATTCAATTTCTGTCCGAATATTTTGATAAGAATAATGAAGATTCAGTTGTCCGAATACGTTAGGAAAATACAGAAATACAGAACACAAGTAATTAAAATGACGTATATTTACATCGAAACATCAGCCAATGAAGTTATACTGTTTATTAAAAAAATGTAAACTATTTAGCTGACATTTGTCAGTTACAAAATATAAGAAATGAGATGACGTACAGCTTTGTTTTTTTCTCTATCGAGAGTGAAAAGTTTATTTAGGAAATGGTAAATAATCTTGACAATTGAGTTTCCAAGGCCATGGTACTGGTAAGTGGTGATTGATGTTTTTATAACTAACCCAATAAAGCCTAGCAGTAATGTGATTCGTCTCTTTGCTTTAACATTAAGGCTTGTGCCATGTCAATTGGTTTGCACCATGGAACAGGAAATCGTTGGTGGCGTTCATTGAACTTTGTATTTAATTTGTAAGTAAACGTTGAGGTAATGACCACTCCTGAAAGAGTTTCGATTGATAGCTGTTGTTTTGTTTGTTAACTTGACCTGTATCGGAGGCTCAGGATGGTCTATAGGAATCACTTCCGTCCATCGTCCGTTGAGCGTCTGTGCGTCCCTTGCGATATAATTTCTTTTAAGTCATAAGGCAAGCTTGTATCAAATATCATTGAACACTTCTCCGGGCCGGGGAAAGTAAAGTCTGACAAAAATTGTCACGCTTCGTTGACGAAAATGTCCGTCCTGCCATTATAGGAACAAAAGAGATAAGGTGAATTGATACTCTTTCAGTGAACGTAACTTTGAAAAATGTTTCACCTCTCTTCAGAAAAGGGTTCTGCTACACACACAATAAACTTTGCTCCCATTAGGAAGGTTCAGATCAGACCACTTTTCAGAAGAGATTCTGTGTGCCGAAAAATAAACAGACAGTTAAAAAATGTCTTTCTTGTGAGATAATGGCAGAAAATCTGCCAAGTGTATCCAGTCCTCTTAAGTTCACTGCTGGTATCTGTAACGAAAAGTCTTGCAAGACAAAATCACATGCCTTATAAATTAAGTATCTCTTACCATATTCATCTGAAACTTGCACATATACATATTGACTTAACACTTGAAAGGCAAATTATACTAAGATAAACATGTTTTATTTCTTACATGGGTTATTTGCCCCTGATTACTATTTTACTTTTGTGCTATATGAGAAAAATGTACTTAACTTAATAATAATGCAATATCTTAACAATCTATTTCTAAGATCAGACGAAACTTATTATGAAACCTTGTTATGACAAACTGCACACCATAGATGCTTCTGACATATAATGTATTATTTCTTGCAGGAGTTATTGTCCCTGAATTATAGCAGTTACGTGAAAAAAATGGTAAAAATCATGTTTTAATTTTAATAATTTTCATACTGGATATCAGGTTACAATAAAATTTATATGGCAGTATCCATTTGATAAATCCTCAAAACTTGTACACTAGTTTACAAAAAATTGTATGCATGGCATAAGTTATTGTCCTTGATGTAGCAAATTTAGGTTGTAAAATTACCAAAATACGCCCTTTAAACCCATCAAGTCTTTAAAATGTTCAACGCATGCATATAATTCAGTATAAGTTTTGATTTATTATATGAATCCTGCAATATGATGTGTTTATTACAAATAAGAATTATATCTGTGGCTATTTGAACCACTTTAATCCCATTTTATCCTGTTTGGCGTATGTTCCTAGAAAACAGGGGATCGGGACGGGAGTAAAACTTCATTTGTTTGCTAAGACAAATTATCATTTTGGTGTGCAATATTATTTAGATTGTCTCTATATACCTAGAATATGACAACATACCATTTCAAAGCAAAACTGTCATTTTAAAATCGATTGAATTTTGGATGAAATATTTAGAAAAATAGAAGTTTGCTACTTCGGGGGTTTGGTTAATTATCAAGCATTATCTCGTTTCACAGGCAATGGACTTTTATCTCGTTGTGGAATAATACTACACAATAAGTAGTGATCATATTAAAAAATTAAATGTAAATTAATGGTTGGGAAGTGTCTTTAATTTTTGAATATTTAGTAATATCTGTAAAAATTACAGTAAACTTTAACCATTTTGGTGGACAAAAAATGTTGATTATTAGGTATATAAAAGTTTGCCTTACATCCTTAAGGCTTTTCTGCGCTTTATATATTCTGATGTCATTTTGTTGCAATAATTGAAGGTATCTCATAGGTGTTAGTTGCCTCGTTAGAATGTTTTTCTCAGTACTACTAGGGCCTAGAACAACCTTGAAGAAAAATGCCTGTGGTACATCTTTGAAGCGCAATAACTCTAACTTCAACAATGAAAAGGAAAAGCAAAATGGAGAATTTAAACAAAATGTATTGTTCGGATACAAAGCTGCACCAGGTGTCAGTAGTGACCTTAAAATCATCTTATTAAGGATCAAGCAAGTTTGATGGTGGAATATTGATTTATAATAACAGTAATGCAGGGCCTATAATGATTTTACCTTGTTTACTTCTTGGTAATAGATTTGTTCATTTTTCCGATTTAAGATACAAGACTACAAGACCACATGTGCGCCAAGCAAAGTCTCAGATCAGGGACTTCGCTGTCCGCCTGAGCTGCGTTGGATGCTTCGCTGTGTACGCCTGCAACTAAGGCTGGCACAATTAATCGGATAATCGATTAATTGATCAATAAGTTCTACAAAAATGATTATCATCACTGATTTGCAAATAATCTATCATTTGGTTTCTGTGTTTGTTACTTTACCGTATTTACCCTTAGTATTCAGACACCTTAACTCCTTACCATACTTTATCTAAAATTTGAACAAGTACAGTTTACTACCCACTGTTGTGTCTAAAATAGCTGGATGAGTGGAAAACAGTGTAGCCCTTGATGAGACGCCGCGTTTGCTCAGGCCTGTCTGACCAAATACATACAATAAAGTACAAAAAATGGTAAGAGTCATGCTCAGACAGATAAAATTATGACCAAATTTTCAGTGATTACTAATCGATTATCGATCACAATGGCAGGAGTGATGATCGATTATCGATTATCTTTTAAGCTCCGATTAGCCAGCCTTACCTGCAACCTTCTGCCTTCGCTGATTCAAGAAGGGCAGTTGTCAGTTTCTGGCGAAAGAATGTGCACAATACTGGTTAACTGCTTAGAGGACTAAGCCTTCCCAGTAAACGTGTGGTTAAATAAACTGACCGCGCTCGACATGACCCAATCGGGTTGACTGGACCGTAAAACCTCAACACAAACAAACATTACCTGCAACCTTGTAGGAAATGTTGTTCTCCGGCTCATATGCCTTTCCACGACCGACATAATTATGAAACAAGTAAATATGGATAAACCCAGGAAAGACCAACATCGTGAAATACAAGGCAGACAATGAGGGTTATTTGAAAAGTACATGTAGTTGGGTCGATTCTTTTGTTCAGATATACTTTCTTTCGTTTTGGAAATGTCTGTACTTATAGCATTCAAGCAAACACCACGTCCCTAATGGATGAATATATATAACAGACGCGCCCTCTACGATATAATGACCATATCATGTTTAATAAGACATTGCAAATTGGTTCTGGGTACTCCTGCATTTCATAATATTTCATTGGGTTAGAAAGGTGTGTCAGTTACATCACAGAACCTAGCAGGGCAACACACCCTTTGATAATTTTCTTTCTGTTTTAACTTTATTCAAACACAATATCATTCATCAGATACGAGATACAGTGCTCATTGATTGCTTGTACGTTTTAATAATGGTGATGAATCCGAGTTCAACATACTAAAATCGTATTTCGGAAAAGGAATCGTATAGGAATGTTCAGACAGACAGACAGACAAGGATTAAAACAAGAGTTGTCAGAAGACAACGCAGCTCACCGGAAAGGGCTGATCGGAGAAGAAAACAATCTATAAATAGTAAGGTTTAAATGTAGAACTCAAACATAGCTATAAATGACAGAGTATGGTCTGACTTTGATGTCGGAAGCATGTCAAACTGACGGATGGGGTATACGCCATTGAACCATCTTCTCTTAGATTGGTGTGGACAATAAACATGTATGAAAGCTATAGCTTACATACTGACTCCCTTAGGTTGGTGTGGACGAAATTTGAAAGCTATATCTTACATACTTCAGCAGTCATGTACACTTTTCAAAACTTCAACACTGCTGTAAATGACAAAGTATGATATGACCTGACCTTGACATAGGCAAACGGTCAAACTGAGGAAGGGGTGCGTACTATTGAAAGATCTTACCCTAATGTTGGTGTGGGCCAAATATTAAAGTGGTATATTGAATACTTCAGCAGTTACAAACACTTTTCCAAACTTAAACTCAGAACTCGATTGTGGGTTTAAATGACAAAGTATGACCTGACCTTGACCGAGGCAGAAGGTCAAACTGAGGAAGGGGTGGGGGTGTGTGCTATTGAACGGTCTAACCCTAAGGCTGGTGTGGGCCAAATATTAAAGCTCTATCTTGAATACTTCAGCAGTTATGCACACTTTTAAAAACTTAAACGCAAAACTTAAACATTGGTGTAAATGACAGATCAGAACTGACTTTGACCTACATAAAGGGTATAACTTGGGGATGGGGGTATATGCTATTGAAAGATCTTACCCTAAGGTAGGTGTATGCCAAATATGAAAGCAGTACATTAAACAGTTAAAAACTATGCACACCTTTGAAAACTTAAACATTGTGCTACCGCGGACGCCGACACGGACGCCGACAGACGCCGACGCCAACAACTGGGTGACAACATAAGCTCTCTAGGAACATAGTCCCGGCGAGCTAATAAATGAGACGTAATCTGGCGTCCATTGAAAGTAAGCATTACTTGGTAAGCACGCTTCGCCCACCATGCCTAATTGAGTCCTATTCTATTTCAGCCATATGTACGGGATTCAAGTGCGATCACATTATCATTTATCAATCAATCCGTTTGTTATGATGGCCAAGTGCATCCAGTTATTTTATTCAAACAAAAGCATAAATGCCGGTATTAATAAACAATCGTTGAGCAACTTGATGCAAAGGTAAATACGTATTCTAATTTGGAAAGAGTATGGTAAAGCATTAAGGTGTCCAAATATATAGCATAAAACGATATTATTTATACTGATTAATAAATATGAATTATTCTAAATTCAGACCTATCGACAACACTCCTTAGTTTGTAAATTATTTAACCATAAACTTCGGGTTTAAATACAACCATCGGAACTTGAATTTTATTGTCACTTAGTGTATAAAAAAAGGTAAGAGAAAAGTCCAGGGAGTGCCACAATCACAAACCGCAGCCCTTCCCAGACCCCAAGAGGAAGAGGAAACCGACAAATCTAAACAAGCACAAACCGAACAAACGTACAAAAAGCACTAAGATTAGCTCTCTCTTCCCCAAGCGAGGTAATCGCAATACTAAAAGGACTGGAAAACACAAGAACAAAATGACAATCGGAAAGACATACAACAAATTGCCTCGTAGAATAAACCATAAAGCAACAAAGAATAAGACTAACACCGGGAAAAATTTAGAAAAATTGTTTAGAAAAATTGTAGGAAAACCTGAATTTTCTGATCATTATATTAAAATCGTCGTATGCCGAAGCCGCATTTTTAGATTTTCATTTATTAATTTCTAACGGGTTTGTTTCATTAAAAAATATGACAAACGCGATGATCATGATTTTGACATTTTTAATTCTCCGTTTTTTGATGGCGACGTTCCTCGTGCCCCTTCTGCTGGCGTTTACATTTTCTTCTTATTTGGTTTGCTAGAGTATCTAGTCATTTTGGCTGACTTAAATGCTTGGAAAAAATTGTCTGCCAAACTACTATAACAGGGGTATTAGTATCATACACTTAGGAAACTCTTTTCAGAGTTTACTTGTCGACACTACGAATTGATCTCTAACTATGACACTGGACTAAAACACTTCTGCTACAAGATCTGTCGGAATCCAAATTCAATGGTAACAGTGTATAAGCTTAGAAGCATTCTAGGAAAACCGGAATTTTCTGATCATTATAGTAAGATCTTCGTATCAATGAAAGTGGTATAACATTGGTGTCATAAAACAGTCTGCTTGCTAAGCGGTTAATCCAATCACGGTCGACCACTTTGTTTACGTCTTTGATCGCAAGCCGGTGGTCGGGGTTCAGACTTTATATTGGCCCCGACTTGTAAAACTACTCATTCGATGGTCTGGGTCGGAACTTTTTATGTCTATTTCTTGATTCACCGGGGTTCAACTGGTGGTTTCCTTTTGCTCCAATATTCCAGTGGTGTTGTTTGACAGCCCAGGATCTCCAATTGTCTCAACTCGTTGTTTCTATTGTCCTGATCTTTGTTTCATTTTAGGCTTTATTTGTGATTTATCTGTTGCCCGTAATGATTCATGGAGGAGTTAGAAGACCTCCACACGGACCAAACAAATATATGTTTCCCACTATGGAAACTGAGCACGAAGATTGGGATCCCGTAAAGCTCGCTGAAGCCCCACCCTCCACAAGTATTTCATAACTGCCCGTTCCAAAGGACGCATTCATGCATTCATTGTGCTACTTTTTGTTAATTTTTTTTGTAGTGTTTCACATTCTAATGTTTTTCTTTTAATAATTATGTTAGTTGATTATATAAACAGCTAAGTTTGGGTAACAGAGTTTCCATCTTTCTCGGAAAGAGTTGCCAGCTCTGCTTTCCTTCCGTTCATTTTGTGGCTGCTTTATTGTATCTATCTGGCTTTCCCTTTGGTATCGGGGGCTTGATGTTGATCCGGTTGTATCAGGTCCTCAGTTGTCTTATTTAGTTTGTTGAAAATGTTGTTCAATCCAAAATTACATTTTAAAACTTATTTAAAGATGTTTACGGTGCCAATAGAAAAGGTATAAATTTATTATGGTTGTAAAAGTCGCTAATTAAAAGGTAAGACTGATTAGAGAAAAGTTAAGTTAAAAATACCCCCAAAAGGTGTTTTTGGGAAACAAACTACTAATTCTCCCCATCCCACACTCGAAAAAGACTGCAGCCGAAATGGCTACCGCAATATCTGAAGTCCCTGTCGTTATTTCTGCCGATCTTTCCAAAACAGTTCCTCTGTCGTATTTCTTCTTTCTTCGAATATCGGTTAATGCAAAACGTTGCTGTAAATGTTCGTTCCCAATATGTTTGTCGTTTGTGCTGCGGGCAGTTTGTGTTTAGTGAATATGGCCTTTTCTGGGTAAATCGATTTATTTATTTTGGAAGGCTGTCATTGTAAGTATAAAACGGCATATATCGCATACAAATAAAACGTTTAGATAAAAACACGTAAAAACTGATAAATAATACGCTTCGTATTCACAGCACCACATTACAATGGAATGCCAAAGGTAGACGAAAGCCAATAAAGATGCGTTAGCAATCATAATATAAAAGATTTCGACCAATTGCGCATTCAGATATTAGATCAAACAGTAGTTTTAGTGCGATATATGGCTTTAGGTAAATTGAAACCCGTCTGCGGTATTATTATTTTTACTGCTTGTTTGTTTAATAAGCGCCCAGGCGATGAGCTCATCAGTGTCGTAAATAATGACGCACGGATAGTTCTAGGACATACTATGATAATTTATAATACTGCATACGAGGAGTGATCACATTTAATTAATTGCTTAAGACGTGATCAGGAATACATATTTCATTGTTAATTGGAAGAAGTGATTGAAAATAAGGAAAGGTGCTGAATTATTCTTTATTGTTTGGTCCTCATTTCAATACATTTATTTATTTTATACAGATGTCTTCTTAATACATAAAAAATCGAAATACAACTTCAGAAAACGTACCTTCGGATATATGCGTTAGGCGCGCGTGTCCGAAGGTACGTTTTCTCACGTTGCAGCTCAGTTTGTGTTAATAATGGATTTATGCAAGGTACGTCACAAAAGTAAACTAACCGCAAATGCGAATAGCGAAGAACCAAATCATCCTACCCATTCATACAGTCTGGTTTTTGCTTTTCGTCACCAGATTTTTAACTTCTCTAAAGCCAGCAGCAATGAACTTGATTAGAACATTTCATATGCGAGTAATTTTTTGTTGCTATGAAATATGGCGATACTAATGTCTATGATGACCTCATTTGGTGATAGCCGTATCAGACTGCACGAGATAGAGGACCCCTATTCGGAGCGAACATATATTTGTAAGTTTGAATTGTATCAAAATCAAAAGTTAGGTTTCGTGCCAGTAAAAGTGGTTTAAGCGATTATCTCGCTTGGGGAAGAGAGAGCAAATCTTAGTGTTTTTCGTACGTTCGATTTGTGCTTGTTTGGATTTGTCGGTTTCCTCTACCTCTTGGTGTCTGGGAAGAGCTGCGGTTTGTGATTGCGGCACTCCCTGGACTTTTCTCTTACCTTTTTTTTAAGTCAACCAATAATGTTTCTTTTTTCTTTTTTTGTGCTTATTATCTCTTCTACGTTTAGGACTCGGGAAGGCTATGCTTTGAGATTGTGGCACTTCCTGGATACTTCACTTATATTTAGCGTTGGTATAACTTGTATCAATGAAAGGCGGCTGTATTGTTTTGAAATAACAAATCGCGTAAATATGTTATCAAAGCGAGAATGGGAAAACAATAGTTGTTACAGATTTGTTTGGGAATTCTGACAACCCACCAGAACGAGACATTTTAAATGTGTCGCCGGTTGACAAAAAAGGCCCTTGAGGCAGAATCGAATGGCGAAGCCCCAAGATCAATTCGCATAGCCACGCGTCGGGTCAAGAACTTTGCTATTAATCCTATATTTTTAAAAAGGTCTCTATCTACTGACCAGACTGTGCGGATGCGCAGCTCCTGACAAGACTGCGCGGATGCAGATACTGGCCTGGGTCTTCGCTGTTTGCGTGTGTTCTAAGGTCCCTCAGGGTTTCTCTGCCACCGACACAAATGGCCGTTAGTAGTAGTAATCCCGTGCTCCACCCTTACAGTAAGACACAATATATTTTGTCCTTTCAGAATCATTTTCGAACCTCTTTATTTACTTTTAATAAAAGATTAACAATGACTGTGTCCGATAGGTCCGAGAGGAAAATTTTGACAAATCATGCACTTTGGTGCATACTTGATCGAATCCGGATTAAAGCAAAGGAAGTTTTTGAAGTTTGACTGCTTCACAATTACTGTCGCTGTCATATTGAATATTTAATGAGGCTTTTTCATTTTGGTTTTGATGAAGTGCCGTTTTGTGATATCGGTGTATACCATTTAACTCCAATCTGGTGCCTTAGAAATGCTGTACTCCGTGACTGTGGCATTTTATGGGTATTTTCATATTTACTGTTTTATGACATCATAATATAGTCTTCATTCAATATAAAAAACAACAAAAAAACAAAAAAAAAAAAAAAACAAACAAAAAAAAAAACAAAAAAAAAAACAAAAAAAAACAAAACAAAAAAAAAACAGACAAATAATATGTACAGCAACATTGCACTCTTTTGTAAATCTTTTTGTCTAGACATATATTGATTTTTGTTGACAACCCAACGGCACAAGGATTTTATTTAATAACTCAATATGTTAAGAAACTCATTAATTATTTAAAATGATTTTCTTGACAAAACTGATTTTTCGAGAATTTTTAAAAGAGTGTCAATTGCTACAAAAATACAGGTTACAAAATGGATATTCTGCGGCAAACTTCATGCATATAATTAATCATGATTGATAACTTTGCTTCGCTCTTTAAATGCAAACGTGGGTCAGTCCTCAGACTAAATGACGGCTCTCACCTTAGTTTTCCTTCTAAACGTTCCAATGCGGTGCCTCTGTTGCAGTTATACTTTGTTTGTGTCCATGATTTCATAAATGTGGCGTTTGTATTGTCCTTTTTTGTTCGTCATCTCTCCTTCCTTTGGTGCCTCGGGAGGGCTATGTCTCGTAATTGTGGCATTTTCTTGGTACCATTGCTTATATTTTCGTGATTGTGTCAATGCCTGGGTAACATTATTTATATGTTTGACCTAAGTCGGTTTCTCTGTCGCAGATCTTTTTGGTTTGTGCGTCAGTGTTTTTGATACGTGATATTTCTTTTGTCATATTTCAAAAGGACCTAAATATAGATTTCCCAGCCCACATTGATTTCAATAAATGTCGGGAAACAATTGCCAGTGCTTTAAATGACTATTGTACGCGTTGGTGTAAACGAGAGCATGTTGAGTCCAATGCTTTAAATAATTGGAAATTAAAGATTTTTAAGATCATTGATGAAAGTGTTATAACCTTGATCTTCTCCCTCCTAAATTATCTTCTCGATATTTGAAACAAGGTATCCAAAAATTTCATAGGAAGTATGTTTTGGCTCCAGCTGATAAAGCTGCTAATAATGTTGTTGTTGTTTAACGACTTCATTATATCAATACTCTAATACAAGAACTTAGTAGTACCAAAACATATGAACGGATTTCTACGGACGAGAGATCTATTGTTAATATTCATTCTATCGATATTACTGCTAAGTTTGCAGAGAGTATTTAAGAAAAACAAGACTTCCTATGTTACATTGGTAACCG
This sequence comes from Anodontia alba, assembly GCA_964016985.1. Taxonomy (NCBI): domain Eukaryota; kingdom Metazoa; phylum Mollusca; class Bivalvia; order Lucinida; family Lucinidae; genus Anodontia; species Anodontia alba. The sequence goes on along the minus strand of OZ024831.1, from coordinate 18,157,209 downwards.
AAACTCCATAAACGACCTTATAAAGCACGTTTCATTGCTAATTATAGTTCATGTACCACTACTAATTTGTCCAAACTGCTAACTTCATGCCTAATGGTGTTAAAAACATTAGAGTAGATACTATGATACTGTTAACGAAAGGGACGGAATTAACTATTTTTGGTCAATAAAAAATTCCAATGAAGTTCTCAATAAATTTAAATCTAAACACTTTCAGGCTTCTAAATTGTCTACATATGATTTTTGTACACTGTATACTAGGTTAACTCATCATCTTATAAACGATAAACTTATTGGTTTAATTAATTATTCGGGAGAAAAACCACCATTTGGCTTGCAACGAAGAATGTGTTTTTTTTTTCACTTTTTCACTTCTGATGTATACAATAATCTAAAGTTATGGTCGTGCCAAAAAGTCTGTGATGCCTTTGGATAATATTTTTATTAGATTTGGAACTAAACTTATATGCAAACTATTGGTATTCAGATTGGAACTAACTGTGCTCCTCTTGTTGCAGATTTGTTTCTTTTTTGTTATTAGAGAGATTTCATGAAGTCTCTCTCACGTGAAAATCAGGCTGACATTATAGAGGCTTTCAATTCGCCTTTATGCGAACCAAATTTTTATGTGTTTCTGTATTAAGAGTAGCATCGGGACCCAGGGTGAAGTTGGCTAGCTGTAAAAGTGCTTTAACCCCCCACCCCCGGTGGTTTACTCTGCTGTCCGTTCTAAGGCGGTGGTCCCGGTGTTAGTCTTACTCTTTGTTGCTTTGTGGTTTATTCTACGAGGGATTTTTTTTTTATGTCTTAACCTTGTGTTATTTTGTTCTTGTGTTTTTCAGTCCTTTTAGCATTGCGATTACCTCGATTGGGAAAGAGAGAGCTAACCTTAGTGCTTTTCGTATGTTTGTTCGATTTGTACTTGTTTGGTTTTATCGGTTTCCTCTTCCTCTTTGTGTCTGGAAAGGGCTGCGGTTTGTGATTGTGGCACTCTCTGGACTTTTCTCTTCCCTTTTTTTTATAGTTTGTTCCACATCTCCCCTTCTTTGGGTATCTTAGGAAAGCTGTGGTTCGTCATTATGGCATGTGTGTGTTCACTTATAGTTTGAATTCAGTTTAGCTGATGTATTAAATTTGCATTCAGCGCAGTGTCAATACAGCTAGGCGTCACCGAAAACCTGGAGCATGGAGCGTTACAACATCTATGAATTTCTTCTTGAACATTTATCAGAATTACAACGTGTATTGTCGATGGTGTCTTGGTAGAACATTTAGCGTTACAGCAGTCTATGTTTCTTTGCTGGATTGCTTCCAACTATACGTATTCAGCACATCTTCAGACATTTAAGATTTTCAGCTAATAAAGAAATTCTAACCGAATAAAGGACACACTTTTCATTTAGTTGCTTAGGCTTTCTACTTGACGTTGCAGACTGCTAATTTAAAAAATCAACTACCCAAGATGCTGGTTTGTCCTAAATGAACTTCGTTAATAAAGAGTTAGAAACACTTCTCTTCTTCTGGGCTGTTTTTATTTATTCTTACCAGATTTCATAAGAATGTATAATGCACGCTATTCTGAAGTCAATAAAAGCAACCTTGTATGTCTAAGTGTCCTCTCTGACCATTAACAGCAGACAATTATCAGATGTATAAAGTATACTTGCACTAGACCTGGCCTAGTTTGAATCATGTGTGCATTGATCTGTTTGACAAACCATGACAACCCTCTCAAGGCATACGCTAAGGCTTGAATGACACGAAACGCCATCACAAAAGAGCACTCCAATACGAACAGTAAAAAAAGCACGAATAGGAACTTCAACGCACCGAGTTAGGATGGCCAACAGTACACGTGTTAGGAATTTAATAGTAAAGAAAATGTCCGAGAAGAACCAAATTCACAGAACATAGTCACCACTGTCACCAAGCTCAGGAATGTACACGCACACATTTTGATGACCAACTTAATGTTTCATAAATCAGGGAATTGGGTCATTGTTCACATTGGACCAGAGAGTATACAGACTTTAATAAAGTTTCCGGCACTAAGTCAAGATATTGATTCAGTACAGCTACATTTTTGTGTAGACAAAAACATCGAAGAAGCTGAAGAAGTAAAGCATATAGGCCACGGCAAACGGAGGTCTTTAGGTGTCTTCGAACATGTGCAAAATGCACATATTCAGACTCCTACCGCGCATGCCAAAGTCTCATTAGGGCATTTGCTCTCTATTGACACATTCTATAGTGTCCAATGAGTCTGTTAGCAGACAGCGGAGGCCTTGATGAGACTGCGCGATTATTGTCCGCATATACCCGAAGACACGTTTTGACTGGGTACTTACTACCATTCCCCATCTCTGTTCATTCATGTGGGGCAACCTTCCTATGGGGTGGGAGCTCTTTTTCTGCCCCATAACAAAAGCCTTTATGTTTTGCTGATACATTACTTACAGTGTCCCATTTACTAAAACAGTATTGACTTTGCAATGTAAGCCCTAGTTTTGGAGTAACATGATCATGAAAGTACCATATTTAAGATACTTTTTCTCTTTTAAAAGATATATCTCACCCAGTAATACCTTCTTCTGGGTCGGACTTGATTAAGGATTTTCAGAGTACTCCGAGTACGCCGGAACAGACGTCTAAATCAAGTGGAACACTTCGGCGTACTCCGGTGTAAATCAAGTGAATAAGGAACAATTAAAGATGGCCAGAAATATTGTTATGTTAGCGCTGCTAATGTATGATAGCAGTTCCTCGAAGATGACTCAGAAGAAGAGGACTGGACTAACATCACTGCCATTGCACTATCGCTGTATGATTTTTTTCTACTTTTTAAATAGTTTACCTCGAATAAAAATAAAACCTCAATGTCTATTTACCGGTCATTTTAACACAATGCGTTTGCACTCGTTAATGTGCCTGAAAATTAGATGGAAAAGTTCATTTTTAGGTCCGACCAACAGATAAAGTTCTCCCTTTTCTCGCGATAGTGGGCATCTCAGGTACTTTATTTTGCCAATTTTCGAATGTAGATTCATTAGGGCTGACAGGTTGTATCAAGGCCGTCTCGGCCCTCGACATAGCATTTTGGAGCTCAGTGCCGGATCACACCTCACAGTGTGGAAGATACAGTAGGGCCAAATCAGCTGTATCAAGGGCAATACTAGTATAAGTATATGATCAAAGAAAATCATAGCATCAGGCCAGAACAATTTTGGCAGAAACTTGGCAGAGCCTCATTTCTGACGAATTATTCTGGGTCTTCCGGTGAAATTTCCTTGTTCCACACCAATACATATGATGAAAGAAACTTTAAATTAAACCCTCTTCAGGTATACTACTCCATTTTTCTGTCTAAAACTACGAATCTCAATTGTTGTGACAGTCCCGGCAGTGTGTGTGTGTGTGTGTGTGTGTGGGGGGGGGGGGGGGGGGTACTCCGAGTTTTCTTGCTACATAGGCTGGAGCACAGCCTCTAGTGCTGACCTTCAAAAAAATAGTTTGATGCACCCTCCCCCTCACAAAAATATCAAGTCCGACCCTGAAAAAAAAAAAAAACATGGCGGAGCGGCGCACAGTGTTTGAGTGCGAAGTGTGTAAAAAATGGTTTTTGGACATGGACAGAGGTAAGAAAAAAGTCCAGGGAGTGCCACAATCACAAACCGCAGCCCTTCCCAGACCCCAAGAGGAAGAGGAAACCGATAAATCTAAACAAGCACAAACCGAACAAACGTACGAAAAGCACTAAGATTAGCTCTCTCTTCCCCAATCGAGGTAATCGCAATGCTAAAAGGACTGAAAAACACAAGAACAAAATGTCACACGGAAAGACATACAACAAATCGCCTCGTAGAATAAACCACAAAGCAACAAAGAGTAAGACTGACACCAGAACCTAAATAAATGTCTTTATTAGACATTCGTTTGTTGTGAAAGCCAGTAGTAATTTTCACAAAACGATTCACCTAATCGGCGGAATCGACTCACCCCCGAAACTGAGGCGAAAGGACCCAAGGGCAAAACGACCCGGATTCACCATACAATTAACAGATAGATGTACATGAAACAAATAAAAACCAATATTGGTAGCTTCAAGTTTTGCGGTCATGGTGCTAAGCCATAATCCAATCTCATAAATCCATAAACGAATGACGAATCAGAATGTTCAGACAAACAGACATGGACCCCAGAATAAAGGGTGTAATCAGGCGTCCTCGGATAGTAAGCATTAGTTGGTAAGCAAGATTTGCCCACCATGCCCATAGGCCTGAACGAAGGAAATGTCTGTAGAAGCGTATGTCCGAGATTTGGGAAGTCTATTTATTGCTCGTATTCTTTAGATTCAGCAGGCCGAAAAAAATGTAGGCGTAAAACGTTTCTGGTGCATAACTTTATTAAACCCTTTCTCGCAAACTTTATGCAGCATTTAAAAGCTAAAATACCCTAATTCAAAAAAAAAAAAAAAAAAAAAAAAAAAAAAAAAAAATGAAAATTACCAGTGGCTTCCCGCAACACACGAGTGTCTAATAAAGACTTCCATGTCAACAAACCATCTTTTACATTCTTCGCACTCAAACATTATGCGCCTCTCCTCTCTTTTACCTTTCTTAAAAGAAAATATTACATTCGCGGCCACTCTTTTATCAAAATTCATTGATTTGTTCATTTTTTCATCCTGAAGTTCAGTAGAAAAATATAGCTTCAGTCTGAAAACACTTCTGCAACAAGGTGTATCGGAGCCAGAATTTTAAGGTGTATTAGTGTACAGATTTAGAAAAAAATGTGAGAAAATCTAACTTTTCGGAGCAATTCAGAAAATTACTTAACCGTTATAACTGAATCGGTTGTATAGCCTGGATATTATGCGGCCGACTGCATGCCTAGTTATAATCCAATCATTGCTGATGGTTATGCTTCGCTCTTTAATTGCATGGCGGCGGTTCGGGCCTCAGACTCAATGACGGCCTCTTCGTAAAACTTTAAGCAGTGGGTTAGGCTTGACGATTTGTCTTTGGCTTGGCCCGCCGTGGTTCAACTATTGGTTCCCATTTACTATTTCACACAGTAGAATTAGCCATGAGTACTCGTCTTTGTTTATCATAGTGATGAATTAGATTTTTATGTTTTCGCTCGATGCATTGACTGAGTTGGGAGCCTTTATGCGAACCGAATGTTTATGTTTTCCTGTATTAAGAGTTACATCGGGACCCAGGGTGAAGTTGGCTAGCCGTAAAAGTGCTTAGACCCCCTCCCCCCCCCATCCCCTGGTAGTTTATTCTATTGACCTTTCTAAGGCGGTGGTCCCGGTGTTAGTCTTACTCTTTGTTGGTTTGTGGTGTATTCTACGAGACGATTTGTTTCATGTCTTGCTTTGTGCTATTTTGTACTTGTGTTTTTCAGTCCTTTTAGCATTGCGTTTACCTCGCTTGAGAAAGAGAGAGCTAGTCTTTGTGCTTTTCGTTCGTTTATTCGATTTGCGGCGGTTTGATTTTGTCTGTTTCATGTTCCTCTTGTTGTCTGGGAAGGGCTGCTGTTTGTGATTGTGACACTCCCCGGACTTTGTTCTTACCTTTTGTTTCAATAAATCCTAGCTTTTCTCCGGAATTGAGTGGTAAATTATTTTTAAACTTATCCGAATACAACAATGGGGCAGTACAAAGAGCTGACTAAGTTTTGGGGACTTTACTTTATCTTGGAGGTCAAAGAGACGTTTGGATTGTCAACAGGGAAGTGCCCCATCAAGCTGTTTTATGCTTCGTAACAAATGTCTCTATTTGACCTGATATATTGCCTATGCTATCTTTTTAGTTTACTTGAGAACAAAGTGCTCATGGGGAGCTATTGCGATTGGTCAATGCCCTTTGTGCGTCGTCCGTCATGCGGCGTCAGCAACAATTTGCCTTAAATGACAACTCCTCCAGAACCCCTAGGCCCATTTCAAACTTCACAAGAATGTTGCCTAGGCGACTCTCTGCCAAAATAGCTAAAATGGTTCTGCTCCAATGAACATGATGGCGATCAGGCCTAAAATAGAAAAAAAAAAAAGAAACGTCTTAAATGGCAACTCCTCCTACAGCCTTGGGGCGAATTGAATCAAGCACCATACACATTTTTGATTTATTGATATTTTGATACAATTTTGATAAGGGTCATGTAGAGTCCGACCGTTAAACTCAGGTAAGTAATTAAGGGCCATCTTGGCCTTTTATTGACTAAAATCATCTTGGTTTTATAACATAAGTCACTGATCTGGAGTAGCATGATCACGAAATTGTGTATGGTAATTCAGTATGAACTTAAAGCATCATATTATAAACTGTGTGTCTCTTTTAGAATATACCACTCTCAGTTTTACTAACCCCCATTGGTTAGACTAATGCCTCAGTTATTATCCTGTTTCCCCAAATCGCTCACCTAAGTTTCAAGGCCTGACTCAATATGACACTTATTTAAAAAAGTAGAAGAAAAGATCCAGGGAGTCACACAATCACAAACCGCAGCCCTTCCCAGACGCCAAGAGGAAGAGGAAACAGACGAAACCAAACGAGTACAAATCGAAGAAACATACGAAAAGCACTAAGGTTAGCTCTCTCTTCCCCAAGCGAGGTAATCGCAATGCTAAAAGAAGTGAATAACACAAGAACAAAACAACACAAGGTAAGACATAAAACAAATCGCCTCGCAGAATAAACCACAAAGCAACAAAGAGTAAGACTAACACCGGGACCACCGCCTTACACGGTCAATAGAGGAAACCACCGGGGATTTAAAACACTTTTACAGCTAGCCAACTTCACCCTGGGTCCCGATGCTACTCTTAATATAGAAATACATAAAACTTCGGTTCACATAAAGGCTCCCAGCTCAGTCAATGCATCAAAGCGAAAACATAAAAATATCATCGACGCTTCCAGAAATGTTCGCGCATGAAGTCTGTCTACATATGATTTTTCCACTACACTACCTCATAATCTTATAAAGAAAAAATAATGATTTTATTGAATGAACATTTCATAGGGGAGGTTCTCTCTGTCTTGCATGTAACAGAAGTAATGCTTTTTTCACTTCCAAAACATATAAAAATTATACTTTATGGTCATATCAGAGAGTGTGTGAAGCTCTCATCTTTCTACTTGACAAACTTATATAAGATTCGGTACTATGCAGACAAATTGTGGGTATTCCGATGAGTACGAATTGTGCACCGCTTGGTTCTCATTTGTTCTTGTTCCGTTATGAAAGAGACTTCAAGATGTCTTTTTCTGAAGAAAAGCAATCTCAAGTTATTTAAGCTTTCAGACCGACGTCTAGATATTTGGACGATTTATAAAATATTGACAATAACTGCTTTGATAGTTTAATCAGTCAAATTCATTTTTCAGAGCCTCAGTTAAAACTGTCTGAAACTGAAGCTTTGCTTTTGGATTTGCATTTGTCTATGTTAGATGGGTTTATTTCATGCAAAATTTATGATAAACGCGATGATTTAGATTTTGAGATTGTTAACTTTCCTTACTTGGATCCTCGTCGAGCATCCTACGATGTTTATATATCGCAACTAATTCGATTAAAAAAAAAAAAAAAAAAAAAAAAAAAAAAAAAAACAGAAAAATATATGCTTGCAATGATCTTAACACTCAATTTCGTAAAACCTTTCTTGGTTGGGGAAAACAAAAATGTAATACGACAGACTGCATGCACAGTAGTTAACCCAATCACGGTTAAAATCTTTGCTTCCCTCTTTGATTGCACGCCGGCGGGTCGGGCCTCAGACTTTATGACGGCTCCAAATTAAATACTTCATAAACGACCTTATAAAGCACGTTTCATTGCTAATTCTAGTTCATATACGACTACTGTTTTGTCCAAACTGCTAACTTCATGCCTTACTGCTGTTAAAAAAAACATTGGATTAGATACTATGATTATGTTTACGGAAGGGACGGAATTAACTATTTTTAGTCAATTAAAAATTCTAATGATGTTCTCAATAAATTTAAATCTAAAACCGTTCAGGCTTCTAAATTGTCTACATATGATTTTTCTACACTGTATACTACGTTACCTCATCATCTTATAAAAGACAAACTTATTGATTTAATTAACCGAACGTTTATTCGGGAGAATACCCAATATTTGGCTTGCAACGAAGAATGTGCTTTTTTCAATTCTGATGTATATAATAATCACAATTTATGGTCGTGTCAAAAAGTCTGTGATGCCCTTGTTTCTCTTTTGGATAATATTTTTATTAGATTTGGAACTAAACTTTATAGACAAACTATTGGTATTCCGATGGGAACTAATTGTGCTCCTCTTGTTGCAGATTTGTTTCTTTTTTGTTATGAGAGAGATTTCATGAAGTCTCTCTCACGTGAAAGTCAGGCTGACATTATTGAGGCTTTCAATTCAACCAAGATACCTTGACGATTTATTAAATATTGACAATATTTACTTTGTCCAAATGGTGGACCGGATATACCCTACAGAACTCCAATTAAATAGAGCAATTTCTTCCGATACCGAGACTCCTTTTTTGGATTTGAATCTATGTATATCTAATGGTACAGTTTCAACCAAATTTTTGATAAACGGGACGATTTTGATTTTGATATAGCCAATTTCCCTTTTCTGGATGGCGATGTCCCCCAGCGTACCTCATATGGGGTATACATATCTCAACTTATTAGATTCGCCAGAGCTTCCTCAAATCTTAATGACTTTAACTACCGTAATAAAGGCCTTACTGCCAAACTTCTTAGGCAGGGCTAACGTTATTTTAAACTTCGTAAGGCGTTTTCGAAATTTTATCGCAGACACAGTGCCTTGTTATAAAAATATAGCGTCAGTCTGAAAACACGTCTGCAACAAGGTATATCGGAACCAGAATTTTACGGTGACTTAGTGTACAGGTTTAGAAAAATTGTACGTAAATCTAAATTTTCGGAGCAATTCAGAAAACTTATTAACCGTTATAAAAGAATTGGCTATAGCCTGGATATTATGCGGCAGACTGCATGCCTAGTTGTCAACCTAATCATTGTTGTTGGCTATGCTTCACTCTTTAATTGCACGACGGCGGTTCGGGCCTCAGACTCAATGACGGTCTCTTCGTAAAACTTTAACCAGTGGGTTGGGGCTTGATGATATATCTTTGGCTTGGCCCGCCGTGGTTCAACTATTGGTTTTCATTTACTCTGGCATACAGTAGACTTAGCCATAAGTACTCGTCTTTGTTTATTATAGTGATTAATTTGAATTTTATGTTTTCGCTTTGATGTATTGACTGAGTTGGGAACCTTTATGCGAACCGAATGTTTATGTATTTCTGTATTAAGAGTAGCATCGGGACCAAGGGTGAAGTTAGCTATTTGTAAAAGTGCTTTAACCCCCCGGTGGTTTGCTGTACTGACCGTTCTAAGGCGGTGGTCCCGGTGTTAGTCTTACTCTTTGTTGCTTTGTGGTTTATTCTACGAGGCGATATGTTATATGTCGTTCCGTGTGTCATTTTGTTCTTGTGTTTTTCAGTCCTTTTAGTATTGCGATTACCTCGCTTGGGGAAGAGAGAGCTAATCTTAGTGCTTTTCGTACGTTTGTTCGGTGTGTGCTTGTTTGGATTTGTCGGTTTCCTCTTCCTCTTTGGGTCTGGGAAGGGCTGCGGTTTGTGATTGTGGCAGGCCCTGGACTTTACTCTTACCTTCTTTTTAAGTAATTTGCTAAGTGCCTGATGCTGTGGCTCTGGTCGGGCCCACTGGAGTCAAAATGTTAGTTTTCGTTTACTTCAGCATTTCAGTAATTTCTTGCTGTCGAGTCCTCCCCGTTGTTCCATCTCTGTATACGTTTGGTTTTTATGTTCTCGGAGATGTTGCACTGATGAGTTAGAAACTCTTCTCGCAGACAAAACAAATAAAGGGTAAGAGTAAAGTCCAGGGATTGCCACAATTACAAACCGCAGCCCTTCCCAGACACTAAGAGAAGGAGGAAACAGACAAAACCAAACAAGCGCAAATCGAACGAACATACGAAAAGCACCAATACTAGCTCTCTCTTCACCAAGCGAGGTAACCGCAATGCTAAAAAGGACTGTAAAACACAAGAACAAAATTACACAAGGCAATACATAAAACAAATCGCCTCGTAGAATAAACCACAACGCAACAAAGAGTAAAATAAAAAGACTAACACCCGGACTACCGCCTTAGAACGGTCAGTAGAATAACCCAAAGGGGGTTTAATGCATTTTTACAGCCGGCCAACCTCACCATGGGTCCCGATGCTTCTCTTAATCACAACTAGCTCTTGAAGGTAACCAAAATGCTAGCATCACAAAACACTAGTAAAATGTCGTGTCAACCACGGCAGAACTAAGGGCGAGGGTTGTGGCCACGTAAAATCAATTTAGACCGCCCAGTAATGGTTTGTGAGAAAATCTAACTTTTCGGAGGAATCCAGAAAACTAATTGACCTTTATAAAAGAATTGGCTATAGCCTGAATATGAAGCGGCATACTCTATACCTAGTCGTCAACCCAATCATTGTTGATGGCTATGCTCCACTCTTTAATTGCACGACGGCGGTTCGGGCCTCAGACTCAATGACGGCCTCTTCATAAAACTTTAACCAGTGGGTTTGGGCTTGATGATATATCTTTGGCTTGGCCCGCCGTGGTTCAACTTTTGATTTTCATTTACTCTGGCATACAGTAGAATTAGACATGAGTACTCGTCTTTGTTTATCATTGTGATTAATTTGATTTTTATATTTTGGCTTTGATGCATTGACTGATTTGAGAGCCTTTCAGCGAACCAAATTTTTTATGTATTTCTGTATTAAGAGTAGCATCGGGACCCAGGATGAAGTTGGGTAGCTGTAAAAGTGCTTTACCCCCCGGTGGTTTATTTTACTGACCGTTCTAAGGCGGTAGTCCCGGTGTTAGTCTTACTCTTGGTTGCCTTGTGGTGTATTCTACGAGGCGATTTGTTTTATGTCTTACCTTGTGTTATTTTGTTCTTATTTTTTTCATCCCGTTAGCATTGCAATTACCTCGCTTGGGGAAGAGAGAGCTAATTTTAGTGCTTTTCGTGCGTTTGTTCGATTTGCGCTTATTTGGTTTTGTCTGTTTCCTCTTCCTCTTGGTATCTGGGAATACGAGGCGATTTGTTGTATGTCTTTCCGTGTGTCATTTTGTTCTTGTGTTTTTCAGTCCTTTTACTATTGCGATTACCTCGCTTGAGGAAGAGAGAGCTAATCTTAGTGATTTCCGTACGTTTGTTCGGTTTGTGCTTGTTTAGAGTTGTCGGTTTCCTCTTCCTCTTGGGGTCTGGGAAGGGCTGCGGTTTGTGATTGTGGCACTCCCTGGACTTTTCTCTTACTTTTTTTGTGATTGTGGCACTTCCTGGACTTTTCTCTTACCTTTTTTTACTGACCGTTCTAAGGCGATGTGTCTGCTGTAGTTTGTGTTTTTCAGTCCTTTTAGCATTGAGATTACCTCACATGGGGAAGAGAGATCATATCTTAGTCCTTTTGGTACGGTTTTCGATTTGCTATTGTTTGGTTTTGTCTGTTCCTCTTGGTGTCTGGTAAGGGCTGTGGTTTGTGATTGTGGCGCTCCCTGGACTTTTCTCTTGCCTTTTCTTACTATTTTTGTCATTGAATATCTTTGCATGTATGTCCTGGTGAACTTTTATTTTGGATAACCGTTTGGTCATTTTTGGGAAAGAATCTGTCCTTTTGGCTTTTGGCTTTTTAGTGTTTTGATTGTGCTGTTGCTTTAAGAATGCGTCCTTCGTTTCCTTTTGGGTTTTGGACGGAATGTTTTAGGAAGTTGTATCGGTTTCTGATCATTGTCTTCCTTTCTATACAAATGATTTTTACATTTCTGTAATGTCATTATTAGTTACCAGGAAAACATACAGCAATGTTAACATCATTAAACGCAAAACGTTGCATTAACGTCGTTTTGCCGTCATCGCAATCTCACTACACTTCGCTCGTTGTGTGTCAAAATGCGATCCAGATTGTGTTTTATTTGTTGGATAACAAACTCCTAAACGCTCTTTAATGGTGTGTCATGCAAATGTGAACATAATGTGATATTAAAGTTGTATATTTTCTATACTATATTCGAGGACATGAAATTTAATACGATTAAATAAATATAAGCGGCACTTTTTGACATAATGGACATCCTGTCATTACGTCTTATAAAGTGCAAAATCGAAACATTGTATGATAAGAAGAAAACTTAATTTACCATGTTTTGGATGTCCGAGAAGCTTGTACTTAATGAAATTCAGCCTAATTTGAAAATGTAGTCTACAGTATTTCACCACAAAAGCAAAAAACAGGAAGGATTTATATCGCGCTCAACACTGTCTTAATACGAAATTGCCAATTTTCAAAACATTATCTTGATATTAAATTGTCTTAGTCTTCCAAAAAGAATTAGAACGTCGTTTCAGTAGGTTTGCAGAAAATAGCAATTGACTGCACTGAGATAAGCTGGGCCGCGTCAAACGAAAAAGTGCATTCGAGCATGCGCAAAATGTCTGACATCATCCAGCGCATGAGCAAGGTATCAACCGGGCTTTGTTCTCCATTAATACATTCTATAGTATCCAATAATCCTCGCAGCGGATAGAGAAGGTCCTGATCAAATTAGGCGGATGCGCAGGATGAGCTGGGCCTTCGCTGTCCTTATATGCCTAAAGACACGATTTCGCATAGCGCAGCCCAGTTAATGCACATTTGCAGCTAACAGATGTTCTCAATGAGATTATTCCAACAATAAATCTATTTTATCGAACAAGCGAACTCATATCAGTTTACTAGACGCAATGACAAATCGGTAAGCTACTCTTTAAAATACGCCAATTCGTAAAAATGGTCTCCAAGCACATTGGACCCTGGTTACAAAGATAGCATTATTTCGAAGGATGCTACTGTTAAAACGAACCTGCTGTTTGTTATAAAAGATCCTTAAACGCAACGGAACGATATGTAATAATGGGCTTGTCGTTTTATTCCTATTTCGTCGTAGAACGTATGTATTCGATATTTGTTAGAATGAGGTAATATTCTTGATATACTCTGATTAATTGTCACTTCTTGAACGAAGGTTTCATGCTAAAAGGAAAACAAAGCGAGCAAATTCTTTCCTTTAAGAGTAGACCCCTTTTCAGAAGGGTAGTAAAATCATATCGAAAGCATTATTTTCCCTGAAAGTGTACTAAGTCCCGGTAACTCTTTCGGCGCCAATTTTCAGACGACATTTGTCGTCAGCTTTTTCATTTTAACAAAAAATTGCTTGTAAGGACGTTTATATGTAAAGTTAAAAGACTGAATGTCAAACAGCGTAGATCCAGATGAGACGGCTCAATGAGCTGTCTCATCTGGATCTATGCTGTTTGCAAAAGCCTTTTCTTATCGTCTGTAGTAGTGAAAGAGTTAATGTTAAAGATTCAGTAACAAACATGCGGGTCGGATTCACTAGCGCTGTTACGATCTGGTCTTTTCAGTCGGCGGTGGTTATTTAAACATTTTAGTCCGGCAGACCTAAATCAATACTTGTGCAAACAGTGTAAATCCAGATGAGACGGCTCGTAACGAGTCGTTTCTCTAATCAGGATCTACACTGTTTGCCATTCCGTTTTTGTTTTTTATTTTAGACTGAAACTCCTATTTACATCAATGGACAAGTCCAAATTCAAGAATGGAAGGGTCCACTCAGGGATGAAAGAGTTATTGATTTCTGATGATTGTAAGACAATCGTCATTCACTGAGAATCAATGATAATCTTCTAGTTTACTCATTTATATGAGCCTGGCACAGTCTGATTAGTCTTCGAAGGGCTATCCGTGGGTAATCGAGGATCAATACCGTTCTCATGCGGACAGGAATGACTCTGATCAGGGTGGTCTGAGTCTTCGCTCGGAGCAAGTATAATACTGTGTCTCGCCTCATATAATACAAGTTGAAACGAATTGGTCTAAGGAATTATTAGCAAGTTAAGTGATGTTAGAAAAGTTGGAACATGCATGTATGGATCAGTATATCATATCAGAATAGCAAGGTTTGTTTAATCACATTTTATTGCATATACACTTGTAAATGATGCAAATGCGTCGGGCCACAACATAAGTTACCGTTCCCCTAAAGAATATCAATGTATATCAGGAAAAGCCAACATTTTAGAGCAAATTCCAGGTACACTAGCTCAGCATATCTACAGATGCAAAAATAGCTCGATTCTGTACCATTTCCAGCACACTCGTGCCTGATCTAACTCGACAGAAACCATTCTTCTGTTTTGACATGTAACAGAAAGCTCACATGTGTATTCCGTTGCCTGAATGGTAACATAGTTTTCTTAATCAGCTCCTCGGGCGAGTTATTCTGAATCAAGCAAAAATAACAATACAGTTTTCGAAATGTACTTAAGTAACGGGCCTCTGAATGAATGACGGCTTCTTCCACAATCCATTTATAATAAATTTAAGGAAACTTCTCTTACCTCGACATAAGCACCCAGTCAGCATTCTACGTAAATCTATATCGGGCCGTCATCGGGCCGTCAGGGTAGCTGACGGCCCGATGACGGCCCGATGTAGATTTACGTAGAATGCTAGCTGGGAGTGAGTGGTCAGTTGATTGTAAATGCAGTCAAGAGAATAAGGTTTGTGGATGTGTACATTATTCGAAGGATTCATTTTAGTTAAAAATAGGATAGGTACTATCTGTTCATATGCATTATTCTATATATTAGTTTTAATTCTTGAATGTTATATGATAAATTCTGATAATTTAAGCCGCGAAGTGAAGAATAAAACTCTAAAAGGTTGCCTTTGGAAACACACAAAAGAACGAAAACCGGAGACTCGGTTTTATCACGTCTCTTCATTTAAACAATGAAGTTTGCCATACTATATACGTCCCCTAGCACCGGCTTAATAGGTAACCGCCTTTCAAGGTAACCCGAAATGGCTTAATGATCACAAAGGAAATATAATCTGCACTATGGTGAAGTACGGGGAGACGTATTTCGGCTGCCACACAACACTAAACCATCACGAAAACACGCCTATGTAATTTTGACCCCCTTAAACCCCACTTTTATGTAGTAAAACTGGGGTTTACAGGGGTATACATTATTTTTCCTTATTTCTGCTCAAAAACATAGATTGTGGGTACTCGTTAGAATTGCCTCAACGAGGCGGTTCTAACGAGTACCCACAATCTATGACGAGGCGGTTCTAACGAGTACCCACAATCTATGTTTTTAGCAGAGATATGAAAAATATCTGAATTTTTTATCTGAAAAATTGTCATTTTTTGGTGGTAAAATTTTCAGTGTATTTGAATAGGCGTGTTTTCGTAATGACTACCTGCAGTGAAGTAAAATAAAAATAGGCTGCTTTAAAAACGGAGAACACACAAAAGAACGAAAACCGGGAACACGGTTTTATTAAGTCTCTCCACACACAGAAATGCAATTCATGTTTATGTCATCAAAATTGAGTGTCATCAACGGAACATATTCAAATTTGCCTGTGTATCCACGCCTATATGTCTGAAAAATTGGTGCATGGTGACCCTAGGTGGCCTCATTGCCTATCTAAGAATGTGAGACCCATTTTTCATCAGTGTTGGGGAAATTATCAAGTTAAGGAGGACCTGAAGATGGTATTTTAATCATGGGTCCTAGTCACTGTTTTACTCGTATAGAGGGGCGGAACATCCAGATTGTTGCAGGAACTTCTCAAGCTAGAGGAGAGTACACACCTAGGGCTAGGTGCTTACTGTGTCTAATAAATGTATATCAGCATTTTTATACCGGATATACTTTAATTAGACAATCGATAAGCACATTAGAATAAAAGACAAAAGAGGCTTACCATGTATGCAGACGTTTTCCAGCTAGTAACATTTTTCGTGGATACATGTATTTGAAAACTCTGAAAACCCGGTATCGTTTTTCCTACGTAATCAATGAAAATGAGTTTCCAAACGTTATGTATAAAAAGTGAAACCGGTTATCATTTTTCGTCAGGGTATCATTTTCTTCGTATCAGGATGCTTAAATTAGTTTTTGCTCGATTATTTTAGTTGTTTAAATTATGAGGTGTACTCTTCAGAAGTGCTTTTCGTACGTTTGTTCGGTTTGTGCTTGTTTAGATTTGTCGGTTTCCTCTTCCTCTTGGGGTCTGGGAAGGGCTGCGGTTTGTGATTGTGGCACTCCCTGGACTTTTCTCTTACTTTTTTTAGTATAAAATTGTATACCTATTAGGTATCGCTTTGATGGGAAACTTTTCAACCTAAGAAGGTTGAAAGCTATTTCTAAGGTGCAGACAGAGGTGCTGGACGAGTTCCTCTTTGCTGATGACATGGCAAAGGTGCTCCAACAGAAGAGAAAATGCAAAAAGGTGTGGATCAAGTATCTAATTCATGTGAAAGCTATGATCTCACAATCAGCATAAAAAACTGAGGTAGTATATCAGCCAGCACCTGGAAAGGCTTACAAGGAGCCTACCATCACAGTGAAAGGTCAACGATTGCAAGTGGTAGACAAGTTCACCTACCTAGGAAGTACATTGTCTAGAGTTGTGCACATTGATGATGAAGTCAATGCTAGAATTGTCAAAGCTAGTGCAGCATTTGGCCGGCTACGTGCAAGTATTTGGGACCGAAGTGGAATCAGACTTGACACAAAGCTGAAAGTATATAGATCGGTAGTGCTGCCAACACTATTATACGCATGCGAAACTTGGACAGTTTACCAACGGCACGACAAAAGACTTCCATACAAGCTGTCTTAGAAAACTTCTAAAGATCAAGTGGCAAGACAGGATTCAAGACACAAAAGTCCTGAAAAGAGCAGGGATGCAGAGTATACATACTCTTCTGAAACTGGCACAGTTAAGATGGGCAAGCCATGTTACCAGAATGCCTGATGAACGTTTGCCAAAGAAAATCCTCTATGGAGAACTTCAAGTAGGAAAACGCTCCCATGGTGGTCAGAAGAAGCGATATAAGGACACCCTCAAAGCCTCCCTTAAAGACTTCAACATACCACCAGAGTCATGGGAACAGATTGCACAAGATCGTACAAAGTGGCGAGGCCTCATAAAAAGGGGAGCTGGTGAATACGAAGCAAAAAGAATCAGCGAAGCCGAGCAGAAACGTGCACAGCGGAAAGCCAGAGCTAAGGCATCACCAACAGAGCTTTCTTCCTCAGACCTTTCTTGTTCTATATGCAACAGGCAGTTTAGGGCTAAGATTGGTCTCATCAGCCATCTTAGAACACACAAATAATAACAAATAATTCAGTTGATTAGGATTGGTCATTGTCAGTAATGACAGACGAACAAGTAGTATAAAATACAAACATTGTAGATTCTGATCAGAGATAGTAATCGGCGGTGTGTAGACTGGGTCTACAATGTAATACACAATTTTGTGCTTGTAAAATATAAAATGTGTCCAGGAAATATCACAATTACGAAGCAGAGCCTTTCGAAGGCACCAAAACAAGACCAGATGAGAAACAACGCTCAAATATATGCGATGTACCCAGAAAGTGCAACAATCACGTACAGTCTTCTCGAGGGACCAAAAGAAGGTGAGTTAACCCTTAAACTGCCAATTACAACAATTGTCGTCTGCTTTGTGATCTGCTTGTGATTTTAAAAGTCATTTTTGCAAACAGTGTGGACCCAGATCAGACTGCTCCTAGACTGCTCCTCTGATCTGGGTCCACACTGTTTGCCTGTATGCAAAAATAGGTTTGAAAAGTTTGCATGAAAATTTCAGCAGACGACAAAAACAGACGACATTTTCAGAAGCAGGTTTTCTTGGCGTTTTAAGGGTTAAGGGACAGACAATGATAAAACAACCGCCACATATAAACCATTGACGCGCAAACAAAGAAGAAATACAACAGAGGGGCACATTGGAAGGATCTGTAGAAAAGCTACTAGGGGCTTAAACCAGGTTTACTCGGGCGAAACATTGCTCTAAATTCTAGTGTAAAATCTCTAGACTAAGAATACGTAAAGATTATTGCGTAGTTAATTCGTTTCGAAAATATAATAATATTTATAGGTAAAAGTAACTATCGAACTCTAGTAATTATTATAAGGGCCAGTGCACGACAAAACCTACAATAAGACTAGTGCGACCACCGAGGACGCAGATCAGCCTGCGAATCAGAGTCTTCGCTGATCGCATGTGCCTTCTACGGCTCCAAGGCTATTCAATGACTAACGAACAAGAACTCTTGCCATAATGGGTGTATGTAAAGGCTGATCGGAGTCTTTGCTGGTCACATCGGTCTTATTGTAGGTTTTGTCATGCGCTGGCTCATAAATAAAGAGAGAACTTTGAGAATATATCCGCCATATAATCTCACCCAAACTGATTGTGAATATTCTAAATTTAGGTATGCTAAATGAGATCGCTAAACAGGCCTAATCCTCCACTAAATCTAATATTCAGTGACCAAGTTCTACCTCAACCCAACTATCTATGCAGTTTCCCAACAAGCATTCTTTATAAATCTATAGCGGGCCGTTATCGGCCCGTCACGGTAGCTGTCAGGCCGATAACGGCCCGCTATAGATTTATAAAGAATGCTAGCTGGGTTATTGGTTTGCTGACTGACACGTTGAAGTCAGTAAGTAATAGCGGACATATTCTAAGTCTATCCCTTCAGTCGTAAGAAAAACTTAAGTTAACATTAATACTCGTACAATGCTACGAAGTTTCAAACTATCGAAAGTTATTGCGTCAATCCATATGTCGAAATCGTTTTACATTTTAACGGGAATTTTATTCCATTAAACATCACGAAAACATACCTATATAATTTTGACCCCCTTAAACCCCACTTTTATATAGTAAAACAGTGGTTTACAGGGGTATACATTGTTTTCTTATTTCTATTCAAAACATAGATTGTTGGTACTCGTTAGAACCGCCTCAGCGAGGCGGTTCTTACGAGTACCCACAATTTATGTTTTGAGCAGAAATATGAAAAAATAACAGAAGTTTCATCAGAACACTTTCAGTTTTTGGTGGTGAATTTTTTAAATATATTTGAATAGGCGTGTTTTTGTAATGATACATTATAATACGTCTTCTTGTAAGTTTATGACTGACGTTGTTAGAACTTTTTAGCTAGATTCTGTTTGTTTTTCTCAACATTCATCATTCTAGTAAAACTGTCACATACAACAGTATTCAGCTCAAATCCGTCAGTTTCTTTTTAGAAGATTTGATTAGACCCTGAGGAAGATGCACTGGTAAGCATACTTATCTGACTCATCAATGCTTGCGTTAGCTTCTCATTTTTAACTGTTTTTTTTTTTATGTCTACATACCATGTGTCAGTGCTATTTCCAAACATTTGGTTTATCTAAGCCATTTAATAGTGTTTTTTAAACACTTTATTTTAATGTTAGTCTATTTCCATAGCAAATGGTCGGTTGTAAAAGGATTTTATTACATAATTATAACAAAAGCAAACAATCAAAAACTATTTCGTAGTTTCAGGTTATCATCATGAATAAAGTGAACCACTGGGATATAGGCTGCACAACTACGAAAACACGCCTATTCAAATATATTGAAAATTTCACAACCCAAAACGGGAAAATTTCCAGACAAAAATTATGATATTTTTCATACCTGCTCAAAATATAGACTGTGGGTAATCGTTAGAACCGCCTTGATGAGGCGGTTCTAACGAGTACTCACAATCTATGTTTTGAGTAGAAATAAGAAAATAATGTATACCCCTGTAAACCCCACTTTTACTGTATAAAAGTGGGGATTCAGAGGGTCAAAATTATATAGGCGTGTTTTCGTGATGATTTTGATTGGAGTTTTATTCGATTTTGTTTCTTTTTTGTGAGTTTGTTTTAATTGAATGTACTTTTCTTCTGCCAGGCTATACTTTTCATTTCAAATAATAAAAGGTATCGCATGACAGATATACTTAAATAAATGAACCTAAGAAGTTTAAACGACGTTGCACACGCACGATTAAATTTCTCTTCTAAGTGAGAACGAAGTCCGCAGTTGG
Organism: Anodontia alba; assembly: GCA_964016985.1. Classification (NCBI taxonomy): domain Eukaryota; kingdom Metazoa; phylum Mollusca; class Bivalvia; order Lucinida; family Lucinidae; genus Anodontia; species Anodontia alba. The sequence continues at coordinate 18,137,119 of OZ024831.1, read as the reverse complement.
AGCGAATGCTCAGGAATATCTTGGAATGCGTAAGTTTATGTCATACATGAAGCTACTATCTGGTCAAGTAATTATGATGTAGATATTTTCGAAATGCCCGGAGAATCTTAGTTTGTATATAAGGCATAAAATTGACTAGATACACTTTTGTGGGTGATATACTAATCATCTTAGAATAACAGTTTGTAGAAGAAATTAAAATGACTGAAACGTCGATTTTTTCTGTGTCAGAGTAGATGGTTTCAGCCAATTTGGCATCATCTGTTTCTCTCGTATAAATTTCATAAATCCCGGTCTGGGCAAGGTGAAGAAAGTACCTTCTGACATGTACACTATAGGAAAATATACTCAGGAAATGCCTCAACCTCAAGGCAAAACCCTCCCGAGTCACCAAACGAAGGAGAGATGAGGAACAAATAAGGTCAAAATGAGTCTATGTCAATATACCAAAATTGTATTTCGGAAAACCGTTAACTCGATATACGCAAAAATGAAACTGGGTATGTTCAGACAGAAAGACATTAACCCAAACGAAATGGGGTTTAATCAGACGTAAATGGAAAGTAAGTGTTCCTTGGTAAGCATGAAGCATGCTTCGTCCACCATGCCTATCAGCCTGGATAGAGATTTAGGAAAATACGTTAACAGTAATATCCGGTGTTTATAAAGTTACATTACGAAAGCATGCCTATTCAAATATACTGAAAATTTTACCACCAAGAAATAAAAATTTTCAGATAAAAAATTCTGATATTTTTCATATTTCTGCTCAAAATCATAGATTGTAGGTACTCGTTAAAACCGCCTCGATGAGGCGGTTCTAACGAGTACCCACAATCTATGTTTTGAGCAGAAATAAGAAAAATAATGTTTACCCCTGTAAACCCCAGTTTTACTGTATAAAAGTGGGGTTTAAGGTGGTCAAAATTATATAGGCACGTTTTCGTGATGGTTTATGGCTTAGCTGTAGTACAAATATCAGATATAAGTCTGGAAACAGCCAGATTGTAAGATTGACGAAACCATGATGCCTCCCACAGAACTTCTTAAGTGTTAACACCAGCATAGTTTTTTGAGATCCCTAAATCAACAGTCTTGTAGTGAGCAGGCTTGCTCGTTCGATAAAGTCCTGGGCCCAGTTGTTCAAAGCGTCGTTAGCTTAACGAGCTCGTTAAGGGTCATTTCGTTAACTGTTTTAGCGGATTCAATATACAATATTCTGATATTTTTTTGCTGAAAAAATGTGCAGTGCTTAAAGCTACTCACATTTTTTCAGCAAAAAATTCAGCATATTTGCGTATCACTCGATGTAAATTTTAACGAATCGTTAACTAACGACATCGTTAGTTTTGAACAACCGGGCCCTGATACTCAGAGCAAAATTTAGCACAATAGGTTAACTGCTGCAAAAGGAATATTGCTGCTTAGAAACGAAAAAATAACTATGATAAAGATGAAGTCATCCCGTTAGTCATAAAGCCAAGTATTGAGTTTTCCATTGTCACAAACAAATTCCACATATGAAACCACAGACGTACAAAGAAAGAAGAGCTGCAACAGAGGAGCCGCTCATCACGAAAACATGCCTATATAATTCTAACCCCCTTAAACCCCCTTTCATATAGTAAAACTGGGGTTTACAGGGGTATACATTATTTTTTTTATTTTGCTAAAAACATAGATTGTGGGTACTCATTAGAAGCCCTTCGCCGAGGCGATTCTAACGAGTACCCAAAATCTATGTTTTGAGCAAAAATATGAAAATATCAGAACTTTTTACATGATTTTTTTCTTTATTTGGTTGTTAAATTTTCAATATATTTGAATAGGCGTGTTTTCGTAACGCTTAGAACGGTCAGTAGTAGCACTCGTGCGAAACCTCACCCTTAATTCTGGTGCAGCTTCAAACTACAAATATATGTCTGATCCGCATAAGGGTCCTTTACCTCATCTGTGAAAGATCACAGTGAAACACATATAATCAAAAACACTGATACTGATATGAAACAAAATAAAAGGTTCAATGGCGACCTGAAGCCAGAACACAAACAGGACCACAATGAGTCACGCACTGATTACGAAAACACGCCTATTCAAATATATTGAGAATTTTACCACCAAAAAATGAAAACTTTCAGATGAAAAATTCTGGTAGTTTTCATATTTCTGCTCAAAACATAGATTGGGGTACTCGTTAGAACCGTCTCGGCGAGGCGGTTCTAACGAGTGCCCACAATCTATGTTTTAGAGCAGAAATAAGAAAACTATCATATACCCCTGTAAACCCCCGTTTTACTGTATAAAAGTGGGGTTTAATGGGGTCAAAACTTTATAGGCGTGTTTTCGTGATGTGACCATCTGAAACATATTGAGGAAGGAGTTGTCATTTAGTCTGATGATCGACCACCTCAATGCTTTTAAGAAGGAAGCAAAGTTATCAACAATAATGGGTTAACAACCATGCATGCAGTTTGCCGCAGAATATTCATGTTGTACTCTCTTTTTGTAGCGAGTGACAATCTTTTTAAGTTGCAGGGAAATCCGCTTTTCCAACAAACTTTCTGAATCGATAGACTTAGTCGCCATAAATTCAGGTTCGGATATACTTTTTGCAGAGGTGTTTTCAAACCAACATTATATTTGGACATTTATTGAAAATGACGGCGATAAAACTTAGAAAACGTTTTACGTAGTTTATGATAACGGTACCCTTGCTTAAGAAGTTTAGCGTTTGAAAGTTTTGATTATTAAATTCATTAACTTGACTACTGTCCTTTTGACATCACTCGGAAAGACGTTTTTTGCTTGGCTTTATATATAAAATGAAATACTTTGTTTTGAATGACCATGCCTTAACAGAAAGCATCTGTCTTTCCTGCTTCCGTGTTTTGTTAATAAATATTTACCCTAAAATTAAATTTAAGGCCTAAATTGGTCTGATATATGCAATTTCTTCAGTTACGTGATTTCAAAAAAAAAAAAAAAAAAAAAAAAAAAAAAAAAAAAAATGTCCAAGAATTTTTTTTATTATTTTTATTTGCAGAATTTGAATTATTGATGTTTCACAACAATAATGTGAAAATTTCAGAAAAAATAAACAAGCAGAATTTGTTGAGAATCTGCCTCCAAATTACCTTCCCTGCAGATTTCTGAATTATTGGCACTCATTTTTACTTTGGGAAAAATTAAAATATTTGATTGTTTAAAAACAATGCCTGGAATAAAAATATGCATAGGTAATTACGACAAATGGTTTTGCATCAAATTATGACAAAAGTTTGCAAATTTACTTCTTCTGCATAAAGCACCAAGCTAAAACGGCTTTTTGAAAGATGTCGAAAGCACATTAGATTCTCTTGCAAAACGGGTTAACAGAGCTTGGTGTAGCCTCTGCACAGTCTGATCAAAGTATTGGTTTTCCGCTTGAAGAAACTTTGCATCAATGGCTATCCAATATGCGCCAGTAAAGATACTGATCACGAATTCGAAGGCTGCTCTGAATCATCGCTTAACTGACATTACAGTGCATATTGCTGTATAATAGCAAAGGTGGTTTTCAGATTGTGTGGCTTTGCTGGCTGACATGAATCTTGTCTGTTTTCATTTTGCTCCTTTAGATTTCTTTTCATGAAATGTTATGAGTTGTGTGACGCGAAAAGCTACATAAGCGCAAGCTCGCGTTCGCCGAGAATGCAGATAAGCCCATTCATACAGATTGATTGGGGGCCTTAGATTTTCTTTAGAGCAATAAAAATCTAAAAGTTGCCTTTGTAAACAAAGAACACATTACAGACTGAAAATAGGAGTCTCTGGTTTAAGACTTTTCATAAGCAGGAATGAAGTTTGCAACACTGCCTACGCCCTCTAGCGCATACATGAGTAGAACTCATCATGAAAACATACTTATATAATTTTGACCCACCTTAAACCCCACTTTTATATAGTAAAACTTGGGTTTACAGGAGTATACATTATTTTTCTTATTTCTGCTCAAAAACATAGATTGTGGGTACTCGTTAGAACAGCCTCGAGTACCCGCAATCTATGTTTTGAGCAGAACTATGAAAAATATCAGAATTTTTTTCAGAAAATTATTAGTTATTGATGGTGAAATTTTCAGTATATATTTGAATAGGCGTGTTTTCGTAATGTGTATTTTTAAAGATACCAGATCCCAAAGGAAATACAAATATCATCTACACTAAGGTGAAGTATAGGGAGACGTTCTACCGCCGCCACACGGCACTTAATATCAGCTGCAGTGAAATAAAATAAAAATCTAAAAGGTTGCCTTTGGAAGCAAGTCTGGATACAGTACACTCCTCGGGCAAAATTTAAGTTAAAATAAGCTGCGTAATATCTGAAAATACCTTTGGGGCTTATGCGAAAAGCGAATACCCAGACCAGCTTGCACATCCAGCCTGTCTGTAGCATAGTACCTCAGTATCAAATGAGACAACAATACAGTATAAACAGCACATGTATAGTATATATTTACAAAAATTATAGCATAACGGGTACATAACTATATAGTCGTGAAATCTATAACGGGGGACCCTTTATGAGAAGACATTTCATATGTAATATTTATTCCCAAGAAATCAATGGTCTTAGCTATCCGACATATTCTTTTATGCTCACGACTTTGACATTCATGTGAGTGGAGTATGAGCAAGGATTTGAAGCAAGTCAGTCGGCCATCTTATTGTGGGACACAATAAAATCTAATGTTGCTGAAAATAGAGGCAATGTGGTAGAAATGCTAGCTGCGTGGTTCGTAATTGGATTTAGCGATTGGGGTGTGGACTGGGCTAGCATCTGCGTGAGTGCAGTACTAGAAAGAGAGTACGGTTAGCATTAGTACCTGTGTGAATGTTCAATATAAAAATGGATATTTTAAGCTAGAAATCAGACTGGCCTCTAAGTGTTCCTATGCGTTAAGGCCTCTTTCCTTTGTCCACGTTTATATATTGAATTCATTACATAACGAAAATACGCCTATATAATTTCGACCCCCTTAAACCCCACTTTTATATAGTAAAACTGGGGTTTACAGGGGTATACATTATTTTTCTTATTTTCCTAAAAACATAGATTGTGGGTATTCGTTAGAGCCGCCTCACCGAGGCGGTTCTAACGAGTACCCACAATCTATGTTTTGAGCAGAAATATGAAAAATATCAGAATTTTTTATCTGAAAAATTTCCTTTTTTGGTTGTAAAATTTTCAATATATTTGAATAGGCGTGTTTTCGTAATGACGCTTACAAGTCCCTGTTATGCTTTCTCAGGTTCGCTGTTACCGATAATGATAAAAGGGAGGGGTCTATATTAGGCGAATTGTGTTGGTGAATTTACATCACTCTGTACTTTTAAAACCCCATTTCAAAGAGTGTTTGTTTTTGTTAATTCTGTCATTAATGGTTTCTTATAACTGAGTAAATTTATCTTAGTGTGTAACTTGGTTGTATTATATATGATTATCACAGCACTAAGCACGGGGGGTCGATTGTCTCTGAGTGTAAGCTGGGAAAATGGTCCTGAACAGAGACTTAAGACTGTCCATTTTAACCCTTAACTTCCTGTAATTTAAGGAAACAATGCACACCCTGATCAGACACCGTGTTCTGCGGCGTCTGATCTGGGTCTGCGCTTTTTTTTCCAATGTCCCATTCCAGGTTTTACAGATAACCCTCTTTAAACGGCACACTAACGTCACAGTGACAAGTATTGCGCGGCAATAAGTAACCGTTACCTGGATTTCGTACAAACGCGCGGTTAAATGATAATCACGTCTGCAACAATCTTAAAGAAATTTGGCGTATATGTTTACTTTGGCTATATTGAAAACAAATAGCTCTAGATAATAAAGATATCCAGATTATATTTTCTCACGTCTTTACGAAAATATACGCAAAGCGCTTCTAATGAATATTCACAAAAATGATATTATGAAGAAATCGGGGAAAAAAAAAAAAAAAAAAAAATACACGTTTTGGTCGAGAAGAGAGCGTTCCTACTTACTTGGCTAAAGAATATATATTCACATTGAAATGTTAATGTAAGATTACGTATAGAATCTTTGAAAGATTATGCCGTAATATTGTGCGTGTATGAAAATAAATTAAATGCGTTAATAATAGTTTTACTGCTGTATCACGAAATTTCCGTTATATAATACCTCTTCCATTTTCCATTTTTTCTATGTCAAGGTGTTTCTTTCATATCACGCAACAATTTTATCCTCTAGGAAAATAAAGTTTGAAATGGAAACCTGGGCGTCCTTGAATATCAAATGCCAGACGTTATTAATTGAGCAAGCGCATGACCTACGTGAAAATGGCATATGCGCCCAGCGAAGTCTCAGATCAGCCTGGGCATCCGCCCAGGCTGATCAGAGTCTTCGCTGTCCACATGAAGAAATCTTGAGTCCGTAGCTACCCAATGAGCACACAGCGAAGACTTGTATCAGACTGGCCAGATGCCCAGGCTGATCTGAGTCTTCACTGAGCGCACATGCCATTTTGTAGGTTTTGTCATGCGCTGGCTCATTTCTTATTTTAGAGAAACTTGCAAAGGTTATTTATTATTGTTTAGATCCACAAATAAAAACGAAAAACAGTCATTTACAGGTCAGTTTATTATAAAAAGACTAAGACTACTTTACACTGCTAAACAGCATTTCATCACGAAAACACGCCTATATAATTTTGATCCCCTTAAACCCCACTTTTATATAGTAAAACTGGGGTTTCCACGGGTATACATAATTTTTTCTTATTTCTGCTCAAAACATAGATTATTGGTTAGAGCCTCGGCAAGGCGGTTCTAACGAGTACGCACAATCTATGTTTTGAGCAGAAATAATAAAAAAATAGCAGAGTTTTTTGTTGTTTTTTTTTTATCTGAAACTTTTCAGCTTTGGAGGTGAAATTTTCTATATAATTGTATATACGAGTATATGTTTTCGTAATGTAACCCTTTCACCACTGCGTTTCTGATATGGACTCTGCCACGTCTGAACGTGGACACATCCATTATTGAAAATAGAGGTTTCAGTCAACAATCCATTACAAAAACATGCCTATTCAAATACACTGAAAATTTTACCACCAAAAAAAAAAGGAAAATTTTCAGATAAAAAAATTCTCATATTTTTCATGTTTCTGCTCAAAACTAAGATTGTGGGTACTCGTTAGAACCGCCTCATCGAGGCGGTTCTAACGAGTACCCACAATCTATGTTTTGAGCAGAAATAAGAAAAATAATGTATACCCCTGTAAACCCCAGTTTTATATATAAAAGTGGGATTTAAGGGGGTCAAAATTATATAGGCATGTTTTCGTGATGAAAAGCGAATGACAAACAGTGCAAATTCTGATGAGAAGGCTCATTTAAAACGGTCTCATCTGGATCTGCAGTGTTTGCAAAGGTATCTGAATTGGTCTGTAGGGATGAAGGCTTTAAAAGCTGAAGATAAATCACACGGACTCAGATAATATGCTAGCCACTTAAACATCTTGTATGAACCCACTGCAATCTCTTATGCGAGACATTCCCAGTAATGACTTACAAGGTATGCTTTGGTGCAAAACCAAACAACAAACAACGTCTGCATACCACGTCTCCCACCCTGCAGTATCTTGAGATCTATGATAAGCAATGAGAGACACCATGACCCTGTCAATCGCTACAATATTGCTGTTTCAAGATATATGTCTGATGTTTTTGCCACAACCAAGCCTAGGACTTCCTAAAACCTGGCCATTATTTGTCCCGTATTTTCTCCAAGTACTTGTTCAGGCAGATAGGCATGGTAGGCGAAACCTACTTACCAAGTAATTCTGACTTTGTATGCACGCCTGATTACACTCCAATTTATTTTGGTTTCTTTTTGTCTGTCTGAACATTCCTATTTTGTCTTTGAGTATATCGACCTTATGATTTTCAAAAAAGTGATTTTGGAATGTTGACTCGTCAGCCACGTATAATCTGCAATGTAAGAAACATACCTTCTGACAGGGGTACCTATGAAAACTTGGATTAGCTTCACATCTGTACAGTCTGATTAGATTCTACACAGTTTGACCAATCTTCGACGGACGTTCGGCGAATAGCGAAGCCTCTAGGACTTTTTAACGGACAACCATTAAGGAAACACGCCTATTCAAATATATTGAAAATTTTACAACCAAAAAAGGAAACTTGTTAGAAAAAAAATTCAGATATTTTTCATATTTCTGTTCAAAACCTAGATTGTGGGTAGTCGTAAGTCGGCGAGGCGGTTCTAACGAGTACCCACAATCTATGTTTTTGAGCAGAAATAAGAAAAATAATATATACCCCTGTAAACCCCAATTTTACTATATAAAAGTGGGGTTAAAGGGGGTCAAAATTATATAGGTATGTTTTCGTGATGGAACAGTACACTTTTGTCATGATTTAATACAAAATCATTTGTCGTGACTACCTACGCACAAAACGTTTTATTCTAGTCATTGGTTTGAAAAACAACAACAAACAAATATTTTCACTTTTTACCCATAGTAAAAATGAATGCAAATTATGTAGAAATCTGTAGGATAGGTAACTTGGAGGCAGATTTTCAACAAGTTCCGCTTGTTCATTTTTTTCTGAAATATTCACAATGTTGTTGCATCAATAATTTAAGTCCAGCAAAGAAAAATAAAAAAAAAATGTTTTCTGAGACAAAAAAATCCCCCCCCCCCCCCGCCAAAAAAAAACCAAAAAAAAAAACCAACTTTACTACAGAAATTGCATAGGTCAGACCAATTTTTGGCCGTAAATTTAATTGTACTGTAAAAATTTGAGAACAAAACACAGAAACAGAAAAGACGAATGGTTCCTGATAAGATATGGTCAATCAGAACAAAATGTTTTCATTTAAAATAAAACGCCATCCGAGAGATGTCGAAAGGAGAGTAATCAGACTGAATGAATGCGAAATCTGATCAGTCATCGACGGGCACTTAGTGAAGTGCTAAGCACCCAAAACTTTTCACGTGGAAAGCTAAGTCAGATAAGACACCACGAATGCGCAGGTTGATCTATGACTTCGCTTGGCCCACAATTTTCAATGTTGCGGCACATGTGATAGATACAGAGACCATGACAAAATGCCTCGTGAGCCGTTTTTTCAGAAAACGTACCTTCGGACATAATCACGAAAACATACCTATATAATTTTGACCCACTTAAGCCCCACCTTTATATAGTAAAACTGGGGTTTACAGGGGTATAATTTATTTTTCTTATTTCTGCTCAAAACATAAATTGTGGGTACTCGTTAGAACCGCCTCACCGAGGCGGTTCTAACGAGTACCCACAATCTATGTTTTGAGCAGAAATATGAAAAATATCAGAATTTTTATCGAAAATTTTCATTTTTTGGTGGTAAAATTTCAGTATATTTGAATAGGCTTGTTTTCGTAATGTTTGTTGTGTTTTCTTTTTATCAGATGTTTCTTGTATACAGAACATATTTATTGTGAATCTGGTCATAAATAGTAATGTGATCTGTAACACTGCTCATGTTGCCTAGCACTGGCTTGATCGTTATTCTGTTTTCAAATTAAGTATAAACTACAATACGAGGATGTATTTCACTTTACTTTTTGTGACACGAACTTAAAGCATTTTCTGAAAAAAAAAAAAAAAAAGAAAAAGAAAAAGGAAAAATAACTTTATGTAAAGGGGTAAGACTCCTGGATTTTTGATAGCCTATACACGCTTCACAAGTTTATAACCAGTAAAAATCGCAATTCACTTGTTTCACCGATGAACAGTCTAGCCCGAATCACTCGGTTAACCATTAGTCTCCCATATTCGCTGCCATGTGACATTGAATATACGAAAAATCCTTGTCTGAAGTCTAAATTTAATTACTTTTTCTTCACATTCCTTGCAATGTCTGTATTTTTTACGCGTTCTTTATGACTGTCATTTTCTTTATCAAACCCGAGAGATTTAACCATATCCATACAGACGTCAACAATAAATAGCAGATTTGAAAATAAATTTCTTTAACTTAAATTACAAACTCCGGAGACGGTGTAACTCTCCAAACGGTTTCAAATGCATTCGTAATGACAATAAATTTTACAACTCTCTAGACAAATTAAGCACACGATATATTGACAATAATTTTCATACTTTTCCCAGAAAAATACCCAGCAAACACACAACGTCGTTACAACGTCGCTGCAACGTTGCAGCGACGTTGTAACGACGTTGTTGCTATGTTGAAATGGTAAAGCCTATTTTCTGGGAAAATGAAAATATTTCAAAATTTTCTCTGATGAATATTTTATTCAGCATGCTAAGCGTCCAATTGTTAATCCCGCGGTTACCGAAATCGTTAGAACAATTTATCATTTTTACACCCAAGTTAGAAATAAGTTTGTAT